>JAODAL010002784.1:172500-187445 GCA_025379985.1 Phyllomedusa bahiana | reverse complement strand
TGCTTTTCTTTATACTGTCAGTTAAAGACCAGCGCCCTGTGATCTCGCTGCGCCGCACCATTTCTCATTCACCTAACCCCAGCAATCATCCCCTTAAAAATTTAAAAGAATCGGGCCCCCACTACAAAAAAAAAATATTATGGGTCAGACTATGGCCTACAGACAAAAGATATATGGGGGAACAGTCACCGTAACGCAAACAAAGTATATTCTGAAACGCACTTGGCCTTTTAAAACACAAAACAAATTAAAATGCAAAATTGCTTTTTTTTTTTCTTTCCCCAAAATAATTGTTTTTTAAAGTTTTTCTATACATTATGTGGTGCATTCAATGGTGTCATTTTAATCCTTATTCAAGGATACGGGTATTCCCCTATTGGGGGTAAAGAGTTTGGGGGGGGCTCAGACAGCAAATTTTTAAATGACCCCAATGCAAACCAGGATCAGAGCCTCCAACCCTTTTTAAAAACCCTTTTACCACCGCACGTCTAAATAATAAGATGTTTCTGGCGGGGGGTCCCGATGGGTTTCCCGTGGCACTAAAGTTAAAGGGGGTTGTCTCACTAAAGGTCCTGCTTGTTGTTAAAATCAAAAAAAAACATCACTTTGCAATATGTGTCCATTACCAGTTCCTATTCCTAATACCCCCTCTTGTAGGGGCGCACCGCTCCTAGGCGCTACAGACCTTTTCAATTCCCATGGGCTGCTACAGGGTTTATAGCTAAGACCTTTCCCCCCTCTCGATGGGTCCAGGCTGGTCCCTATAGCTAAACCTGGCTTTATGCAGTTTAGTGGAAGCCATAAAACACGCCCCTAAAAAATAAAAAACAAAACGGACGATCATTTTTGAACAACCCCTTTAACCCATAGGAAAACTTTTAAAAAATAAAAAGCGGGAGTTCTTTGGGCCGCCATGGACACGCCCATTTTTTCTTTTACCACCCCTTAAAACCACACCCCACCCCCACCAATGCAAAAGGGTTTGGGAAGAAAACTAGGTAAGCCCTTAATACCCGGGTAAAACCCCCCCTAACCGGGTAGGCCCCTTACGGGCGGGAGACCCCCCTCGCACCAGTAACCAAATTTTACCGGGGTAATGCCCCCCCTTTTTGCCAGTAATCCCCCTTTGTTCCATAGTCCCCCTTTGTTTCCGGGTATCCCCCCATGTTTCCGGGTAGTCCCCCCTTATTGGGGGTTGTGCCCCCTTTGAAGTAGTCCCCCCCATTTTCCCAGGTATGCTCCATTGTTGCCAGTATCCCCCGTTTGCCAGTATCCCCCCTTGTTCCCAAGTATCCCCCTTTGTTGCAATGTGCCCCCCATTGTTGCCAAGTAGTGCCCCCATTGTTCCGGGTAGCCCCCCCCCCTTTGTAGCCGGGGTATCCCCCCCATTGTTGCCATACTTTGCCCCCCTTAAGCTTAAAAAAAAATAATAAAACCCATCCCCTACCGGGCCCCCTGCAGCACGGCCCACTCCGGCGATCCCCTCAGCGTCGCGGGGGAAGTAGTGCACCGCGCGTCATCCCTCAGCGCGCGTCATTCCCCTGCCCGGACCTGTATGTACTTCGCACCACAGGGGCCCGGGGCATACAGGGGGAGGGGGGCGTCCCTCCTGCCCCCTCCCCCAAGGGAATCCGGGGGGGGGAAACGGGCGCAGGGCCGTCATCCCCTTGAGAAGGACCGGGGGGCCAGAGTAGCGCCACCCGCTACTCCGCCCGAGGGCATTTAAAAGCCACCCGCCTTCACGGGGGAATGCAATCCCGGGGGGGGGGGGGGGGGACCCCAATTTGCGGACCCCCTCGCAAAAACGGGGGTTGGCATGTTGCTTTAACCCCTTTAGGGCCCCCGGCGTCTCATACGCCCAGTGTTCCCAAACTTTGGAGGGGGTCGTCCCCGACCCTTCCCCAGCACGGGGGTTTGGGCTGATCGCAGCTAACACCCGGGGCCGGGACAGCCAAGCGGGGGAGCGTCGCCCCCCCCGCGTTTAAAAAACCCCAACGCCCTGGCAAAGACGGCCGCGGCGTCTAAATAATGAAAAGGGGGGCCCAACCGATCTTCAGGGGGACGGGTCTCCCCAGCCTTTTGGGAAGCTCCCATCCTGCCATGTCCTGGTTTGCCCCACTTCCTGCCCAGGACATTAACGGGCCCCCATAAGGGGGACAACCCTATCCCGTGGGGGGCCCGGAGGAAAAAGGGGGCCCCGGCAAGGGGGGCCCCCCCTTATTCCTCAGGCGGGGTTGGGGCCCGGGGGCCGGGCCCCCCAAACCCAGGTTTCCCCCCGGGCCCCACGTGGGGGCCCCGAGTTGGGGGGGGGGCCCCGGAGGCGTGCCGGCGCTCCCCCGGGGCCCCCGGGGGGGGCATCCGGTCTCTGCACGCCCGGGCCCTGCGCCCCAGGCCCCCAAAGAAAACCGGCCCGGGAGTGGGGACAATGTCCCCCCCCCCCGGGGCTGCGGGGGTTTTTCAGCGGAGCACAGGGGCCACTGGGCGCTACGCCCCGTGATCTCCCCCGGCAGGTTTGAAGGTGTCAGGCTTTCAGCCGGCCAGGCGCGCCCCTACTGTTTGCCCGTGGGCGGCGCGGGGGGGGGGACGTAAATTTTCCCCCGCCCCGGCCTATGGGGGGCGGGCAGGACCCCGGCGGCAGTCGGAGCGGCGGGGACCGAGGCTCGGAAAGGTGGTTTTGGGTTTTGGGTTTTTTTTTAAATTTATACTAGCGGGCCGGGCTCCCTTCTCTAAAGGGGGCCCTGACTGCCTTTCAAAAAGGGGGGGTCCCGGGCGCTGCCTATCTCTAAAGGGGGCCCGGGCGGCCTTTATCAAAAGGGGGCCCTGGTTTTGCCTATACCCAAAAAGGGGGCCCTAAATTCCTATCACAAAAGGGGGGCCCTGACTGCCTATAACAAAAAGGGGCCCCCTAAAAATTTTGGGGCCTATCACTAAAGGGGGCCCCCTAAATCCCTATAAACAAAAAGGGGTTTCCCTGACTTGCCTATCTAAAAAGGGGGGCCCTGGCACTGCTTACCCCACTAAAGGGGGTCCTGACTGCCTTACCACTAAAGGGGGGCCCCTGGGCTGCCAATTTTTTGGGGGTCCCTGGGCTGCCTATTTTCTAAAGGGGGCCTGGCTCCCTATAACAAAAAGGGGGCCCGGGCCCTTCCCTAACCTTTAAAAGGGGGGGCCCCCATGACTTTTCCAAAACCTTTTTAAAGGGGGGCCCCTTTGACTTACCAAACCTTTTAAAGGGGGGGCCCTGACCTACCAAACCTTTTAAAGGAGGGCCCGACTCTACCAAAAATCTAAAGGAGGGCCCCTTGACTCTACCTTTAATTTCTAAAGGGGGGCCCCTGACTCAAAGAAACCCTCTAAAGGGGGGGCCCGGGACGCCTAAAAAAACAAAAGGGGGGACTCATGGCTAGGTACCCCCCAACCTCCCTGGGGCGGGCCCTTTCCAACTTTTTCCGGGACCGGGGGCCCTACCTACCAAAAATGGGGGCCTATCTAATTCCCGGGGGCCCTTTCCCCCATTTGCCAAACCTCCCTGGTAAAAAATTGTTGGGGGAGCAGCCCATAGTGTGCATTTTTTCCCAGGGGGGTTAGCCCTTCCCCCCCCTTCCCAACCCCGGAGGATATGGGGCCTCTAAAAGTTATGGCTTTCCCCGCCCCTTCCCCCCCCGGGGAAAGTTTTTTCAGAGGGGGGGAATGGGGTAAAAAAAAGTTTTGGAAAATTTGGGGGTTTCAAGATTTTGTGTTTAATTTTTTGGCGGGGGATGAGAGTGGCCGGGGAAAATGTCCTCAGGGCCCCGGTGTGGAAGGAGCAGAAAAAAAAGGGGAAATTAAGAAGGGACCCCTTTGAGAAAAGAAAAACGACCCCTCAGATATGACATTTCCGGTCAGTTCCTGATTTCGGGGGTTTTTATTTTCCCTTCTAAATTGGATCAGTGCTGATTCACTGTAATGTGATGTAATGAGTGGGGGTTTGACCTCATGGGGTTTCTCTATAGGGCGGTGTTGTAGGTTATACCTGAGTGGTTGTCTAAACCCTTTATGTGGTCTCTATATGGCAGTGTTGAAGGTTTTTTCCTTGTGCTGGGGTCTGACCTCTATGTGGTCTTATAGGGGTTGGGTTGTGGGTTTTTATACCTGAGCTGGGGGTTTTTGACCTCTATGTGGCCCTCTAAATGGCGGGTGTTTTTGGTTATACTGAGCTGGTGTCTGCCCTCTAGGGTGGTTCTTTTATGGCAGTGTTTTTTGGGTTTTATACCTGGTCGTGCCCTGATCTCTTTGTGGTCTCTTTTTGGCGTGTTTAGGTTATACCGGAGCTGGTTTCTGCCCTCTATGTGGCCCTCAAATATGGCGGTGTTGAAAGGTTATACCTGAGTGGTGTCTGACCTCTATGTGGTTTTTAATATGGCAGGGGTTTTTGGTTTTTCCTAAACCCTGGTGTCTGCCCTCTATGTGGTCTCTATAGGGCGGTGTTGTAGGTTATCCCGGGGAGTGGTGTCGGGACCTTATGTGGTCTCTATATGGGGTGTTGTAGGTTAAAACCTGAGGGGGTTTTTGGGACCCCCCATAGGTGGTGTTGTAGGTTTCCCTTTGAGTGGTGTCTAAAAACCTCTTTGGGGGTTCTATATGGGGGGTGCTTGTTAGGGTTTATTAACCAAAGCTGGTGTCTGCCCTCTATATGGTGGTGTTGTAGGTTATCCCTGGTGGTGTCTGACCTCTATTTTGATCTTTTAATATGGGGGTTTGTTGTGGGTTTAAATACCTGAGTGGGTCTGACCTCTTTGGGGTCTTATATGGCGGTGTTTTTGGTTATACCTGAGCTGGTGTTGCCCCTCTTTGTGGTCCCCTATATGGGGGTTTTGGTTTTTGGGTTATACCTGGGCTGGTGTTGACCTTTTATGTGGTCTCTATAGGGCCCAGTGTTGTGGGTTTTTCCGAGTGGTGTCGGACCTCATGTGGCCCTCTATATGGCAGGGTTGTGGGTTTATACCTGAGCTGGTGTTGACCTCATGGGGGGTTCCCCTTTTGGGGGGTTTTGTAGGTTTTTACGAGCGGGTTTGTCTGCCCCTTTTTTGTGGCCCTTTATATGGGGGTGTTGGGGGGTTAAAACCTGAGCTGGTGTCAAAACCTCTTTTGGGGTTCTATATGGGTTGTTGTGGGTTTTATACCTAAAGCTGGTTTTTAGGAGGTCATTTAAACTTTTTTTCCCTGGTGTTTTTTTTTAGAAGGGGGTAAAGGGTGGTGCCCAAAGGGAAAACCCTTGGAGGGGGATTTTTTGGGTGGGTGGAGGGGGTAGAGTATGTGGGTGGAGGGGGTTATTTTTTGTGGGTGGAGGGGGATATTGTATGTGGGTGGAGGGATATATTGTATGTGGGTGGAGGGGGAAAATTGTTGTGGGTTGAGGGGGATTTTTGTTGTGGGGGGGGGGGGATATTTGTTTTGGGTGGAGGGGGGATATTGTATGGGGGTGGGGGGGATTTTGTATGTGGGTGGAGGGGGATTTTGTATTTTGGGTGGTGGGGGATTTTGTATGTGGGTGGGGGAGATATTGTATGTGGGTGGAGGGGGATTTTTTATGGGTGGGGGGGGGGATATTGTCTGTGGGTGGGGGGGGGATACTGTATGTGGGTGGAGGGATATTGTATGTGGGTGGGGGGAGAATATTTTAGTGGGGGGAAAGGGGGATATTTTTATGTAGGTGGGGGGGGTTTATTGTATGTGGGTGGTGGGGGGGATATTGAAATTTTGGGTGGAGGGGGATATTTTATGGGGTGGAGGGGGATTTTTTTTATGTGGGTGGAGGGGGTTTTTTGTATGTGGGTGGGAGGGGGATAATGTATGTGGGTGGGGGGGAGATTGTATGGGGGTGGAGGGGATACTGTATGTGGGTGGAGGGGATACTTTTAATGTGGGTGGCGGGGCAAATTGTTTGTGGGTGGAGGGGGTTATGGTTGGAGCTATTTAGCCCTGTGTTATGATGTGTGAGACGGGACAGATATGTGACTCACCCTTTCTATTGTATACACAATACAGTTCTTTTTTTTAAAATGTTTTATGTGGTAAAATGGGCGCCCTTTTTTTTTTTCCCTTAAAAGGGGGCCTTTTTTTTTTTTTTTCTGGGGGGGGGGCGAAAGGGTTTCTGGGGGGGGGGGGTTTATGGGGGGGGGCCCCCGGTTTTTCAGGGTGTATGGGGCCCCGAAATTTCGTTGGCGGGCCCCTGAGGGCTTAAAGCATTTTTCTATGCCCAAAGCTTAGACTGTATTAACCGGGGTTTTTCCCCGGGGCCCCCCTTTTGGGTTCCCAAACACCATAGGGGGAATTTTAATGTTAAAGTTTAAAAAAAAAAAAAGTTTTAAAGTACAAAAAAATTTTTAAAAAAAAAATTATTAAAAATTTTTAAAACATCCCCCCCTTTCCCCCTTTTAGAAATAAAAACAATAAAATTTAATTTAAAAAAATTACCCCAAAAGTTTGGTATCCCCCCGCGTCCCAAAAAAGTCTATAAAAAATAAAAACATTTTTTTACCCGTTTTTTTTCCAAAAGAACACCAAAAGAAGAAAAAAAAAATTCCCAAAAGCCCAAAATTTTGGGTTTTTTGGGCCCTTTTCCCTCACTTTAAAAATGGGTTTAAAAAATGATCAAAAAAAAGTCGCCGCATTTCAAACTGCTAGCAAAAAAAAAGTATTTTTAAACCCCCAAAAAAATTTCCCCCTCACTGAGTCCGTAAATGTTATGCAAAAAAAATTAAATTTGGGGGGCCAAAAAAATGGCCGCCACGGCGCAACTTTAAAAATAGAAAAAAGTTTGGAAAAATTTTTTTTTCGGTACCAAAAAATAACGGAAACCCTACATTTTTTTGGGATTTTCCCTATTTAAAATGTTGAATACGAAAAATAAAATTAAATTTTTTCTTTAAGATTTAACGCCGTTAAAAGCAAAACCCCCCCCGCCCAAAAATGGCAAAAATAAGGTTTTTTTCACAATTTGTCCCACTTGGAATTTTTTCGCGGTTTCCCAGTATATTCTATAGTACAGTGAATAACACCATTAGAAAGTACATCTTGTCCCGAAAATAAAAGCCCTCATATGTCTATGTAGGTGGACAAATAAAAAAGTTATAGCTCTGGGAAGGCGAGGAGGGAAAACGAACGTGTCAACACCAAAAAATGCCGGGTCCTTAAGGGGTTAATGAAGACTTCGATAGCCAACATGTTAGCATTTCTATTACATCCTGCCTCATGCATAAAGTAATAGATCCAATATCTTGATACATCGTACTACATTATACATTATATAATGCGGAAGGGTGTACAAACGATTGAGCCCCCGGTGGTCAAGTACTCTAGGGGGACTGCTTGTATAAGTGTAAGTTTAAAAGTATAAGAAATAGTAAAAAATATTAAAAGTTCTTTAAAATAAAAAAAGTTACACTTAATTGGTCTATTCCACGTCTGTAAAAGTCTGAACTATTAAAATATAACATAATTTATCCCGTACGGTGAACGCCATAGAAGAAAAAAATCCAAATCACGTCCCTGGAAAAATTGGAATATAAAGTGATCAAAAAGTCACATGTATCCCAAAATGATATCAATAAAAAGTACACTTCAGACCACAAAAAATGCCCCCTCATTCAGGTCCATAGGTTGGGGGAAAATGAAAAAGTTATTGGTCACAGAAAATGGCGCTGCGATGCAAATTTAAGAAAACATTGTGCAAATACGTTTTTTTTTTTTGCATTCCACTTAGAACTTTTTTTAGTTTCTCAGTATATTCTATGGTACAGTCATTGACACCATTAGGCTATGTTCACACGGCTTATTGTGGCATGTATAATACGCGGCGCAATACGCCAGGTGTTTTGGAACCACGCGCTGAGAAACGCGTAATTCCAAAGCACGGGCACCGGCCCCATAGACATGCATTGTCAGCGGCGCGTATTCGCCACTAACAATGGACATGTCAATTCTCCCCTCCCTCCACCTCCCGCATACAATATGATCGTACTGTAAGTGGGGGGGAGGAGAATTGACACGTCCATTGTTAGCGGCGAATAGGCGCCGCTGACAATGCATGTCAATGGGGCTCTATGAGAGCTATGGATTACCGTAATTGTGGCGTGCATTTCTCCGCATATTAAGCGCAATACGTGGCGAAATACGCGCGCACAAATAAGCCGTGTGAACATACCCTAAGGCCGTGTTCACACGGCTTATTCCCGATGGATTTTGCTCTCACAAATCCGGCGTGAATAAGGGGCGGGGGCGCCGCTCCCCGGCCCCATAAACAATGCATTGTTTACGGCGCGTCCGTGCCGTAAATAATGTGCATGTCACTTTCTCCCCCCACGGCGGATTCGCCGAGCGGGGAGGACGACGGTAATCCACTGTTCTCTATGAGAGCAGTGGATTACCGTAATTATGCCCAGGATTGCGCGTACTGAAGCGCAAATCCGGCGCGGAGTACGGCGCCAATCCGCGGAGAAATAAGCCGTGTGAACGAGGCCTTAGAAAGAAGCTCGTATCCTACAAAAAAAACAAGTCCTGATCTGTCTATGTTAATGGAAAACTAAACAAGTTATGGCTCTTGGAAGGCGGGAGGAAAAATAAAACGATGAGCCAAAAAAATATGACCAGCTGTCAGCAAATTGCAACTTGTCCTGCAAAACTTCCTTATACAGTGCGATCAAAAGTATAAAGTTATAGGTGATGAGAGCAGGAATGAAAAAAAAAGAAAAAACAAACCAAAAAAAACTGTCTGCAGCACCAAGGGGTAAAAGAACAGCAGGGAGGTCATCTAGAGGTGGCCGAGCAGGATTCAGTAGCTTCAGAGGAGTCGATGCCTTCTACATTGTGGACACTTGGGGGAGACAGAGTATATTATATATAAAAAATAAAAAAATGAGTAGCACCTACAGCCACCTAATGAGTTTTCAAGGTCTTCATTCCTGTCTGATGCCTAACACAGTAGGACGCAGCGGCCTGAGCAGAGGACAGAATGAAAACTACAAAAATATCATAATAAATGGCCAAATAAATTGTTTCTGTTTTTATGACTTACCAGAGGCTTTACCTCCCTTCCTCACCGGGTCCTGACATTCCTGCCCTGCCACATTCCATTCCAGAGCTGCAAATTTTTATTTATATGTCAATACAGGCTGTTTTTGCGGTAGAGTTCTATTTTTAATGGCACCAACTTGGGTCACATGCAGGGCCCGGGACTGGGAATAAAAATCAGCCCTGCACACAGCCCACAGCAGCACACATAAATATCCGTTACAAAATTCCTTGGTTCTCGCGCGCCTCGCCCCTTTCTAAAAATAAACTACACTATTAAGCTGTTTCACACGGAGAGTTTTTGGTGCATTTGTGCAGAAAGGCAGAGCAGTTAATGCTGAACATTTCTGCTACAAAAAAAAAAAACCACATCAAAAAAATGCACCAAAATACGCTCCGTGTGAGAGCCCCCCTACACAAAGTTAAAAATGAAACTGTGGTTGCAGTGAAAACCCCTGATTCAGCATAGTAGTGAAATGACCCCTGGCAGCAGGGACTCACCGGAGACGCGTCATCTCTATGGGAGTTTCGTTCTTCTCCTTTTTCTTCTCCTTCTGGCCCTAAACTCCATGATGCCTTCTCTGATGAGTTGTGTGCCCTTCCTAATTTCATTTCTCTGTCCAGTACAGCATGCAGGGTCGTTCAATTCTAGTGGTCACTACTCGCTCCCTGTTGTATTTACAACAAAATTACATCTTTAGACTCCTCTCGTTTCCTGCATTTCTATCAATTCACCAAACAACAGGCGTATGTATAGACCCTAATAAATTAGAAATTAAAATTGGTCAAGATAAGTGGCTGCGCAGTGACAGTATGCAGGCAGGGCCCCGCAGGCCTGTATACAGGGCAGACAGGGCCAGGGTTATAGGTAGCCAGGGCAGGGTGTGTTATATAGGTAGCCGGGCAGGGCTGTATATATGCCCGGGGCAGGGCCTTATAAGGTAGCCCAGGGAGGGCTGTATATAGGTAGCCAGGGCAGGGCTGTATAAAGCCCCCCCATGGGGGGCAGGGCTTTATATAGTTAGCCAGGGCCAGGGGTTTTATATAGGTAGCCAGGGTAGGGTTTATATATAGGTTGCCAGGGCAGGGCTTTATATTGGTAGCCAGGGCATGGGGGCTATTATGATAGGTAGCGAGGGCAGGGCTGTATATAGGTAGCCAGGGCAGGGCTGTTATAGGTAGCCAGGGCAGGGCTGTATATAGTAGCCAGAGCGTCAGGGATCTGTTATTGATAGAGTGAGCCAGGGCCAGGGGCTGTAATAAATCCAGGGCGGGCTTTATTTAGGTAGCCAGGGCAGGGCTGATATAGGTTTAGCACAGAGCAGGGATTTAGTATAGGTAGCCGGCGCAGGTGCTTTATATAGGGTAGCCAGGGCAGGGCTTTATTTAGCGTAGCCGGGCTGGGCTTCTTATAGGCAGCCAGGGCAAGGGCTGTATATAGGTAGGCTAGGCTGTGCATCATTTAGCCGGGCAGGGCTGCATATAGGTAGCCAGAGCAGGGATTTATATAGGTAGCAGGGCAGGGCTGTATTAGGTGAGCCAGGGGGGCAGGGTGTTATAGCCAGGGCCAGGGCTGTATTATAGGTAGCCAGGCAGGGCTTTTATATAGTAGCCTGGGGCTAGGGCTGGTATATAGGTAGCCAGAGCAGGGCTTTATATAGGGGTAGACAGGGCAAGGGCTTTTATAGGTAGCCTAGGGCAGGCTTTATAATAGGGCAGCCCAGGGCAGGGAGTTATATAGGCAGCCAGGGCGTAGGCTTTATACTAGTAGGCCATGGGCAGGTGCTTTATATTAGGTAGTAGAGCAGGGCTGTATATAGGTAGCCAGGGCAGGGCTTTATATAGGTAGCCAGGGCAGGGCTGTATATAGGTAGCCAGGGCTGGGCTTTATTAGGCAGCCAGGGCAGGGGCTTTATATAGGCAGCCAGGGCAGGGCTGTATATAGGTCAGCCAGGGCAGGGCTGTATATAGGTAGCCAGGGCAGGGCTGTATATAAGGTAGCCAGGGCAGGGCTGTATATAGGTAGCCAGCGGCAGGGCTTTATACAGGTTGCCAGGCAGGGGCTGTATTAAGGTAGCCAGGCTGGGCTGTATATAGGTAGCCAGGGCAGGGCTTTATATAGGTAGCCAGGGGCCAGGGCTGTATATGGTAGCCAGGGCCAGGCTGTATATAACCAGGGCAGGGCTGTATATAGCCAGGGCAGGGCTTTATATAGGTAGCCAGGGCAGGGCATCATATAGCCAGCGCAGGGCTTTACATAGGTAGCCAGGGCAGGGCTGTATATAGGTAGCCAGGCAGGGCTGTATATAGGTAGCCAGGGCAGGGTTTTTATAGGTAGCCAGGGCAGGGTTTTATATAGGTTAGCAGGGCAGGGCTGTTTGAAGGTAGCAGGGCAGGGCTGTATATAGGTAGCCAGGGCAGGGCTTTATATAAGGTAGCCAGGGCAGGGCTTGTAGATAGGTAGCCATGGCAGGGCTTTATATAGCGTAGCAAGGGCAGGGCTTTAATATAGGTAGCAGGGCAGGGCTGTATATAGCAGGGCAGGGCTTTATATAGGTAGCCAGGGGAGGGCTGTATTATAGGTAGCCAGGGCAGGGCTTGTATATAGGGTAGCCAGGGTAAGGCTGGATATAGGTAGCCAGGGCAGGGCTTTCTATAGGTTAGCCAGGGCAGGGCTGTATATAGCCAGGGCAGGGCTTTTATATAGGTAGCCAGGGCAGGGACACTGTATATAGGTAGCAAGGGCAGGGCTGTTATATAGGTAGCCAGGGCAGGGCTGTATATAGGTAGCCAGGGCAGGGCTGCATATAGGTAGCCAGGGCAGGGCTGTATATAGGTAGCAGGGCAGGGCTGCAATATTAGGTAGCCAGGGCAGGGCTGCATCATATAGGTAGCCAGGGCAGGGCTCTTTATATAGGTAGCAGAGGGCAGGGTGTATATAGGTAGCCAGGGAGGGCTGTATATCGGGTTAGCCAGGGCAAGGGTCTGTATATAGGTAGCAGGGCAGGGGCCCTTTATATAGGTAGTCAGGGCAGGGCTGTATATATTTAGCCAGAGCCCGGGTTTATATAGGTAAGCCAGGGCGCAGGGCTGTTTTTATAGGTTGGCCGCACGGGCAGGGGCTCTATATTAGCCAGGCAGGGCTGTATATGGTAGCGCCAGGGCAGGGCTGTATTATAGGTAGCCAGGCAGGGCGTTTATAGTAGGTTAGTCAGCGGCTGGGCTCTGTATATATGGTTAGCCAAGGGCAGGGCTTGTATATAGGTTGCAGGGAGGGTGTATTAGGTTTCAGCCAAGGGGCGGGCTGTATATAGGTAGCCAGGGCAGGGCTTTATATAGGTAGCGCAGGGCAAGGGCATGTATTTAGCCTAGGGCTGGGCTTTATATAAGGTAGCCAGGGCAGGGCTGTAATAGGTAGCCAGGGCAGGGCCTTTATATAGGTAGCCTAGGGCAGGGGCAGTATAGTAGGTAGCCAGGCAGGGCTGTTTATTAGGTAGCCAGGGGAGTGGCTTTATACAAATGGTAGCCAGGGCAGGGGCTGTATATAGGTAGCAGGGCTGGGCGATATATAGAGTAGCCAGGCAGGGCTGTAATAGCCTAGGGCCAGGGGCTTTATTAGGTAGCCAGGGCGGGCATCTTATAGGCAGGGCAGGGAGCTTTACTTAGGTTAGCCAGGGCGAGGGCGTGTATATAGCCAGTGGCAGGGGCTTGTATATAGGTGCCAGGGCAGGACGTTTAGGTAGCCAGGGCAGGGCTGTATATTGGTTGCCAGGGCGGTGTTTTAATATAGAGTAGAAAACCAGGCAGGGCTTTATATAGGTAGCCAGGGGCAGGGTCTGTATATAGGTTAGACTGGTGCGAGGGCTGTATATTAGGTAGCCAGGGCAGGGCATTGTATATAGGTTGCCAGGGCAGTGTGCTTTATATAGGTAGCCAGGGCAGGGCGTGTATATAAGCCAGGGGCAGGGATTTATTAGGTAGGCCAGGCACGGGCTGGTTATTAGGTAGCCAGGGAGGGCTTGTGTTTATATAGGTAGCCAGGGTAAGGGCTGTATTGATTAGGAAGCAGGGTTATGGTGTATATAGGTAAGCTCAGGGCAGGGCCTTTATATAAGGTAGCCGGTGCAGGGCTGGTATGATAGGCTAGCCAGGGCAAGGGCTTTAGTGATAGAGATAGCCAGCGGCGCCACACCCCCCCCACCCCACCCCCCCCCCCTCCCCCCCCCCCCCCCCCCCCCCCCCCGCATGGATAGTGGGAGAGGGTCCCCGGGAGTGTTGTGGGCCGGCCCATGTGGCTCAAGATAATTTGTTGTAGGGGATCATGTGCAATCGCTGGGCCGTCCAACCTGGCCGTTCGAGGGACGGGGGATGTCTTTTTTTGGTATTGAGCATAGGCCTAGGCCAATGGCACTGACGGGGTAGGGCTTTTTTTCTTGTGGGCTACGTCAGTAGCCCTCGATCCCCGGGAGGCCCCACCATGGTTCAAATATTGGTCCTGGTTAGACCTGGGTCAAGTACCCAGTGTGGCGGCTTTTTTATGTTCTATATTGGAGGGTCGACGTCCTTCATAACATGCGGCCTTCATCACAATATTTCAGGGCTGTATATAGGTCAGCCAGGCGGGCTGTATATAGGTAGCCATGGGCGGGCTTTGTATCATAGGTAGCAGGGCGGGCCCTTTTGTTTATAGGTAAGCCAGCGGTTAGGGCTGTTATATAGGCTAGCAGGGCTGGCTTTATATAGGTAGCATGGGTGTTGGGCAGGGCTGCATATAGCTCAGGGCAGGGTGTTGTTTATATAGGTAGCCAGGGCAGGGCTTTATAATAGGTAGCCTGGGCAGGGCTGTATATTAGGTAGCCAGGGCAGGGCTGTATATAGGTAGCCAAGGAGGGGCTTTATATAGGTAGACCAGGGCAGGGCGTGTATATAGGTAGGCCAGGTCGGAGCTGTATATGGTAGCCAGGGCAGGCTTTATATATGGTAGCCAGGGAAGGGCTTTATATAGTAGCCAGGGCAGGGCTCTTATCATGTAGCCAGGTTCAGGGCTGTATATAGTAGCCAGGGCAGGGCTTTATATAGGTAGCCAGGGCAGGGATGGTGGCATATAGGTAGCCAGGGCAGGGCAGGGCCTGCATATTGGTAGCCAGGGCAGGGCTGTATATAGGAAGCCAGGGCAGGGCTTTATATAGGTAGCCTGGGCAGGGCGGTATATAGGTAGCCAGGGCAGGGCTGTATATAGGTAGACGGGGCAGGTTTATATAGGTAGTCAGGGCAGGGCTGTAGATAGGTAGACCAGAGGCCATGGGCTTTATATAGGTAAGCCAGGCAGGGCTCTATATAGAAGGTTCAGGGGGCTGTATATAGGTAGGAGCCAGAGCTGAGGCTTTAGATAGGTTGCCAGGGCAGGGCTTTATATAAGGTAGCCAGGGAAGGGCTGTTTATAGGTAGCCAGGGCAGGGCTGTATATAGGTAGCCAGGGCAGGGGCTGTAAATAGGTAAGCCAGGGCAGGGCTTGATTATAGGTAGCCAGGGTTAGGGCTGTATATAGGTAGCCAGGGGCAGGGCTTTATATAGGTAGCCAGGGCCAGGGCTGCATATAGCCAGGGAGGGCAGGGTTTTACTATAGGTAGCCAGGGGCTGGTCTTTATTTAGGTAGCCAGGGCAGGGTGTATATAGGTAGCCAGGGCAGGGCTCTGTATATAGGTTAGCCAGGGCTGGGCTTTATATAGGTAGCCAGGGCAGGGCTACTATAGGTAGCCAGGGCTGGGCTGTATATAGGTAGCCGAGGGCAGAGCTGTATATAGGTAGCCAGGGCTGGGCTTTATATAGGTAGCCAGTGGAGGGCTTTATATAGGTAGCCAGTAGTAGGGTGTATATTAGGTAGCCAGGGCCAG
>JAODAL010002784.1:0-170000 GCA_025379985.1 Phyllomedusa bahiana | reverse complement strand
CCCCCCTGGTACAACTAGGAGGGGACGGTTAACAAGGGCATTAATTGAAAAAATTTTAACACTTAAGGGGTTGCCCTAAAACCCCTGGCTGGAAGCACCGCACCCCAGAAATTGTAAGTAAAATTTAAAAGGATATTAATCTGGGGGGAAAAAGCTTTTGCTGCCTAGGGGACTCCGGAAAAAGAAATTTCGGTAAGGGGAATTTTCCCACTTTCCTGATCGCCAAAGGCAGCACCCCCTTTGGGGTTTTAAAAGGGGCAATTCTTAAGAGGGTGGGACCTCCGAACCCTTTCCTGGTGTATTAATTCACCCAACGTCAAACCATTCGTAGAAAGGAAAATCCAATTGTAATGCTTTTTTAGACGGGGGATGGTTTAGACCTTTTTTGCAAAGCCTCACAAGGGTGATCTAAAGGCCTTGGCCAAACTCCCCCAGGATCCCAAAGTGGATCTGGTGAAATGAGCCCAAGATGAAGGGGTGAATCTTAACCAAAATACTGTAACTTTATTTTATGCCCCTTAAATTTCAGTGGGCCAAGTACCCCCTCCCGGTTTTGGGGCCCTTTTCCTATTGCCATGAAATGTAAAAAATTTTTTCATCCATCGGGTTTGGGGAAGCTTGTAGATAATTGACCCACCCTTTTCTTTTTCCATGTTTAAAAATCTGTTTTTCTTCCTGGGTTTTTGGAAAGAACAGGGGAGAACAATCTTTTTTGGTTTAAATGTTAGATGTTGAAGTCACTTTTGGAAGAAATCCGGGCTTAGTGTGAAGAATAAGACAACCTTTTGGGTTTTCAGATAGGGTTCTCCAGGAGAGAGCATGTATTTTCCACCAAAACCTTTTTTGCTGAAGAAAGGGCCCACTAAAAAAGTGTTTTTAAAAAAGTGAAAATATATTTGAGTAAGACTGAGCAGGGGCTAAAAGGTGGGGACCGGTTAAGGGCTTCAAAAACCAATGAAAAGTTTCTTTGTTTGAGGGGATTACACCCATCCTTTTAAAGTTTCTGACTACTTTAAAAGGAATCTTCTGACCAGTGTTTGGGTTTGAGGCTTTTGTTTTCCAATTTACCCTTTAAAAGGGGGTTGTCTCGCCCAAAAAAATAGCTTTAAAATTTGCGGGAGAACACAAAAAAAAGGGCCCAATTTTCCAATAAAATTGCTTTGTTCATCGTTTTTTTTTTAAGGAGATAAAAAAGTGAAATAACCCACCCCCCTGACATTTCATTTCCCCTCGGGAACCGACCTGAAAAAAATCCTCTCCCCCTGCTGTTTGTTCTAGCCCATAGCAGTGAGTGATGTCATCAACAGGTTGCGGAAAGCCTCTGTGCTGCTGGGCAGAAAAAAAGGCTTGATTTATCTAAAGAAAACCAGAAATGTAAAAAGGGCTTTTGTTTGGGGGAAATCAGATAAAAAGTCCTGCTAGCATTTTGGAGAAGCTTTTGAGCAAATTTCTGACTAATTAGCAATTTGAAACAAAAGAGTTGACTACAGCATGGATCTGTTGCTAATTAGTCAGTCTGAACCAGAAGTGACGGGTTATTTCATTCATGCATCCTATAAAAACTTGCGGGGAGACAACCCCCTTAAATTTCCCTGGGAAGGGGAAACCTTCAAATTTTTTTAATTTGAGGCCTTTTTTTAAACCCCTTTTCCCCGAAGAAACGGGTAGAAACGGGTAGGTAGCGAGTTGGCGGAGCCCTTCCCTTTTCGAACCCCCACCCTTTTTTGTTCTCCAAATCCCTGTTAAAAACAGAAATATTTTGCAGTTTCTAGAAACCCCAAAAAGGGGGTTTTAAACCCAAACTTAGTTGAGAGACCGACTTTTCAAGTTTTCCCGTTCCCCTCCAAGCCGTCAGATGGAGCTTGTGATTTGAGGATAGACCATGCCTTTTCTGAATAGGGTCCTGGTATTTTCTAGAATCTGTCCCTTTTTTGAGCAATACGAGAAGAACGAGGCCCGACGGGGGGCCCGGGAAAAACCACTATGCCCCCTGGTTTCTCCTAGAATTTCCCGGGAAAAATTGGGACCAAAGGAAGGAGGGAAAAAATATCTAAATTAATTTTTTTCTCCAACTGATTGACAAAAAACAAATTCTACAGGGGAACCCCCGGAGGGAAAAGGGGGCAAAAGTGTTTTGTTTTGCATTGTCTGGAATTTTCCTTTTGGGCATCCAGGGCGGGGGATCCATCCTGCAAGTAAAGTTTCGTAAAATTTTTTGGGTTTTAGACTCCTTTCTTGGTGTCCAGGGAAAAACCAGCTGAGCCCAACTGCCCGTCCATTTAGAAAAGCCTCGAATGTGCACTGCTGACATGTTTGTAGAGATTTTATTCTACTTCTATCCTAAGCTCCGCCATCTGGAAAGGAGGGGCGTATGGGGCCCCCCCTTTTTTGTTTAGGGGGAAAAAAACCCATACAAAAAAATTTTCTGTTCGTAAAGAGGGCATTTTTAATTGAATCGGATGGGCGGGAAAAGGTACAAAGCTAATTTTATGGCTCATTTTCCCTTAAGTTGGAAAAATAGCCCCCTGTTTTCCCGAGGAACCACATTTGCCCGAACCCCGGGGGCCTTTACATGGGGAACCCAGCCCAAAGAGGGCATCCCTTGTTTGGGGGGAGTCAAGGGTTTTACCCTTTCCTCCGTGTGTTTTGGGGCTAACCCCCATTTGATCTCGTCAGGGGTTTCTCATAGTTATCTAGGTCTAGGGAAACCTTTTTCTCTCCCCCAGGACAAGATGTTGGCTGAAGGGAATGGAATAAGCTTTTGGGCCCCGGGGATTGATGCCCCAAATACTTTTATCCTGGGCTAACAGAGATTTTGTGGGCTGATTGGGTTTGGGAAAGGTAGATTGCAAAATGTTTTTTGGGTGGGAAAGTCTCCAGACCATTGTTTTTTAAACCCCCCAGGCTCTCCTTTAAGCAGTTTATATAACAAGAGACCTAAAAAAAAACTTCATTAAGGAATTTATTCCCCCGATACCTTCCCTTGGACCTCATCTTGCAATTTCCCGGGTTTTAAATGGCTGAGCCAAAAAACCCAAGGACCTTTGGGTACAGGGAAGGATGCCACTTAGAGGGAACTTTAAAACGTTTGGTACGCTTTAATTTAGCAGACTTTTTGGGGGTCCCCTTGTTTGGGGGCCCTTTAAATTTTGCTCTTTGACCAGCTACTTAACTGGTTTTTTCGACTAAATTGAAGCCAGTCCATTCCCTCCACCTGATCTCTCTATCAAGTCAATGGCTAAAACTCTCTCACCCCCTCTACAATTCCGCTGCCTTGGGGTAACCCTTGACTCCAATCTGTCCTTCCCAAAACCCCAAACCAAACCCTAAAATCCCCCTGCCGCCTCCACCTGAAAAAAAACTCCCGTTTCCGTTCATTCCCTTTTAAATTCGAAAGAAAAAAAATGCTGGTCCATGCCCTCGTCATCTCACCCCAGCTTTTTGCAACATTTTTCTCTCGGCCCTTCCCCCGCTAGCAAACCCCCGCTCCCCCCCCCAAACCATCCTTAACTCTGCTGCCCGTTGATTCCCCTCTCTCCCCCGAAAACTCCCCCGCCCCTTCCCCCCTTTCCCTTTCCCCTTTACTGGGTTCCCATTGCCCACGAATCCAGTTCAAGTTAGCAACCTTGGGCCCACAAGGCTTCCCGAAACCCCTTTTTCCCCCCTACATCTCTGCTTTTAATTTTCCCCGAAAAATCCCCCCGCACGCAACCTCCGCTCCTTTAAGGACCTTCTTCCCCCTGCTCTCCCCCTTTTCAGCTCCCCACACAAAAAGTTCCAAACTTCTCCCGTGCTTTACCCACAATCTGGAACTCACGCCCCCCAAAACATCGCTCTCCCCCCACCCTCCCCGCCTCAAAAGCAGCCTGAAAAACCCCTCTTTCAGGATTGCCTTTCAAACCCAAAAATAAAAACCTGCTTTCCCCTTTCACTATCCCAACCATGTCTGGGCCCCCCACCTTGTCTCTTCCCACCTTTCCCTTTTAGAGTGTAACCCTTCACGGGAGGGCCCCTCTCCCCTTCTGTACCAGTTGTTAGTTAGTTTTTTTGTCACCTTTTTTTTTTGTTTGCCCTTTTTTTTATGATAAAAACCTGAATTTTACAGCGCTCGGGAAAAACCAAGGGCGCTCAAAAAAAAATTTAATTTTAAATTTAATAATAATAAAAATTATAAATGGGAAAAAGCTTCTGGGTTTTTTTTTTTTTTTTTTTTTATATTTTTCAATATATATATATATATTGGTACTTGTCCCCTGGGGAGAAAAAAAATTTCACTGATTCATTAGAATCAAAACCCTCAGAAACGTTTTCCTTTTAGTTTATAGTACTGTCACCCCTTAAGGGGGCTCAAAAACTCTTGAAAGTTGAAAGAGATTTTTCCCTTAAAACCCCGGAGAGGAAGGTTCTAGCCACAGACTGAAAGGGGGGAAACCTTCCCCTTCGGCGAAGAACATAGAGTGCTTATTTTTGAGGCTCATTCATCTGGGAGGGCTGTTTGCTTTCTAACACCAAGCCTGTGTTGGTTTTTTCTCTTCCACAAATCCCTCTGGAGGGGGGAATTTAAAGGGGTTTAAATTGCAAAGAAATAGTTAGAATTGCATTTCAGTAAGCCCAATGATAAAGGTGCTTATAAACAGTCCCCCTTTCACGAAAGGTATGTTTGAAACCAAAGTAGGGGGCCTTATAGCCCCTCTTTAATCATGCACGAGCTGCGGGGGAAAGGGCATGCAGCAGGCAGATATGCCCACAAACGCTCATTCACTATAAAACAGGAAGGTTCTTTTTTAGCACAAAAAAGGGTTAAACTTCATAGCCTTTTTTTTTTTTTCCACACGAGGGGCCCTTTATTTTTAGCCCCTTTTCTTATATACAGCCTAGTCTTATATACGCCCGTTCGCAGGGGGGATATAGCACCCTCTTGTTAAATTTCACACACAGCTTACTTGAGGTTGTGCTTTTTGGGAAAAACCCTTTGAAGTGCGGGTTTTGCCAATTTTTTGTTGATGGTATAAAAAAAATTTAAACAGCAGAGGGCAATATAAAACCCTTTTTAAATTTCTGACAGAATCTGGGGGAAAAGCATGCTGCGGGCAGATATGCACCCCCCAAAAGCTCACCTCATTAAACGGGAAAAAAATTTCTGCTTTTCTTGGCCAAGAATGGTTAACTTTTTTTTTAAAACTGAAGATAGACTCTAGCGGCTTTTTAAAAATGAAAGGGGGGGGGGCAGGTAAAATTTAAATGGCGGGCGATATGATATCCCAAAGCTCACCTCTTTTAATCAGGAAGGTTTGCCGTCGGGAAAAGGGTTTAAAATGACAAATAAACGCACCCTGAGGGGGGAGTATCACAGCCTCTTATTTTTACAGCACAGATATATACACCGTTGCCTTGCTAGCCCAGGGGGGCTATGCCGTTACACTTAAATGGGTTTTCTTGTTCTGGGAAAAAAAAACCCCAGCGAGAGCCCGCATGACGGGCCTTATTTTATTATGTATTGGTCAACATAAGCTCCTTTCGGGAGTCACAGATAAGCCCGAGGGCAGTATGGGAAACCCTTTTTTAAGGCACAGATCAATGAGGGGGGGATATAGGAACCTTTTATTGGCAATTTGGGTTTGGGGAGGGGCATATAGCGGGCCTTTTTATTCGGCCCCCGATCAGCCTTTAAAAACGGCCCCAGCAAGCCCCCTCACAAGGGATTAAAATACAATCCCTTTTTGTGGCCAAAATCAGCAGAGGGGCATTAAAAAGCAGCCTTTTATATACAGGGATTAATATATCAAACGGGTGTAGGCAAAGCTATACACACAAAAAGCTTTTACTTTCACGGTTTTAATTTTTCAGTCCCTTTGTGTGGCAAAAAAATCAGAGAGGGGATTTAGCAACCTTTTATATTCGCCCCTTAAATATCACACGCGTAGGCAAAACGCTTTTACAAAAAACAGGTTTTAATGCACAGGTTTAATATACAGTCCCTTTTGTGTGGGAAAAACTCAGCAGAAAGGGGGTTTTAGCGCCCCCTTATAACCCGCTTTTAAAATATCTCCTTTTTTCCCCAGCTGTAGGCCTGTAAGCATTAACCCCACCCCCCGGGGGGGGTTACTTTAGAGGTTGTGCTGTTTGGCCCAAAACACCCCCCTTTTGTTTGGGGGGGGCTGCGTGCCAGATTTCAAGGCCCCCGATGTTACAAACGAGATCTTGCCATTACAGCAGCTCGCAAGCATGCAGGAAAGCCTCAGCAAGGATCGCGCATGCTTAGGCGTCTTATCCAGAGGGGCAAAAGACAGAAGTGCCAGGTCCCACGTCAACGCTGAGGGGGAGGCAAGGCTAGGTACACTCCTCATCTAGCCACGGCACTTCTGGACGCCACACTCCCTTCCAAGGGAGGAACACACATGTTTGTTCAGATGAACAACGGCCACATGTATGTTCTTCGGGACGAGGGACCGAGAACGCTCTCAGTATACAGCCCGGAATATGAAATTGGCCTTAGATGAATGTTTACACAGGGCAACGATAGACCTGTCTCTTCCATGTCCTGAGAGAGAAAAAAATACTGGTGTGCGGTGCTTCCAGCCAGGCTTTATAGGGCAACACTTAAGTGATTAATTAGTTCAATTACTGCTTGTTAACCTGTCTCTCCTAGTTGTACCTAGGGGGAAGTAATCCCAATGGTGTGCTGCCTTAGGACGATCAGGAATATATATATATATATATATATATATATTAGTATATAATATATATATTATTAATATACTGTATATATGTATATATGATTAAGGACTAGTGTAGTCTGAAACGCTTTTAGTTGTTTGTTTCTTTCCCTACTCTTTTGATAGGCAGTAAATTTGAATATGTTTACAGGCTTGTTGCGTATTTTTAATATTTTTTGGGAATAAGCTGGATTTTTATTTGAAGAGATGACGCTGGTATTGTTTTGGTTTTTAATTTCCATTCCCTATTCCTGCACAATATTAGCAGATTTCAGTAAAAAAACATTTAGTTTCCTGTTGTTGTTGGTGTTAAGAGAATAAAAGCCATTCTGCAATAGTGTTTTGGAGTTTTTTTTTTCTTTTTACATTTATCGTGCAGTTTAAATAACATATTAGCGTTTATTTAATAATTTTTTTAAAATTTTCTTTGCAGTCCTGCCAGGGTCTATGAAGCTCTAGTATACTCAGTAATAGGCTGTAAGACTATGCTTTGGGCACGGCCTTATAGACATACAGGCGTTTGCTAGGCCCCAAGTTTTAATAGAAGTCCAACGATGCCCTGGAACCACATCAGAGGGTGCCAATGTTATTGAAGCATAGGTGCCTCCAAAGTTCATCTGCTGATGTGACCCCTGTAGGGACAGTTATGAGCTTCCTGGGGACAGATTAGACCTGTAAATGGACTGAATGAGCTCTAAAGAGGCTGATATGAGCTTTGTAAGGACTAATCCTATGACCTCTCCAAAGGTCATATAGGCTCATGCAGGGGTCAATCAATGTGAAACTATAACGCTCACGTGACCCTTGTGGCCAATTACTGGTCTTGAGCCACATGTTACTGTTTTTGGTAGAGGTCATGTAGGTATATAGACACGTCTAAGGTATACGGGAACTTCCAGCTACACACAAACCAGTCGGGAGGATCCAATTGGCATCAATGAAGCAGTGGGGAGTTATCAGGAAAGTGATGGATATTTTGTTATTTTTCACCAGTTTTAGGCAATTTTTTTCTATATCTCAGAAAACCTCTTTTGGGGGAAGCCAAAGAACCTGGAGAAAACACCACATAGTTCTGGACAGGTGGCGGGGTAAGCATTGTCTATGCTCATAAAAGCAAAGGTGGGGTAGGCAAGGGACCAAGTGTGACTCTGTTACTCAAAGGCCCACATACCCCGGAGACAACCCAAATTTAAGAAATAGAGAATGTTTGTACTTTTTTTTACAGTACTAAAACATAACAAAATCATATCAACCTGCAGAATACACAGAACACATCATTTATACCAAAGACTGAACGCTGTAAAAACAGTACATTATATTTTCGGTTTCCCAGTTCATTCTATGGAACAGTCAATGGCACTATTAAATCTCATCCCTCATAAGTCAGTATAGATGGAAAAAAAAACTATGGCTCTTGGAAGGCGGGAAGGAAAAAAAAACAAAGAGCCATATTATTATGACTGTCAGGAAGGGATAATCTCACCATGCTGTGTCACAGAACCACAGCCAGCTTCAGATTCACACTTCCTGGTCAGGCTGTTGGCGGTTCTATAGCAGGGATTGGCATATCAACTCTGCTATTCCTATCTATTCCTGTTATAGTCACATGACTGCAGGAGATTTATAATCTGTAGTGCACAAAGCCAGAGCCGTCTTAACAGCATTATGGGCCCCTAGGCAGAACACTGCAGTGGGCCCTGTCCAAATACATGACATCACACTAGGTAATGCCTCTAGCCACTTTCTGAGTATGTTTCTTGTATTTCTGGGACAAGCATACCCCACCTGGGGCCCCTGTACTTTTGGGGCCCCTGGGCAACTGCCTAGTGTGCCCAATGGAAAAGATATCCCTGCACAATGCAACAGAAAAATTTGCATGACCACGCCCATCTTGTTGGTGTGCCACGCCCCTTAGAAAAGCCACACCCACTCCACCTAAATACATAACAGCTCTGGAAGAAAGCCAGGTAGATGCCCCTCTATCCAGGTAGTGCCCTTATAGCCAGGTAGTAGCCCCCTAATAGCCAGGTGATGCCCCTTATAGTCAGGTAGTGCCCCCTAATAGCCAGGCAATGACCCCTAATAGCCAGGCAGTGACCCCTAAAAGCCACGCAGTCGCCCCCTAAAGTAGCCAGGTAGTAGCCCCCTATAGTAGCCAGGTAGTAGCCCCCTATAGTAGCCAGGTAGTGCCCCCTTTGTAGCCAGGTAGTAGCCAGGTATTGCCCCCTTGTAGCCAGGCATTGTCCCCAGTAGCCAGGTATTGTCCCCAGTAGCCCGGTATTGTCCCCAGTAGCCAGGCATTGCCCCAGTAGCCAGGTATTGCCCCAGTAGCCAGGCATTGCCCCCAGTAGCCAGGTATCGCCCCAGTAGCCAGGTATTGCCCCAGTAGCCAGGAATTGCCCCCAGTAGCCAGGTATTGCCCCAGTAGCCAGGCATTGCACCAGTAGCCAGGCATTCCCCCAAGTAGCCCGGTATTGCCCCAGTAGCCAGGCATTGCCCCCAGTTGCCAGGCATTGCCCCCAGTAGCCAGGCATCGCCCCAGTAGCAATATGTCCTCCAGTTATCGCCCCCAGTAGCCAGGCATCGTCTCCCAGTAGCCAGGCATCGTCTCCCAGTAGCCAGGCATCGCCCCCAGTAGCCAGGCATCGTCCCCAGTAGCCAGGCATCGCCCCCAGTAGCCAGGCATCGTCCCCAGTAGCCAGGCATCGCCCCCAGTAGCCAGGCATCGCCCCCAGTAGCCAGGCATTGCCCCCAGTAGCTAATAAAAAAAAATAATAAAAACTACTCACCTCACCAGGCTCCCAGCAACCCGTCCAACCCGACGATCTCCTCAGCGTCGCAGGGGGCGTGAGTGCAGCCGCGCGTTACACCCTCTGCGACACTGAGGTGTATGTACAGCGCGTACCGGCGCTGTACATACAGGGGGAGAAGGGAGGAGGGGAGCAATCCCTCCTGCCTCCTCCCTGCACAGTGAGACGTGCCGGGCGGGTGAGCGGCCGCTGCGGCCGCTTAACCCGCCTGTAGGAGCGCCCCTGGTGGCGCCAGAGTAGCGCACTAGCGCTACTCTAGCGCCCCGGTAATTTAAAGAACCCCCGCTGCCTGCTGGCGGCGGGAGGAATGCAAACTCTGCCGGGAGGGCAGGGGGGGACCCCCATTAGCGGGACCCCACCGCCAAAAGCGGGAGAGTTGGCATGTATGGTTAAGACTTGTCAATAAAGGGGTTGTCTAACTACAATGATTAGCTTTTAAAATGTAGGAAACGGTAAATGAAGACTTTTTCCTAATGCATGTCTCTTTTGATTTTTCTCTGATCAGGAGGTAAGAGATATTTTAACAGCTCTGAGTGCACACAGGTTTCTCCGGTTTGCTCCCCCCTTCTCTCTGCTCTTTGTCTTATCTGAGAGCGGGGAGGGACGTCACCACAGGTCAGCACACAGGATGCCAACAGCTTAAGAACAGAGTGTGTTATCTCTAACAAACAAAGGAGACTTATTACGATTGTTTACTTTTAGCTCTCTGCTCTATATATAACATCTCTTGCTCTCATATTAGTGGAATTAGAAGAGCTATGAACATGGAGCTGATATGCTAGTCACTGCTATAGAATCACCCACAGCCTAACCAGGAAGAGACAGGAACTTGGCACTTCTTACCGTATGTTTCACCCATACACCCGAATAGATTGTAAGCTCTCACGAGCAGGGCCCTCACACCTTCTGTCATCATTTGTAAGTATTTTTAATGTGTAATGACGTTATGTTTACTTGAATTTTGGTAATGTCTGCGGAATATGTTGGCGCTATAGAAATAAGATTATTATTATATTATATTATCTAAAGCTGCTTGCGGCTCTGCAAAACAGCATGCCGAGACAACCCCTTTAACTTAGGTAAACAACATCCCATGCTAGACATAAGGGTATGTTCACATGGCTTATTTTCTCGCATATTTCGTCACGTATTGCGCTCAATACGCGGCAAAATGCGCACCGCAATTACAGTGATTCATAGCTCATCGCCCCACGCGGATTACGCGTCATCGCCCCACGTGTACAATACGATAATACTGTACGCGCGGGGGGAGAATTGACATGTGAATTGTTAGCGCCGATTACGCACCACTGACAGTGCATGTCAATGGGGCTGGCGCCGGCCAACTCCCCCCCCCCTCCCCCGCGTGCCTTGGAATTATGCGCTGTTCCAAAACACCCGGCGTATTGTGGCGCGTACTATACGCGCTGCAATAAGCCGTGTGAACATTCCCTAAGACTCAGCAGGGAATGACTCATCATGGTCCTATGGCAGCTGGAGAGATCAAGTAAGAGAAAGAGCAGAGAGGTGGTCGGTAACCAAGAGAAGCTTGCGTACACTAGCAGTAGATAAAATCTCCTTTATCT
The DNA here is from genome assembly GCA_025379985.1 of Phyllomedusa bahiana. NCBI lineage: Eukaryota > Metazoa > Chordata > Amphibia > Anura > Hylidae > Phyllomedusa > Phyllomedusa bahiana. The sequence continues at coordinate 158,888 of JAODAL010002784.1, read as the reverse complement.
CCTAAACAAATCAAAATCAAAACAGCAATGTGTTTAGTAATAGTCTTCATTTACCTTTTCCTACATGTTAAAAGCTAATTATTGTGGTTAGATAACCTCTTCAAGGTGTACATAGTGGCCAATGGCCGCACAATTTTGCCTATAAAACTGCAGTACTACCTAAAATCTGCGTCCCCTTGGCCGTGTCCCTTGGTTGTGTGTTTCCATTTTTGGGGGGGTCAAAGAGCCCCAAAAAAACGCTGTGTGCTGATGCGGTGATTCCCATTTAAGTTAATGGAAATTTTTTGTGGTAAGGCCTTTTCCCCGGGTTATTTCCCGACAGATTGGGCCGTATTCCGCGGGTTTTGGCTTCAATACGGCGCCAACCCGTCGGGTCATACGGTAATCCACTGCTCCATAGAGAACGTGGATTCCGTCGTCCCCCCGCTCGGCGAATCCGCGGGGGGGAGAAAAGTGACATGACATTTCCAGGCGCAATACGCCCCGTGGATAATGCAAGTTATGGGGCCGGTGGGCCGCCCCTCCCCCCCGCCCCGCCCCCGCCCTTTATTCACGCCGGTTTTGCGGCGCAACCCGGCTCGAAAAATACGGGGGTGAAAAAGCCGTGTGAAAACCCGGCATCCGTGAAAACTTGAATTTTGCTCATCAGAAATGAGTGCTATGAAAACCTTGCTTAGGTTTTTTTTAGACCCAAAGGGGGAAACCTATGCCATGGGCTGTGCCTTATGTTTGGGTAACTTTGGGAAAAAAAAGGCCATAGCTCTGTACACGTGGCTGTCCCTGTCAGAACTTTCCTGAGAATCCTTTTAGAAACTGTTCTCCAACTTATTTATAGACCTTGCATTTCCATTTTTTCAACTGTTCAAAGATCTTGTTGCTGCCCGTAAAGGAACATCCTCACCAATAGAAACATCCTATCCGGACCTAGTCACAGCTCAGGATCTGCTACAATGTAACGTATCCTCTGCAAGGCAATGAACCCGGACTCCAGAACAATCCACTTTACCTGCACTGATACATTGTAGCAAGTCATCAGAACATGAGAAGGATTTCTGCAGCAGATGTATTTCCTTAGACTGGATACAACTATAACAAACCCTCAGCTGTGAGTAGTATTAGGCTATGTTCAGACACAGACAGAAAAATCTGACGTGGAACCTAAGCCAATAACCTTTGCAGAGCCTGTTTTAAACACGGTTTAGGCCAGGTTCACACTGCATTTTTCAGGTATCCGTTGGGGTGCTGGGCACAGAGCCATCTTAAAGAGGTTGTCTTACTACAGGGATTGCTGCTTTTTATGTTAAAGATCTTGCAAAAACAAGTCACTTCGCAGTGTGTCCATTAACAGTGTCCTACCTATTCCTATATATCCCCTCTTGTATGGGCTGCATCAGCTCCTCAGGTCGCTATAGCTACAGACCTGTTCAATCTCTCCTGATAGGCTGTCAGCACTGGTTGCTATGGCTATAGACCTGTTCAATCTCTCCTGATAGGCTGTCAGCACTGGTTGCTATAGCTACAGACCTGTTCAATCTTTCATGATAGGCTGCCAGCACTGGTTGCTATAGCTACAGACCTGTCTTCTACTGCAGCCTAGTAGAAGCCAGTAAACGTGCTCCTGAATTCAAAGTGAAATCAAGTAAACAGGACTGAGGTAAGATGAATCAATATAGTCAGACAACCCCTTTAACAGCATTATGGGCCCCTGGGCAGAGCACTGCAGTGGGCCTTGTTCAAATACATGACATCACACTAGGTCATGCCTCTAGCCACCCCCAAGCACACCCATATTATCACGCCACTTATGTCTGGACACCGACATCCTGCAACCTACAAAACTTATTGGCAGGACAGGGAGCCTTTAGCTCCCTTATCCACCATGGTTTTTATTTGTTTGCACATCCTAAAAAACACAAACAGTAAAATAAGCAAAGCCAACCATGGGATCCTAGGTATGTTTCCTGCATTCCTGGGACAAGCGTACCCCACCTGGGACCCCTATACTTGTGGGACCCCCGGGCAACTGCCTAGTGTGCCCAATGGAAAAGTTGGCCCGGGTCAGGCATCCTGACTAACAATATGAGGCGTACACGGTGGCCTTATATAGATGACTAGAGCAAATAATAATAATCTTTATCTATATAGCGCCAACATATTCCATAGCACTTTACAATTTAGAGGGTATAAGTACAGACATTACACATTAAAAGTACTTGCAGATGAGACACGTGGTATGAGGGCCCTGCTCGCTAGAGCTTACAATCTATTAGGGTGTACGGGTGAGACAAAGGGTAAGAAGTGTTAAAGGGGTTGTCTCACTACAAGGATTGCTGCTTTTTATGTTAAAGATCTTTCAAAAACAAGTCACTTTGCAATATCATACCTCCCAACTGTCCCTATTTTGCGGGGGATTTGCCCAAATTTTTAACCTTGTCCCTCTGTCCCTTTGCCTCTTTAAATGTCCCTTTTTTTCATTTGAGAATGGATTTGCTTCAATAAACTGACTCCCTTGCTGTAAAAGTATTGATTGCTTCCTGCTGTATATTTACATAATAATTTTACTTAAAAATATTTCATTCATGGATACAAAAGAAACCCTGAGAATGTGTCCCTTTTTGGCTGTCTAAAAAGTTGCCATGTATGTGTATGGGCGTGGTTAGAGGCGTGTCTTGGTGTGATGTCATGTGATTGGGCGTGGTTAGAGGCAAAGGCTGATGTGTCCCCCTTTTTCAATCTCTAAATTTGGGAGGTATGCCAATATGTGTCCCTTAACGTGTCCAACCTATTCCCAGATATCCCTTTTTGTTTGGGCTGCTCAGCTCCTCGTTTGCATAGGTACAGACCTGTTTTTATCTTCCTGATAGGCTGCCACGTGTGTTTGCTATAGCTACCCACCTGTTCAATCTCAAGGCTGCAAGCACTGGTTGCTATAGCTACAGAACTGTTTGATCTCTCCATATAGGCTGCCATTTTCCACTCGGCCTTCCCCCCTACTGCCCTACCCCCCCCCCCCCCCCCCCCCCCCCCCGTTTTTTCTCCCCTCATAGGCTGAAAAGCACGGGTTTTTATATAGTTAGACTGTTCAATTTTCCCCTTGATGGGCGGGCCCAGCACTGGTTGTTTGTACAGCCCTATTTGATCTCCCCTGATGGCTCCCAAACCCACGGGTTTCCCATAGCTACAAAACCTTTTTCAATCTCTCCCTTTTTGGGGGAGACCCCATTTTGGTTTGCTATACCCTACAGACCTGTTTGATTCTCCTAAAGGCTTCCAAAACGGATGCAGGGGTACTGGGGGGGTTTTTTACGGGGAAAAGCCTTGTGGAAGCCAGTAAACACCCCGGGAAAATTTAAAAAATGAAACCAAAAAAAACCCGGTTGAGGTGAGTGTCAATTTTGTGGGGAAAAACCCCTTTAAGTTTAAATTTGGCCCAGCCATGTTACATGTAGTTTTATGTGCACATTTGCTTATACCCCGGGTCATTTTTCCTTTTTTCCCTGCAAAACTAAGTATTGTGGTTTTATGTGATGTACAGAATAGGGATTTTCCCGTTTTAAAATCTTCATTGTCATTCATATGACGGTGATTTTAGTTGCGTACTTTTCGGCACGTACTAAATGCATCATAAACAAAAACGGGAAAATTTTTTTTGGAGAAATAAAAATTTTAAAAGGGAAAAAAATCTGCCCGGGGCCATTTGCGCTTCCTTTCCGCTTTAAAAAAATTCCCATACTTCCCAAGCTTTGGTCATTTAAATTTTGTGAAAATTTGGGATGTATATTGAGGCGCCCAATGTACGCACTGCAAAGAAGCCGGGGGGTGGGGGATCTACATGGTCAACGTGGACACTAATTGGGGGTTGGGCGGGGGGTTTCTCCCCGGGGTTTTCCCCCCACAGGTTTGTACATGTGAAAATGTTTTTGATCCCTTTCTTAAACGGGCCCAAAAGCAAAACCCACAAAAATTTTCCCACTAAAACCACATTTTGTTTTGCCGAGGGATATCAGCAATGTAGCAAAAAAAAAAAAAAAAGCTCTACAGGGATTATAGCTCTGCGCGTGATGTTTTTTTATGTTGTTGGAAAGGACAACATACAAAATATTTAGTTCACAAAATTTACGTAGGTCTCATTTATGAAAACTGTTTTGCATTAAGACTGTCTCTGTTGCCCATAGCAACCAATCAGAGCCCATAGCGACCAATCAGAGCCCATAGCAACCAATCAGAGCCCATAGCAGCCAATCAGAGCTCATAGCAACCAGAGCCCATAGCAACCAATCAGAGATCATAACCAATCAGAGCCCATAGCAACCACTCAGAGCTCATAGTGACCAATCAGATGCATAGTAACCAATAAGAGCTCATAGCAACCAATCAGAGCCCAAAGCAACTAATCAGAGCTCATAGCAACCAATCAGAACTCATAGCAACCAATAAGAATTGAGCTTTCATTTTCCCAGGGCAGTATAAGAAATGAAAGCTGAGCTTAGATTGGTTGCTATGGGCTTTAAGTGGTTGCTATGATCTCTGATTGGTTGTTATGATCTCTTATTGGTTGCTATGAGCTCTGATTGGTTGCTATGGGCTCTGATTGGTTGTTATGGGCTCTGAATGGTTGCTGTGTGCTCTGATTGGTTGCTACGGGCTATGATTGGTTGCTTTGAGCTCTGATTGGTTGGTATGAGCTCTGAATGGTTGCTATGGGCTCTGGTTGGTTGCTATGGGCTCTGATTAGTTGCTATGGGCTCTGATTAGTTGCTATGAGCTCTGATTGTTGCTATGGGCTCTGATTGGTTAATATGGGCTCTGATTAGTTGCTATGAGTTCTGATTGGTTGCTATGGGCTCTGACTGGTTTTGATCTCTGCTTGCGATTGGTCACTATGAGCTCTGATTGGTTGCTATGAGCTCTGATTGGTTGCTATGGGCTCTGTTTTGATGTTATGATCTGTTTGGTTGCTATGGGCTCTGATTGGTTGCTATGGGCAAAAAAAGACAGTGTTACTATGAGACAGCTTTCCTAACTAAGGTCCAGTATTCTCATAACAAAACCGCAGCTAAATAAGAGCTATGACCACAACATGAGCTTACAACGTTATAAAGGGGTGATAGGATAACATTGGGAAATGATATAGGCCCGTTCCCATGACAACCAATCACATCTCATCTTTCACTTTCCAATGTAAATTACACCAATCAGATTGCAGGATCAGTGTGTCCAACCAATCACATTGGAGCTTTCATTTTCCGAACTCTCAGAGAATAAACACAGCCGCAATCTGATTGGTTGCCATGGGCGACGCGGCCTGTCTTCCGCTCCACCAGCTATAGGTGAGCCCTGGTGCTATGTACGGGTTATGACCACACACCCCTCAGACTGTACAGGGGTTAACACGGGCGCCCACACTGTATCACGTCATGAGAAAGTGTTGGCGACTATTTTTATTTGTTTATTAACGGGTTTTTTTTGTTTGTTTTTTTTGTTTTTATTTTTTACAGACCGGAAGTGCGGTGTGAATGGTCAGGGTGATGCGTTCCACTGGCCGGAAGTGCACTGCTCTCTGTCTTCATTGTTCGAGCTGTTGCTGTCCAGGGGCCGGGCAGGAAGTGCGGTGTGTTGGGGGGCGGGGTGGTGGTTGTCTCCGGGTGATGTGAGGCAGTGTGAGCCTGGTCAGGGCAGCATCATGCGGGGCCGGGGGATGGTCACCCCGCTGCTTCTGCTGGGAGTCATCGGTGCCGTCTCCGCAGGTGAGAAGCGTCCTGTCCTGTGCATTGTGTGTCCCACATCTGCTGCCCCTCAGGGTAACTTATACAACCATCGTTATATCTGTCTCTTCATTATTATGATGACTGACTCTGTCCGGTTATGTGTGTATATTGTAATATATTTTATATATATCCTGCTGCCCTGTACCCGGTATATGTCGCTGTATATCCTGCTGCTCTGTACCCGGTATATGTCGCTGTATATGGTGCTGCCCTGTACCCGGTATATGTCGCTGTATATCCCGCTGCCCTGTACCCGGTATATGTCGCTGTATATCCCGCTGCCCTGTACCCGGTATATGTCGCTGTATATCCCCCTGCCCTGTACCCGGTATATGTCGCTGTATATCCTGCTGCCCTGTACCCGGTATATGTCGCTGTATATCCCGCTGCCCTGTACCCGTATATGTCGCTGTATATCCTGCTGCCCTGTACCCGTATATTGTCCCGCTGTATATCCCGCTGCCTGTACCCGGTATATGTCGCTGTATCTCCCTGTACCCTATATGTCCTGTATAACCCTGCTGTAACCCGGATAATGTTCGCTGTATATTCCCGCTGCCCTGTACCCGGTATATGTCGCTGTATATGCTGCTGCCCTGTACCGGTATATTGTCGCTGTATATGCCGCTGCCCTGTACCGGTATATGTCGCTGTATATCCGCGCTGCCTGTACCGGTAATATGATCGCTGTATATCCGCTGCCTGTACCCGGTATATGTCGCTGTATATCCGCTGCCCTGTACCTGGTATAATGTCGCTGTATATCCCTGCTGCTCTGTACCCGGTATAATGTCGCTGTATATCTCCGCTGCCGGTATGTCGCTGTATATGGTGCTGCTCTGTACCCGGTATATGTCGCTGTATATCCTGCTGCTCTGTACCCGGTATATGTCGCTGTATATCTCGCTGCTCTGTACCTGGTATATGTCGCTGTATATGGTGCTGCTCTGTACCCGGTATATGTCGCTGTATATCCCGCTGCCCTGTACCCGGTATATGTCGCTGTATATCCCGCTGCCCTGTACCCGGTATATGTCGCTGTATATCCAGCTGCCCTGTACCCGGTATATGTCGCTGTATATCCCGCTGCCCTGTACCCGGTATATGTCGCTGTATATCCCGCTGCCCTGTACCCGGTATATGTCGCTGTATATCCTGCTGCCCTGCACCCGGTATATGTCGCTGTATATCCTGCTGCCCTGTACCCGGTATATGTCGCTGTATATCCCGCTGCCCTGTACCCGGTATATGTCGCTGTATATCCTGCTGCCCTGTACCCGGTATATGTCGCTGTATATCCCGCTGCCCTGTACCCGGTATATGTCGCTGTATATCCCGCTGCCCTGCACCCGGTATATGTCGCTGTATATCCGCTGCCCGTACCGGTATATGTCGCTGTAATATCCGCTGCCCTGTACCGGTCTATGCCGCAGTATACCCCGCGGCCCCGTCCCCGGTATATGTCGCTGTATATCCTGCTGCCCTGTACCTGGTATATGTCGCTGTATATGGTGCTGCTCTGTACCCGGTATATGTCGCTGTATATCCTGCTGCCCTGTACCCGGTATATGTCGCTGTATATCCCGCTGCCCTGTACCCGGTATATGTCGCTGTATATCCCGCTGCCCTGTACCTGGTATATGTCGCTGTATATCCTGCTGCCCTGTACCCGGTATATGTCGCTGTATATCCCGCTGCCCTGTACCCGGTATATGTCGCTGTATATCCTGCTGCCCTGTACCCGGTATATGTCGCTGTATATCCCGCTGCCCTGTACCCGGTATATGTCGCTGTATATCCCGCTGCCCTGTACCCGGTATATGTCGCTGTATATCCCGCTGCTCTGTACCTGGTATATGTCGCTGTATATCCTGCTGCCCTGTACCCGGTATAAGCCGCTTTGTGCAGCACAGTTGTGTTGGGCATTGCGAACCATCCTCGTCTTGTTTTTAGATCCTATTTGAGCTCTCTTCCCCGCCACGTATCCCAACCTGTGCTGCCGTCCCCGCCGCGCCCTCCTCCCGCCCGGCTCCGTCCCCGCCGCGCCCTCCTCCCGCCGTCCCCGCCGCGCCCCCTCCCCCGCCGTCCCCCGCCGCGCCCTCCGCCACGTCCTCCGCCGCCCCCCGCCGCGCCCTCCGCCCCCCCGCCGCGCCCTCCTCCCCGCCGTCCCCTGCCGCGCACCTCCTCACCTGCGGCGTTCCCGCCTGGCCCTCCTTCCCTGCCTTTCCCCGCCGCGCCTTCCTCCCGACCTTCCGCGGCGCCCTCCTCCCGCCGTCCCCGCCGCACCTTCCTCACCGCCGGCCCCCCCGCCGCGCCCTCTTCCCCCCGTCCCCGCGCGCCCTCTTCCCGCCCGTCCCCCCCCCCTTTCCTCCGCCCGTCCCCGGCCGCGCCCTCCTCCCCCCGTCCCCGCCGCCCCACGTCCCCGCCGCGCCCTCCTCCCGCCGCCCCCCCCCCCGCCGCGCCCCCCCCCCGTCCCCGCCCGCTCTCCTCCCGCCGCCCCGCCGCCCCCCTCCCGGGTCCCCGCCGCGCCCCCCCCCGCCCGTCCCCCCCCGCCCTCCCCCGCCCGTCCCCCCCGCCCCTCCCCCGCCGCGCCCGCCGCCCTCCTCCCGCCCTCCCCCCCGCCCCCTCCTCCCCCGTCCCCCCCGCGCCCTCCCCCCGCCGTCCCCCCGGGCCCCCCCCGCCCGTCCCCGCCGCCCCTCCTCCCCCCCCGCCCCGCCCGCCCCCCCCCGCCGCCCCCCCGCGCCCGCCGTCCCCCCGCGCCCCCCCCCCGCCCCCCCCCCGGGCCCCGCCGCCCCGCCGCGCCCCCCCCCCGCCGTCCCCGCCGCGCTCTCTCCCCCGCCTCCCCGCCGCGCCCCCCTCCCCCCCCCGGCGCCCTCCCGCCGGCCCTCCCCCCGCCCGTCCTTATCTGCCCGGGACCTTTTGCCCCTGTGTCTTTTTTTATGTCGGATTCGGCTGCTGACCCGCCGTTTTGCACGTTCCTGCCCGTTGGAGTCCCGGGGGATTTTCCCTTTCTCTGTGACTCGTTGGATTTGGATCAGAGCAGGTTTTCCATTCACTGACAGCAAGAAGAGCTCTTTGTAAACGGCAAGGACTGAAAACTGTATTAGAACGTTTCGGGCCCCCCCCCCCCCCCCCCCCCCCCCCCCCCCCCCAATTCCCCCCCCCCTCCCCCTTGGCTTTGGGGTTCTTGCTTCTAAATTTCCCCCCCTTTTTCTTCCTCCCGATTCTGTTTTTGCACGGCAGCTGCTGTTAACCCTTCCTCATCTATTATAACCCTGTGCGGCTATAATAAGATTGAGGGGAGGGGGGGTGAATTAAAGGGTTGTCCCTATGACATTGCTTTGCCATTTTGAGGTCCGACCTCCTGGAATCCAACAATACTAAGAAAGAAGAGGCCGCTGTGTTAGTTTAGGGCTGCATCCCCTTCAGTCTTGAGCACAGCGCCCCCCTGACCATCAGGCTGTGCAAGGAACTGCATTATGGATCCAAATCGGAGGGAAAACCGCTCTAAATCAGCGCTATGGCCCCTTCTTTTAGGCCCCGGGGGCCAGAGCTGGCCCCCTGTGAGCGATCTGTGGGGACACTTAATTTAGGCAGAGCTTTTTTAAAGGGGGTTGTCTCACTACTTGATTATCTTTACCCCGCTGTTTTTTTGGTTTCATTTGAATTCAGGGGCTGTTTACCGGCTTCCCTGGCTGAAGTAGAAGCCAGGGGTCTGTAACTTTTTAGCAACCAGTTGGGAGCCTATAGGAGAGATCAAACAGGTCCCTGTAGGGGGGGATAGAGACCTGAGGGGTGATGAGCCCCTACAAGGGGGGATATCTGGAATAGGTAGGACACTGTCAATGGACACATATTGCAAAGTGACTTGTTTTTGCAAGATCTTTAACATAAAAAGCAGCAATCCCTGTAGTGAGACAACCCCTTTAAAGGGTTTGTCCTCCTATATATCCCGCAAGAGAATATGGATCACATGGGGGGGTCTTCTGCTCAGGATCACTCTCTGAGACTCGTAGCAGTCTCTCAGGTGCCCCCCCCCCCCACCCCACCCCGGCCCATCTCTGCATTACATTAATGGTCGACATGTAATACCAGGTTTCCCCTACAGGGTGCAAAATTTCTGATGGTGATCGGGAGTCATTGATACGCTGGTTTGAATCTCCCCTCTAAAGGCTTTCCCCACCCTAGACTTTGGTGCCTATGCAATGTCTGAGAGATGCAGGTCCCACCTCTGGGAACGACTATGACAAAGGACGTTGGTCCGAAACGCGTCGGCGCGCTGGTTTCCTGTCCGTCCTTTTTGGATACATCGGATCCTCACGCAGGAATAAAGGGATAAGTTTGTGATAGAGAACACGGGATGGAGCTGCTTTATTATATGAACGGGCCCCCGAAAGTGTGGCGAGCCGGGACCCCACAATTGCTGTGCTATCAAAGTGTATGGTGGGAGCTCCCCTTTAAGCCTCCATTTTAGGGTGACCCTGATGGGGGAGGTAAGGAGCTTTTGGGGCCTTGTGACTGCTGTATGAACGTAAAGGGGGGGCGTGAGGCGAGTATAACGTAAAGGGGGGGGGCGTGAGGCGAGTATAACGTAAATGGGGGGCGTGAGGGGTGGCGAGTATAACGTAAAGGGGGGGCGTGAGGCGAGTATAACGTAAAGGGGGGGCGTGAGGCGAGTATAACGTAAAGGGGGGGCGTGAGGCGAGTATAACGTAAAGGGGGGGCGTGAGGCGAGTATAACGTAAAGGGGGGGCGTGAGGCGAGTATAACGTAAAGGGGGGGCGTGAGGCGAGTATAACGTTAAAGGGGGGGGCGTGATGGCGTGAGGGGAGTATAACGTAAAGGGGGGGGCGTGAGGCGAGTATAACGCTAAGTGGGGGGGGGCGTGAGGCGAGTATAACGTAAAGGGGGGGCGTGAGGCGAGTATAACGTAAAGGGGGGGGCGTGAGGCGAGTATAACGTAAAGGGGGGGGCGTGAGGCGAGTATAACGTAAAGGGGGGGGGGGCGTGAGGCGAGTATAACGTAAAGGGGGGGGGGCGTGAGGCGAGTATAACGTAAAGGGGGGGGCGTGAGGCGAGTATAACGTAAAGGGGGGGCGTGAGGCGAGTATAACGTAAAGGGGGGGCGTGAGGGGAGTATAACGTAAAGGGGGGGGCGTGAGGCGAGTATATCGTGAATGGGGGGGGCGTGAAGTGCGGAGTTATATCGTGAAGGGGGGGGCGTGAGGCGAAGTATAACGTAAAGGGGGGGGCGTGAGCGAGTATATAAGTAAAGGGGGGGGCGTGAGGCGGAGTATAACGTAAAGGGGGGGGCGTGATTGAGGGGTCAACGTTAAAGGGGGGGCGTGAGGCAGTTAACGTAAAGGGGGGGGGGGGGTGAGGCGAGTATAACGTAAAGGGGGGGGCGTGAGGGGAGGGGGCGCAGGAAGGGAGCGGGTCAAGGGGAGTGGGGTCGTGAGGGAGCGGAATGAGGGGGAGTATAACAAGGGGATCCTCGTCGTGAGGTAGTGTAGCAGATGAGGGGTCATATTTTAAGTTCTAGAGCTGAAGGCTGATCCATTGTATCATGAACTTCTTTCTAATAAACTGTTTTCATTTATCTCCGTGTACAGGATCTCTGCTTGCTGTCAGTGAATGCAGTCTTTCTTGTCCGTCCCTGCGCGGCCCCCCCCCCCCTCCCCGTCCCTGCGCGGCCCCCCTGCGCGGCCCCCCCTCTCCCCCCGTCCCTGCGCGGCCCCCCCTCTCCCCGTCCCTGCGCGGCCCCCCCTCTCCCCGTCCCTGCGCGGCCCCCCCTCCTCCCCGTCCCTGCGCGGCCCCCCCTCTCCCCGTCCTGCTCTCACAGCTGGAGTCGGTTACCCCACACTTCATCCAGACTCCAGAATTTTGTTGACCCCTGAGTTATGTATTGTTGAAGTAAACTGAGCCCCAAAAAAGGGCATGAAACCCCTCAGTTTATGGCCCTTGCAGACGTCATAGGGGCCTGGCAGCTTTAGCAGCTGCCTCCAGAGGTTGGGCTCAGGGGCGTCTCAGGTGCTGCAGTGTCTGTCGGGCACCACCGGGGGCAGTGTGATGGGGGCAGGGGACACTCCTGATGAGCCGGTGTCCGCGTGGTGTGAAGATGCTGACACCGGGGCCTCCTATTAGATTAGTCCCTTCCCATTCATCCCCATAGAGCTGCATTGTCCTCCTCCATTACACGCGTCTTAGAGCCGATCACAAGCTCTGTCATGTGCGCTGCCGCGTGTGACATGTGTCCTGACCCGGCCCCACTCGCCCCCATTTCCAGGCTCTGTCCATTGATCTCCGCAATAGCCGCCGCTAAGACACATCAACCAATGACCGGTCACACAGCCTGATCCACCATTGACCTCCTCAGTGCTATTCTATAGCCCTAACACCTCCCACTGCTGAGGGTTTGTTACAGTTGCATCCAGATCAGCAGCAAAAATCTCCTGTTACAATGTATCTTAAACAAGACTATTAAACCGGCAGAGGATTGTCTAGACTGGATACAGTAGTAACGAACCCTCAGCTGTGAGAAGCACTGGGTTCATTCACTGTCACAAAGCAGAGATCTTGGCTCCAAACCTAATGGCGGTTTATCGGTGATCGGTCTGGACAGGTTTTCAATGCTCCTGGATGCAAACTAGGCTGTTTCTATTCAGTGACAGCAAGCAGGTATAGTTACCAATAGAAATTCTTCATCTATCACGCATAGCTTTTGTATTTAGATTGAGCTTCTTCCAGTTTTCTAAAATTCCATGCAAGACTGCACTCTGTGCTGCGAGGAATCGGTTGTCCTGCGCTTCCTGGTGCATGAATAGAATGCCAAGGCAGCAGTGAGGACTGACACCTCCATGGGCCGAGCAGGGGCTGGAGCCGTACTCTACATATAAAGGCAGATATGTCTCCCAATCAGAATCCAGTCACATTAGTATGACCACTTCCAGCATAGTTTATGAAGGAAGTCGCATGTGATGCGCTGGCTTGGTGGGTATATAAGGGGTGATAGGCTGTCTGCACACATGCCCATTGTTGCTGATTTATCAAATTGGGATGAATGTGACTTGTTGGCAGCTGCTGTGGGGAAAGAATGGAGAGTGCAGAAATGGCGCCATTGGGGATAAGAGACGGATGTCACTGCACCTCTGCTAACCCTACTGTGTAGGGACCCAGGAGCAGACGGATGTCACTGCATCTCTGCTAACCCTACTGTGTATGGGGTCTGGAGCAGACAGATGTCGCTGCACCTCTGCTAATCCTACTGTGTACGGGGCCCCGGAGCAGACGGATGCCCACTGCACTCTGCTAACCCTACTGTGTATGGGGCCCCGGGAGCAGACAGATGTCACGCACCTCTGCTAACCCTACTGTGTATGGGGCGCCGGAGAAGGACGGATGTCACTGCACCTCTGCTAACCCTACTGTGTATGGAGCCCGGAAACAGCGGGATGTCACTGCACCTCTGCTAACCCTACTGTGTATGGGGCCCAGAGCAGACGGATGTCACTTCACCTCTGCAAACCGTACTTTGTAAGGGGCCAGAGCAGATGTCACTTGCACCTCTGCAAACCCCTACTGTGTATGGGGCCCTGGAGCAGACGGATGTCATTGCACCTCTGCTAACCCTACTGGGTATGGAGCCCTGGAGCAGACGGATGTCACTGCACCTCTGCTAACCCTACTGTGTATGGGGCCCTGGAGCAGACGGATGTCACTGCATCTCTGCTAACCCTACTGTGTATGGGGCCCCGGAGCAGACCGATGTCACTGCACCTCTGCTAACCCTACGGTGTATGGGGCCCAGAACAGACGGATGTCACTGCACCTAAGCTAACACTACTGTCTATGGGGCCCAGAGCAGGCGGATGTCACTGCACCTCTGCTAACCCTATGTTTTATGGGCCCGGGGCAGAGGATGTAAATTTGGGCACCTCTGCTAACCCTAAGTGTATGGGGCCCCGAACAGACCGGATTCACTGCCCTCTGCAACCCTACTGTGTATGGGACCCCGGAGCAGACGGATGTCACTGCACCTCTGCTAACCCTACTGTGTATGGGGCCCAGAGCAGACGGATGTCACTGCCCCTCTGCTTAATAACTGTGTATGGGCCCAGAGAGACAGATGTCACTGCTCCTCTGCTAACCCTACTGTGTATGGGGCCCTGGAGCAGATGAATGTCACTGCACCTCTGTAACCCTACTGTGATGGGGCCCGGAGCCAGCGGGATGATGTCACTGCACCTCTGCGAACCCTACTGTGTATGGGGCCCTGGAGCAGATGAATGTCACTGCACCTCTGCTAACCCTACTGGTATGGGCCCCGGAGCAGATGAATGTCACTGCACCTCTGCTACCCTACTTTTGTTGGGGCCCGGAGCAGCAGACGAATGTCACTGCACCTCTGCTAACCCTACTGTGTATGGGGCCCCGGGGCAGACGGATGTCATTGCACCTCTGCTAACCCTACTGTGTATGGAGCCCTGGAGCAGACGGATGTCACTGCACCTCTCTATCCTGTACAGTGTTTTTGTTGATAAGAAATCCCCAAACATTTTCTTCTTCCTCGGTTGCATATTCTGGTCAGGATGAAAGTGGCTGCTGGGCATCAGGTAGGGTGTTATGTCATGGGGGAGGGTAAAGCTTCCCCCTCTGGAGCTTCTGTGGACAATGACTTCAATAGCAAACCCCCCACCCCCTCCCCATCCCGCTATGAATAGGCCCTGACCTGGAGAGCTACAGTGACACATTAACACCCGCCCCCCCCCCCCCCTTCAGTGGAGTCCAGTTCTAGCAATTACATTTTACATTTGTTATCATAAAGATTTTTCACGTTTTTCAATCTTTCTGTTTCCGTTCCTCGCAGATTTCAAGACCTCTGCTTGCTTCCAGCCAAGAACACCCATCGTCCATCACTCCCAGTGGGCGCAGCTCTGAAAGCTGTAACAGCCCTGTGTCTGTGGCATGACCAGGACCAGTCTGTACTCGCTGCAAAGGTTTCTACTGAATGACAGCAAGCAGAGATCTTGGAAACAAAAGGAAATTGATCTAGAAAGTATCTTGAAAATTGTGTAACATTCCTTCACTGAAATCGCGATACCCCTTTAAAGGACAACACCAGCTGTAGATATTTAACCAGGGCTGTGGAGTCGGCAAGCCAAAGCCCCGACTCCTCAATTTCCCAAACCTCCGACTCCTGACTCCCTCATACACGGCGCATGTTTAAGTGATAACTTTACTGTAGTAAAATGGTAACATCAGGCTGTTTATCACTTTATGATACAATAATCAAGCTATTTAGGTAGAACAGACACTGACAAGCAAAAGGGTAACAAAAGTTTTGACCTTTTGAACACTTCTGGGTAGAGTTGAAGAAAAATCTTTATTTGTATCCAAGTCCAGTCTGCTCCAACATTGGGAATGTGTAGAAGAAACCTGGATCAGATTTTGGTCAAGATATGCTTGAATCTGATCCAGAGCCCAGAAGGATTCAAGCAGAGCTGAAAACCAAAGGTGGATTTCCAAATACTAACAAAGTAATAGAAATTAACATTTTGCTTTGTAGGAGCAAAACAGTAACAATGCAGTTACAGGGAAAAAATCTGCAGAACTAAGCAGATGCTAAATACTTGCAAGTCAATTTATGTATAAGAATCGGTTAGATGACTGGGATATAAAATCACGTTTGCCTTCTGTACAAAGCTGTAGTGGATGGTGAGATATGGGAACCTGAAAATCACAAGTTCAAAACATTGTTACCATTTTGCTTGTCAGTGTAAAATTTTATTTATTGGATATTGACTTTAGGACACAAAAAATGGTAAATATGCAAAAAAACTGCAGGAACATTTTGTGGAGTCTTGAATTTGTTCTGAGAATATATTGCCTCCATCAGATCCTGCATACATGACCTCACATTGATCTCATTATTTCCAGGCTAGAGGAACGGCCTCTCTACACTAACTTGGGGGCAAAGCGGTGACCACAGGGGCAACATCTCTAACAATGTCAGGGTATAGAGGATTTGCCTCGGCCACAGTCAGTTTAGATGAATGGTTGATCTCTGCTACTTCTTTGAAAACAGGTGAAAAAATTTTTCTGAAATCTGTTTGCCCTGGGGGGCGGAAACTTCTCCCCTGGGGCCCGCGCTTTGCTGCTCCATGTCATCAATTACCCCTCATGTGATGAGGCTGAAGATATGGGAGCAGTCGCACCGGCCGGACCCAATTCCTCTTGCTCTTTGCATCAAACTAACTGGACCAACTAATTATATATTTTGGAAGTCGGTCCCTTATATGACGACTTCGACTCCTGCAAAATGGCCTCCGACTCCACAGCCCTGTATTTAAAGTGCATCCCTTGTGTCGTTCCCGAGTAACAGCAGCTAAATAAGGGAGGCAACGGGGGGAACGGGTTGGGGGGGCAATGATTCATGGTCTTGCCCTGTGGCTGCCGGTTTTTGCACAGCACTGAAGTCGGGTAACAATGCGAAAATCCCTAAATTAGATCCACAAGGTTTAATGCATGTACCTTATTGGTTTTCCCCCTTTTTGATCCCCACATTTTATATGAATACCCCCCATACTGGGTGGGGCCCCCTTTGCAGCAGGGTTTTTGGGGGAATCCGGGTTTTCTGGCCGATTGTGTTTTTTTGGGGCCCGTGGTCTTCCCCGCAGCAGATTTTTTCCGTGGAACCGCCCAAAAAGGGGGAATAACCCCCTAAACCCACCAAACCCACACCCCCTGACGACTTCTGCTTAAAGGCGGCGTAAGTGTCTCTGCAGTTTCACAAACATCACAGGTTTATTTTGAGTTCCCTCGTGTCAGCAACTCTGCAAACTCTGGGTTTTCTTAGAAATGAGTTGACGCTTTACCCCAAGGAAGTCAAACATTGAGGATATTATGTAATGTGATTAATGAGGACATCATGAGATGTGACACCTGCAGGTGCGGAGAGAGGCTAATATGTATGTATATAATCTATAGCGGTGGACAAAGCTTATACTCAACCTTTTTATAATACTTCCTTTTAAAAAAATATAACTACTATAATCCTGCCCCCTATGTACAAAATATAACTATAAAAAATACGCTCCCTTTGTTTACAAGAATTAATTTATATAATTTACGGCCCTTGGAAAAAACAAGAATATATCTACTAAATACTGCTCCCTATTTACACATTAAAAACATAAAACCCCCCTATGTAAAGAATAAAAAATACAAAAATATCCCCCCCTATTACAGGAATATAACTACTAAAACTGCTCCTATGTACAAGAATTACTATTTTAAAAAGCCCCTAGTACAAAAATAAAAACTACATAATACCCCCCCTATTAAAAGAATTAACACTATAAACGCCCCCTATGTACAAAAATATAATATTTTAAATACCCCCCTATTACAAGAATTACACTATAATACTGCCCTTGTAAAAGAAATACTACTAAATACGCCCCTTTACAAAATTAACAAAAAATACTTTCCCCCCTATGTACAAAAATATAACACTAAAATTTGCTCCTAACAAGAATAACACTATAATACTCCCCCCATGTACAGAAATATAACTATAAACGCCCTATGTACAAAATTTAAAATTTACTATATACTCCCCCTTTTAAAAGAATAAACTACATAATACTCCCCCTTGACAAGAAATAATACTTAATATGCCCCCATGTAAAAAATATAACTACTATAATACTGCCCCCTTTTAAAAAAAAAAAAAAAAAAAAAAAAAAAAAAAAAGAAAAAAAAAAAAAAAAAGATGTAAAACAAAAAAAAAAAAAAAAAAATGTACAGAATTTAAATCAATAATGCTCCCCCCTATGTACAAGAAATAACTACTTAATACTGGCCCCCCCTATGAAAAAGAATAAACTACTAAATACGGCCCCCTGGGGACAAAATTTAAATACTAAAATCTCCCCCCCTAGTACAAAAATAAAACTATATAATAGGGCCCCCCTATGTACAAGAAATAACATATAATACGGCCCCTAGAAAAAGAAATAATCTATAATACTGCTCCTATTAAAAAGGAATAAAACTACTATAATACTGCCCCCCATATGTCCAAATATAACTACTATATACTGCTCCATGTAAAAAATATAACTCCTATAAACTGCTCCTTGGGTACAAGAAATATTAACTATAATCTCCCCCTATACAAGAAATAACTACTTTAATCTGCCCCCTATGAACAAATAAACTACTTAATACTGCCCCTATTACAAAATTAACTACATAAACGTCCATGTAAAAGGGAAAAACTACTATAATATGCCCCCTATTTCAAGATAAACTACTATAATACTGCTCCCTATGTGCTGTGATGCTGGATGTTGGGTTGTATTTCGGGTGATCACTCTCTGGTCATTACGGGTTTATTCTAATCACATTGGATATAACCGGATTTCTCGGCCGCTCGCTCACTATTAGGCCTCTTATCTCTGTGGTCTGGAGTCTCAGTTTTTCGGGCTGTAATTGTGTTGCTTGTTGACAGGAAGCGCGGAGCACGTGCTGCGTTGTGATGTACGAGGACCGTGCTGCGCCTTCATGTGATTGTGACTAATGGGGACAGCAGGAGGCGGAATATGACACAAGGCCGGCTCCCTTAAGATGATCTGATCCCCCGGCCGCTTGTACCGCTGCTCCCGGATGGCGCGGGGCTTAGGGACTTTTTGGTGGCATCAGCGGGGCGATGTGTTTCTATGTTGGCTAAATGTTAAGAGATCTTCTTAGTAGTGATTACACCGCAGCAGTGGAGAGCGAACAGCAGATGGGCGGAGGGTCTTGTTCATCCTGAGCCCCTGTTCTAGACGAAGTGAAAACTGAAAGCTCTGCCCATAGCCCTGGTCGGACAATATTTTTCCGAGCCCCTTGTACCATTCCAACATTTTCCCCATTGGGAAACATCTGGCTCATGGTTTTGACCCCATTTAGGGTCCTCGGAAGGTTGGTTGACGCCCACATTTGCCCCAGGACGCAGATATTTTCTTTAGGGCAAAATCACAACATTTATTTTAATGGACCCTTTCCCCTTTATTTCTTGTTGCGCACCACGAAGTCCTCGGGGGAGGTTTATGGACGTTAGACTGAATGTTTCCTCCCCCCGTGGAGTTCTCCACGAACTTTCCCCAGCAACGTCTCCTTCTCCTTTTCCCAAGTGCACATCCGTTCCCAAATGCGCGTCCGTAGAAAGGGTGGGTACTCAGCGTTGGGCCCTCCCCCCCGGATCCTGAGTTACATCCTTTATCCCCCAAGCGCACTCACTATTGCGGGTGCAGCCCACTGTGAAAATACATTTTTTTCCCTGTACGATCTGGTTTTTAACCCTGTTTTTCCCTCCAAGCTCCTCACTATTCGCTGGTGCAGTCAGTGTACATCTTATTTTCTGTACTGATCCTGATTACATCCTTATTATCCTCCAACTCGTCCTTTTCGCGGGTGCAGTCACTTGTACTACATTACTTACCTGTATGACCCGAGTTACATCCTGTATTATACTCCAGAGCTGCACTACTATTCTTTGGTGCAGTCAGTGTACATACATTACTTATCCTGAGTTACATCTGTTTTACCTCCAAGCTGCACTCACTATTCTGCGGTGCATCACTGTGTACATACATTACTTACCTGTACTGATCCTGATTTACTCCTGTATTACCCTCCAGAGCTGCGCTCACTTTTTGTGGTGCAGTCACTGTACATACATTTACTTATCCTGTACTGATCCTGAGTTACACCCCTGTATTAACCCCAGACTGCATCCTATTCTGCTGGTGCAGTCACTGTACATACGTTACTTATCCTGTACTGATCCTGAGTTACATCCTGTATTATCCCCCAGAGCTGCGCTCACTTTTCTGCTGCTGCAGTCACTGTACATACGTTACTTATCCTGTACTGATCCTGAGTTACATCCTGTATTATCCTCCAGAGCTGCGCTCACTATTCTGCTGGTGCAGTCACTGTCCACATAAATTACATTACTTAGCCTGATTATAATGGTTACTGACACATTTTGCAGCATTGCCATAAAGTACACCATTGCTTTTACCTACCGCCATGGATTCTTCTATGTTCTGTCCTTTTAGATCCCAAATGTAAATGACTCGGAGACCGGCAGCGACACTGGACTCCTGACCGACCTCAACACCAACCAAACTGTGTGCACCTGGTACCTGGAGACCTCATACCCCAATTCTCTGCTGGCCTCGGCCGTCACTATCCCGTATACAGAAAGAGGTAAGTGCCACCAGGTATAAGACCCCCCCACTTCCTAAATGAAGCTGCTTCTAAAATAAAACATAACTTTTAATCAATAGTTAGTTTAAGAACTAATATATTCAAAAAAAAAAATGCCCTCCATTCCCTATGATCAAATGCAAAGTAGGATCTACAAAGACAAGAGGTCAGAGAGGAGGCAGGGGAGTATATAGGACATAGATACAGACTCACCCAATGTAGATCTATCCCACCGATCGAGTACCACCATATCGGTCATGTCAGGTTGATGAGTCCCATTCCTTAGGTCAATGTACAGATGACATGTATATAGATCCCACTTATAATAAAGATGCAAGTCTCACCCTAATGTGCCCTTAAAAATAGTAACTGACCCTTAGCGGAGACAGTGCCCCGGAAAGGGCGACCCCACAAAAATGACCCTTTACCAAACCCTGATCCTCGTTTCGTTTACGGATGATAATTTAAACAGCGCTCCATTTTTTTATTTTTTTTTTTAAAAACCTAAGCCTGCTGCACACTTAGCTCTGAGATAAAGTTGTGGCAGACTGGTGTGTTCCTTGGTTTTCATGATGCTGTTTGCTCAAAGATGTTCTCTAACATATGTCTGAGGCCTTCACAAAACGGCTGTAGTTATACTGAGAATAAATTACAGACTAGAATAAATTAAAGACAGATTTACTAATTAAGTGACTTTTTAAGGCAAATGGTCACACTGGATTTTATTTAGGGGTCTGAATACATATGCAAGCTGCAAAAAAAATAGAAAAGCTTGTATCATTTTATTTCCACTTCACAAATATTTGATACTTTGTTTCTCTTTCACATAAAATATCAATAAAATACATTTAAGTTTGTGGATTTCACATGTGAGGAACAGTTCGAGGGGTGTGTATACTTCTGCAACCTACCTGGCAGGTGCCGGCTATTTGATACATCTGCCGCTAGCGGCCGGGACAAGAAAAAACTCCAGTCATTTAACTACAGCATGAAAACACTTTGGAAAGCCTGCGGCACCTCCTCCGCCATCCGATTGCCCCCTCCCTCCCTCCTGCAACATGATCATGGGGTGCTGATCGGTTGCCGTGGCTGCCAGAAATGTAATAAAGGTCTCCATGGCTGCCATGAATGTACTTCATTTACACATTGCATGACCATAGGCAGTGCATATCAGGAGATAAATGAAATGACTGTATATGGCAGTGTTTAAAGGGGTTTTGCCTTGAAGGCATTTCATGCCTGGGTTGTCCAGCTTCAGCTTTCAGTGTGCTCAAAAGGGGGTGCGTGTGATTTAATTGAACTGCATATCGTGTGAGCCAGCAGGCTTGACATCACCATGCCTTTCCCCACAGTGTGCTCACTGTAGTCAAACAAAGGTCTGTTTATGTAAAAGCTGTGAGTATTTACAAAGTAGCTGAGTGGTTAGCACTTCTGCCTTTCAGCATAGGGTTCCTAGGTTCAAATCCCTGAAACAAACATGTTTTTTTTTCTCAATGCACATACCTGATTGAGGTTTCCTTTTTCTTTTTATTTATCTGCACTGTTTGAGTAATTACTAAATAGTACAGAGACAAGAGTAGAATGACAGCACCTGGGGGTGAACACTCGCTCAGCAGTGTGTGTGTGTGATTACTAAGGAGTACAGAGGACAAGAGTAGAAGGACAGCAACTGGGATTGAACATTCGCTCAGCAGTGAGTGTGTGTGATTAGTGTGTGTGATTACTAAGGAGTACAGAGGACAGGTGTAGAGTGACAGCACCTGGGATTGAACACTCACTCAGCAGTGAGTGTGTCTGATTACTAAGGAGTACAGAGGACGGGAGTAAAATGACAGCACCTGGAGCTGAACACTTGCTCAGCAGTGAGTGTGTGTGATTACTAAGGAGTACAAAGGACGGGAGTAGAATGATAGCACCTGGAGTTGAACACTCGCTAAGCAGTGAGTGTGTGTGATTACTAAGGAGTACAGAGGACAAGAGTAGAATGACACAACTGGGGTTGAACACTCGCTCAGCAGTGAGTGTGTGTGATTACTAAGGAATACAGAGGACAGGAGTAGAATGATAGCACCTGGGGTTGAACACTCGCTCAGCAGTGAGTGTGTGTGATTACTAAGGAGTACAGAGGACAAGAGTAGAATGACAGCAACTGGGGTTGAACACTCGCTCAGCAGTGAATGTGTGTGATTACTAAGGAGTACAGAGGACGGGAGTAGAATGACAGCTCCTGGGGTTGAACATTTGCTCAGCAGTGAATGTGTGTGATTACTAAGCGGAATTGCTTGACGGTAGCTGCCTGAGAGGAGAGGTGATGACTGAGCATGTGCGGCCAAGACTGGGGAGCTCTCGTCACTGGTCGTATCCCCTGGAGACGAGCTGTACACTATGGATCACTAAGGGAGCAGCTAAAACAAAAACAGTCCAGAATTTTTAATATTGGTGAAAATGTTAATATTTAATTTGCATGATTGCCACAACAGTTTTAGTCCATTGCAAAATCCCTTTAAATACTGCTATATATAGTATAAGCCAATTGCATGTTCGATTGCCTTAAAGGCGTTGTCTCACTACAAAGATCATAGTTTAAAATGAGGGGAACCAAAATATAAGCATGTCTGTCGAGAGAGACACTTTTGAGACTCGGATGCGTAGTCCCGCGTTCATGGCTTTTGTGTTTCGGATGCGCAGTCCCGCGTTCATCGCTTGCGAGTTTCAGATGCACAGTCCCATGTTCATCCCTTTTGAGTTTCGGATGCGCAGTCCCACGTTCATCGTTTTTGAGTCTCGGATGTGCAGCCCCATGTAAATTGCAAACTGAGAAAACACAGCTGTACTGTGCAGTCCCATGTAAAAGACAGGCAGAGAACACAACTGTGCAGTCCCACGTAAATCACTTTTGTGACTCGGATGCACAGTCCCACCTAAATCACAAACAAAGAGAACACAGCTGTACTGTGAACTCCCCCGTAAACCACTTGTGAGACAGATGTAAACATAAACGGATAAAGCGTATAGTTTTGTTCTGCAGATCTGTAGAGGTCAGAGGTGTAATAATCTGCAGGATACAGCACTATGTGAGAGAGACAGAAAAAAAAAAAAAAACACCCATCTTTCCCAGAGTCCTTAATGTCAATTGCCCATTCTAGTTACAAAGTATGCAGAGAGAGCGAGAAATTTAGATATACACTATCGCGTTACACTTAACTTTTCAATTCCAATGATTCCTTAGGCTTTGTCTACACAGCAAATACTGAAATGGCATCGTATTATGGACAGCATTTTGTCACTTGCTGTGTGCACATAGCCTTAGTCTAAGGAAGCTGAGAACCTCTCCCTTCCCCCAGCTCACACAGAATGAATCCTCACGTGCACACTTTGGGGGCATCTGCAGAGAGTGAAGCTACTCCGTGCTGGGAGGAGAAACACAGCCCTCCATTTCACAAGCTCTGCTTGGCAACCAGCACAAAAGGCTGCCAAAGTGCTGGAACGAGACAACCCCTTTAAGGAGACTTTTGCATTACTGCATACAACAACAAGAAAATTAAATATATGCTAGAAATTCAGGTATCCCTCTTTTTCCCATTTATCATATAAAAATATAGATTTGATATTTAATTTAAAATCCAAGTAAGGCATCATAGGAGTGATAAAACACCCTGTAAAAACACTAACGCGTTTTGGGCGCGATCCGCCCTTAGTCGTAGCAAGGCACCAAATGAAACACACTGCTTATTTATATGATGAATCACTAATAAAATTCATAAAATCCTTTCACTCGCCTGTTGGCATACTCCCGGTGCGCAACTCGTGGGTGACCTGTTTAACCGGAAATGACGTATCTCTGAAAACCAGGCAAACACGAAATCTCGTATGAAAGAACGCGCATGCGCACAAGCCGCAAATAAACACAAACAGGCACTGGCAAAAAATCCGGAGCATGCGCCGAATAAAGCAACTATTTAACCAAACTCCACAGCGCACCGGGAGATAGACCCGCAGGTTTCCGTGCAAAACCTTTTCGGATACAGAAAATAACAAACAGTATAATATCAAACAGTATAGTAATTGCAATTCTAGTGCGGTAGTGTATGTGGTGAGATGCAGCATGTGTAATATTCTGTATATAGGGTCAACTATCAGAAAACTTAAACATTAATTCATCTTACCTCAGTCCTGTTTTCTTGGTTTCATTTTGAATTCGGGGGCGTGTTTATTGGCTACTACTAGACTGCAGTAGAAGCCAGGTCTGTAGCTATAGCAACCTATGCTGGCAGCCTATCCAAGAGGAGATATCTCAGAATAGGTAGGACACTGTTAATGGACACATATTGCAAAGTGACTTGTTTTTGCAGGATCTTTAACATAAAAATCAATCCTTGTAGCGAGACAACCCCTTTAAGGTCAGATTTTTGGAACATTTGAGAGATGTAACTAGTTCTTTAGAGCGCACAAAATCTAATGTAGCAAAACATTTCATTGAATGCCATAACGGCAATGTTAACCCCTTATCGACCTATGACGTATGAGTACGTCATAGCACCGGTAAGCGGTTTTTAAACGGGATCGCGGCCCGATCCCGCTTCACAGCCGCCGGGTGTTATCGGCTAATTGCAGCTAACACCCGGCGGTTTCAGCGCAGGCGGGCGGCCTCGCCCGCCTGCGTTGTTTAACCCATCAGGCGCCACGGCAAAGATGGCCGCGCCGTCTGAATGACTGAAAAGCGGTGCCGCGCACCGTTTTTCAGCCCGATCGGGACATGAGCGATGAGATCACTGAGTCCCGACAGGCTAACATGGCAGCGCAGAGCCTTGTGAAGGCTCTGATCACTGCCATGTTCCTGTTTGCCCCACTTCCGTCCGCAGACAGGAAGTGGGGAAACCGCCATCTTTGTACACCCTAATGCATTGCAAAGGCAATGCATTAGGCTGTATTAACGATCGCGCCCCCCCTAGTGGTCAAGTACCATAGGGGGAATAAATGTTAAAGTAAAAAAAAAATAAAAAGTTTTAAAGTACAAAAAAAGTATTAAAAGTTCAAATCACCCCCATTTCCCCATTTTACAAATAAAAACAATAAAATAATAAAAAAGTTACACATATTTGGTATCGCCGCGTCCGAAAAAGTCCGATCTTTAAAAAATAATATAATTTATCCTGTACGCTGAACACCATAGAAGAAGAAAAATTCCAAACACCAAAATTGCGGGTTTTTTTGGTCATTTCACGTCACATAAAAATTGGAATAAAAGTAATCAAAAAAGTCGCATCCATTTCAAAGTGCTAGCATTAAAAAGTACACATCTTCCCGCAAAAAATGCCGCCTCACTGACGCCCGTAGGTGTTAGTACAAAAAAGTTATTGGACGCATAAAATGGCGCCGCAGCGCAAATTTCAAGAATAGAAAATGTTTGGAATTTTTTTACGGTAACAAAACATAACGGAAACCCTACATGTTTGTTATTGCCGGATGCGTAACAACCTGTAGAATACAGATAACACATTATATTTACCGAAGATTGAACGCCGTAAAAATAAACCTCCCCAAACATGGCGCAAGTACTTTTTTTTCACATTTTGCCCCACTTAGAATTTTTTGCTGTTCCCTAGTATACTCTATAGTAATATAAATAACACCACTAGAAAGTACAACTTGTCCCGCAAAATAAAAGCCCTCATATGTCTATGTAGGTGGAAAAATAATGGCTTTCAGAAGGCAAAGAGCAAAACAATTTAGAGCCATATTATTATGACCGTCTGTCAGGAAGGGGTTAAAACATTGCAAGTTTTTGGCATTGAAAGAGTTGTTAAACACAAAAGAGAGGGAAATTTGGAACATAGGCTTAGAGACAGAGGGGCTTTTTGGATTCTCTCTTTGAATACCGCATTCCCACATGGGCTTAATTTTAGGAGAGGTCATGTTTAATTACTAATGTTCAGGAACAAGGAAAAAGTCTTCTCTTTTATTCAATTATTTCATCAGTTTATTGTTATCATTGTTTCAAATGTGAGTATTTGTAATGTTGAATGCTGACACACCTGCGGGTCTATGGCAGTGTTCACACGGCTTAAAATTGGACGTATTTCAGTTCGTAATTACGCGCCGTAGTGCGTGAATTACGGCTGGAATCCGTCTCAGTCAGGACGGTAATCCACAGTTCTCATAGAGAACTATGGATTACGTCTCCTCTCCCTGCTTGGCGAATCCGCCGCGGGGGGAGATAAGGGACAGGTCATTTACTAGCGGCGTATACATGCTGCTAGTAATGATAGTCTAGGGGTCGGCGAGGTGCCGCCGGCCCCCCCGTCCCGCCCCCATCCACGGGGCGTAACTACGCCCCGCAAATAAGCCGTGTGAACCCAGCCTAACTCCCGGTGCGCTGTGGAGTTTGGTTAAATAGTTGCTTTAGTCGGCGCATGCTCCGGATTCTTTGCCAGTGCCTGTTTGTGGTCATTTGCGGCTTGTGCGCATGCGCGTTCTTTCATAGGAGATTTCGCGTTTGCCTGGTTTTCGGCGATAGGTCGTTTCCGGTTAAACATGTCACCCACGAGTTGCGCACCGGGAGTACGCCAACAGGTGAGTGAAATGATTTCATGAATTTTATTAGTGTTTCATCATATAAATAAGCTGTTTTGGGTGCTGAAAAAGAAGTGTCATATCAATTCTTGAAGCGTGTTTTAGGCGCGTTTTCGATCTGGCTATTAATTTGTCTGGGTGAAAACCTCATCCAAAAACGAACCGAGAAACTCCTCTTAAACCTCTTCTGAAGAAGCGCGTTTCAGACGAGAGTTTGCTGTTCACATGGCTGATTTTGATGCTGTTTTCGCTCCTAAAACAGCATAAAACCTTGCATGAAACGCACTTCTTCCGAAGAGGTTTTAGAGGTGTTAGGCCCCGTTCAGACGACGGGTTCGGCCGCGGCTTTCGCCACGGTTCCCGTGGCCAAAACTCGTCCGACCCTTGCCACAAACTCGCGTCTCCAGACGCGGGTTTGCGCCGCGGGCGCTGGGCGTTGTCTCGGCGGGGGTGGGGCGGGGCTTTTGCAGAGGTATTGCCCCCATGCAACTGAATAGGCAGGGGGCAAACCGCGCCACGGGCCAGCCGTGCACCACCCGCGGCCGCCGCGCTGAGAGCTCCCTGTCAAGAATTGACAGGAGAGTTCTCACACACGCGCGGCCAGACCCACGGCGTGTGAATATTACCGCGGTTTCCAATAGGAAACCATGTTAATAAACTAGGCGCGATTTGGCCGCGGAAATCGCGGCCATTACCGCGGCCAAATCCGTTATGTGAACAGGGCCTTTCTCAGCGCGTTTTTGGATGAGGTTCTCACCCATACAAATAGGCGAAAAACGCACCCAGAAATGCGCCAGGTTCAACTCTGCAAAACGCTTCACGAATTGACATGACACTTCTTTTTCAGCGCCCAAAACAGCTTCCAAAGAAGCGCTTAATATGCGCGTAAAAACCTCGTCTTGTGTGAACTACAGCGCTGTTTTACATAGGAATCCATGAAAATGAACTGGGGGCGTTTTGAATGCTATTTTGGGAGCGGAAACGCTTCGAAAACCCCTTCAAAAACCGTGTCAAAATCAGCCGCGTGAACATCCCCTAAGGAGTTAATGGGGGGAAAAAATAGCAAAGCTTGCGTCGCTCTTCAGCCATGTCTACCCTGCAGTGGACAAAAAAAGACCTGAAAACCAAATCCTAAAAACGTTCATGAAACTAAGTTTTTTGTCCACTGCCTGTCAAAAGCAGCTGAAAAAACAGCCGTTTTTTTGGCGCGTTTTTCTTTTTCTGAAGCATTTTTTGGAGCGTCTTTGCTCCGCTTTTTAATGTCTGCACAAATTAAGCCATTGGATGTAAACTACACCCTACAGGTGGAGTTAACATGTTAAGTAGTCACTTCCTTTAGATCAGGGGTCCCCAACCGCCGGTCCGCGGACCGGCACCGGGCCTTAGCGTATCCCCTGCCGGTCCGCGGCCCCGGGCTAACATGATGCCGGCCGCCCGCTGACTTCAGTCCGGGCGGGCGGCATCTTGTCTGCGCGGCCGCTATAATCCAGCCGCGCAGACCTGGCAGCTGCACACATCGTGCGGCTGCATTACAGGGAAAGCAGGAGCGGTGCATTACCGCCCTGCTTTCCCTATCACTGCAGATGCGGCGCTCACTGAGCTCCGCATCTAAAGCGATGAGCGGCGCAGGGGGGATGATGGGCAGTGACGTCACACCCCCCGCGCGCGCTCAGTGCCGTCGGATGTCGGCTGCCGGGAAGGAGGAGCTCGGTCGAGGATCCGGGAAAGGTGAGTTACTACTACTACTACTACTTCTTTTTTTATTTATTTTTTTTATTTTAATTGTCCTGGCTGCCTACTGGGGGCCGCTATCTATCACTACTGGGGGCCGCTATCTATCACTACTGGGGGCCGCTATCTATCACTACTGGGGGCCGCTATCTATCACTACTGGGGGCCGCTATCTATCACTACTGGGGGCCGCTATCTATCATCACTACTGGGGGCCGCTATCTATCATCACTACTGGGGGCGGCTATCTATCACACTCACTACTGGGGGCCGCTATCTATCACACTCACTACTGGGGGCCGCTATCTATCACACTCACTACTGGGGGCCGCTATCTATCACACTCACTACTGGGGGCCGCTATCTATCACACTCACTACTGGGGGCCGCTATCTATCACACACACTACTGGGGCCGCTATCTATCACACTCACTACTGGGGCCGCTATCTATCACACTCACTACTGGGGGCCGCTATCTATCACACTCACTACTGGGGGCCGCTATCTATCACACTCACTACTGGGGGCCGCTATCTATCACACTCACTACTGGGGGCCGCTATCTATCACACTCACTACTGGGGGCCGCTAGGCATCGCTCCCACTACTGGGGGCCGCTATGTATCACCCTCACTACTGGGGGCCGCTATGTATCACACTCACTACTGGGGGCCGCTATGTATCACACTCACTACTGGGGGCCGCTATGTATCACACTCACTACTGGGGGCGGCTATCTATCACACTCACTACTGGGGGCGGCTATCTATCACACTCACTACTGGGGGGCGGCTATCTATCACACTCACTACTGGGGGCGGCTATCACACTCACTACTGGGGGCGGCTATCTATCACACTCACTACTGGGGGCGGCTATCTATCACACTCACTACTGGGGGCGGCTATCTATCACACTCACTACTGGGGGCGGCTATCTATCACACTCACTACTGGGGGCGGCTATCTATCACACTCACTACTGGGGGCGGCTATCTATCACACTCACTACTGGGGGCGGCTATCTATCACACTCACTACTGGGGGCAGCTATGTATCACACTCACTACTGGGGGCCGCTATGTATCACTACTGGGGGCCGCTATGTATCACACTCACTACTGGGGGCCGCTATGTATCGCTACAGGGGCAGCTATGTACCGCTACAGGGGCAGCTATGTACCACTATCACTACTGGGGGGATATATTTATTATTACAGTGGGCATATATCTCTATAATGACAGAGCTGATTACATATGTATACTATATACATGTATAATGCTGACCCACAGAGCTGATCAATATTACTGCAGACTGATTGTCAGCTCTGTGGATCAGCATTATTAATATAATAGTGACCCACAGAGCTGACAATCAGTCTCCAGTTATAAAATACTGGTTACCGCATACGATACCCCTAAATGACACAGTATACACTTTATTGGGTTTTTTTGTGTGTGTGATTCTAAACATCCGAACCCCGCCCCCAATAACTCCACCACCCCCTCCCCCACTGGGCCGTGGAAAAATTGTAGTGCATCAAACCGGTCCCTGGTAGAAAAAAGGTTGGGGACCGCTGCTTTAGATCACTGTAGCCATTTTGAGCACATTGTCCTTTGTGTGCTGCTGCTGCGTGCTACTACTTTATTAAATTTTGCACAAATTTCTTGCACCAAAATCCACAAAACCACATTATTTTTGCATACAGCAAGATAACTGTATTAGCATCAAAATCTGTAAAGAAAAGGATTTTAGCGCCAAAATCCCCAAAAAAAACGCATTTTTTGCGCCAAATTCCGTAAGAAAAAACTATTTTTAGTGTCAGAAGCGAGATCATTTTATTAGCGGCAAAATTTTGAAACATATTGATCTTAGCGCCCAAATCCATAAAAAAACGGATTCTGGCGGCGAAATCTGTAAAAAAACGTATTTTTTGCGTCAAAAGCTAGATCACTTTATTAGCTCCAAAATCTGTAAAAATACGGATTTTAGCACCAAAATCCATAAAAAATGGATTCTGGCTCCGTAAAAAATTAATTTTTTTGCGTCAAAAGCTAGATCACTTTATAAGCGCCAAAATTTGTAAAGATACGGATTTTAGCCCCAAAATCCATAAAAAAACGGATTCTGGCGCCGAAATCCGTAAAAAAAAAACATAAAAAAACCATTAAAAAATCCGTAAAAAAACAGCGTCCGACACGAGAACTTTATTAGTGCCAAAATATGTTCAGTAAAGGATTTGAGTACCACATCCGTAAAAAAGGCGGATTCTGGCACTAAAATCCCTAAAAAAAAAAAAACGTATTTTTAGCGCCAGAAGCGAGAGAACTTTATTAGCGCCAAGATATGTTAAGAGGATTTTAGCACCAAAATCCGTAAAAATAATGGATTCCGACGCTAAAAACCGTAAAAAACCGTATTTGGCGTCAGAAGCCAGATAAATTTATTAGCGCCAAAATATGTTAAGAAAAGGATTTTAGCACCATGTTCTGTAAAAAAAACGGATTCTGACGCTAAAATCCATAAAAAACTAATTTTTAGTGAAAAATATATGAATTGCGCAAAAATCGTTAGCGGCCAAAGCATGATCACTTTATTACAAAAGGTACAAAAAAGAACAAATCAGACGCTTGTATGTAGATTTGATCAGGTATAACCTTTATTAACATCCACTATAGATGGGACTTTGGTCTCCTGGGAAGGTTTTCATTGAAAAATCTCGGCGAAAACGCGCCAAAAAAACGCGCCAAAAGACGTCCGGCGCTTTCCATAGACTCCTGTAGTAAATTTTCTGCTCTGGCGTTTTTTAGAACATGTTGCAAAATACGACCTGTAAAATAAACGAGCAGAAAAAAGCTCAGTGGAAACAGCAGGAGGGTTTTACGTTAGAGTCTATGGGAGATGATTACAGTCGTTTTTCGTAAAACGAAAAACGCTGAAAAAACGGACGTTTTTCTGTGCAGTGGAGTCGGAGCCTTCTTCAGGAAATGTTTGATGACAACGCAATTGTGAACCGGGTCTAAACACCACTAAGGGGGACATTTATGAAAACGGTCTTGGTCTAAAACTTGTCGCCATAGCAACCAATCAGGGTTCCCCTTTCATTTTTTCAGAGCATTATATGAAATATAAGGGGAACTCTGGTTGCTATGGACAACAAGAAAAGTCCGAGACCTAGACAGTTTTCATATATGTCCCCCTTAGGGTAGATGTGATTGTGACCGGTCTGGTTTCAACCCTCAACTCTCTTCTCCGTCCACCAACACCTCCTCCCCCATCCCTCCATTCAGAAGATGACTTAGCCACACACTTCCTCCAGAAGATCAACCACATCAGAGAAAGCAAAAGCCCGCAGTCCCCACCACCCTCTCTAACCTTGCAACCTGCTCTTCCCCCTTAACTTGCTTCCCCACGGTCACTCATGACAAGCTCTCCTCCTTATTGTCCAAATCCAACCTCACTACCTGTAGTCTTGACCCACTGCCATCCCACCTCATCCCAGACCTCAGTGCTTCTATCATCCCAGCCCTCACCCATCTCTTCAACCTATCAATAACCTCTGGCACCTTCCCTTCTGCCTTTAAACATGCTACTATCACTCCAATCCTAAAAAAAACAACCCTTGACCCTTCTTCTCTGTCCAACTATCGCCCCATCTCACTGCTCCCTTTTGCTTCCAAACTCCTTGAGCAGCACGTCTATCTTCAGCTGTCCTCCCACCTCACCTGCAACTCTCTTCTTGACCCACTACAATCTGGTTTTCGACCCCACCACTCTACCGAAACCGCCCTAACCAAAGTCACTAATGACCTAGTAACTGCTAAAGCCTCACACCACTACTCTGTGCTCCTCCTCTTAGAGCTGTCCTCTGCCTTTGACACTGTCGACCATTCCCTCCTGCTACAAATCCTCTCCTCCCTCGGCATTTCGGACTTGGCTCTTTCCTTGATCTACTCGTACCTCACTGATCGGACTTTCAGCGTCTCTCATTCTCGCTCCCCCTCCTCCCCCCCGGCCTCGCTGTGTGGGTGGCCGCCACGGGTCAGTCCTGGGCCACTACTCTTCTCTATCTACACCCTCGGCCTCGGTCAGCTCATAGCCTCACATGGCTTTCATTACCACCTGTATGCTGATGATACCCAACTCTACATCTCTGGCCCAGATGTCACTTCTCTACTCTCCCGGATCCCTGACTGTCTGTCCTCCATTTCCTCCTTCTTCTCATCACGTCTCCTAAAACTAAATGTGGAGAAAACTGAACTCATCATCTTTCCACCATCCAACTCTACCCCTGCCACTGATCTCTCTATTACAGTCAACGGCTCTACACTTTCACCGGTCCCACAAGTCCGCTGCCTTGGAGTAATCCTTGACTCTGCTTTATCTTTCAAACCACACATCCAAACCCTCACCTCTGCCTGCCACCTCCACCTGAAAAACATCTCTCGCATCCGCTCATTCCTCGGCTATGACACTACAAAAATGCTCGTCCATGCCCTTGTCATCTCCCGCCTAGACTACTGCAACATCCTTCTCAGTGGCCTCCCAGCTAGCACCCTCGCTCCCCTCCAATCCATCCTTAACTCTGCTGCCCGTCTTATCCACCTCTCTCCTCGCTACTCCTCTGCCTCTCCCCTCTGCCAATCCCTTCACTGGCTTCCTATTGCCCAGCGAATTCATTTCAAGCTAGCAACTTCGACCTACAAGGCTCTCCATGACCTCTCTCCTCCATACATTTCTGCCCTAACTTCCAAATATCTCCCCTCACGCACTCTCCGCTCCTCACAGGACCTTCTCCTCTGCTCTCCCCTTATCAGCTCCTCACACAACCGTCTCCAAGACTTCTCCCGTGCTTCACCCACTCTGGAACTCACTGCCCCAACACATCAGACTCTCCTCCACTTTCACCAGCTTCAAAAGCAAACCTGAAAACCCATTTCTTCAGGCTTGCCTATAACCTTCACTAAACTTGTCACTACTTCCTCCACAAACATGGTCTGCCCCTCACCTCCTGTCTCTTTCCCCCTCCTTGTAGATTGTAAGCCCTCGCGGGTAGGGTCCTCTCTCCCTCTGTCGTGCCAATTGTCATTATCCCTTATCACTGTACTCGTTTGACGTATGTACTGTATGTAACCCCCTCGAATGTACAGCGCCCTGGAATCAATGGCGCTTTAAAATTAATAATAATAATAATAATAATAACCCAGCTTTTCTAGGCTCCTGACAAGAAATTCTGACTACGTCTGTTGTCGCCACCGGGCAGATTTGCCTTCGGCTGCTGGGAGAGCTGGGACACAGTCCTTGTAGGCGCTATAATTGTGGCCATGTTGTCACTCCGCTTTTCCAGGAACATCTATAACAGATTTGGTATTAACTGTGATGTCTTCTGTCCCCAGTAGTCTCCAAAAAAAATGACCTCTAACCCCTGATGAAGCCAGGATAGCTGGTGAAACATGTTGGGGAGGTCAGGCATGACATTTTAAATTGTGATTTCTCACCTCTGTCTACAAGTGTCACCTGCTGCAGAGGGTGTCAAAAGGAAACCTGCTGTGTTTGGTGTCCCTTAGATTAGGGACTACTGCCCAAGTAGGAGGCGTGGGGTCCCTTACTGGAGCTAGTAAATTGCTGTATATATAAGGCTTTCCTGTTAATAGGTGGTGCTCCACCAAACTTGATAATAGAAAAGGAGCTATTCCTTCTTTCAGAAGTAAAAAAGGGTTAAATGGTGAGGTGAGAGATCAGGTTTTTAAATAGTGTGTATAGAGGTTAAGAGTTATACATAATAAAAGTTACGTTTTAGTGTTTTACAGATAGAGAAATGATAGAGTTTAAGTTTGCCTATGGCAAAATAGTAAATATAGTCTTCTTTCCCCAGACCCGGTCCCCGGAGCCTGTAACCTGGAGTTTAGTCTGGACACTGACCCGAATGTGTATCTGCAGTACAACCTCTATGAAACCGTCATCATGTTTGCTCCTGCCAACGTGGGCCATGCCAGGTAGGGGGGGGTATCTGCCTCCTGGAGCCTTTGCTGATACCTGTAGTGTGGACGTTGGTCGGGATGATATTCTCTGACTCTCCCCCCATAGAGAGGCTGCTCCCCCGGCTTGTGATGTCCAGACGGGCCCGGATCGCGGTGGCGTCTGCAGTACGACATCTACCAGTATTTCCTGCCAGAGAACAATCTCAATGATTCTGTGTTGCTGGCGCAGCTGCAGAAGATGTCGCTGGTGCCACAGATCTCTGCCAACGGGATTAAGGTGAGGAGGGGGCAGGGCTGTGATGAGGGGTATGTGGCGATAGGAGAAGTTCACTGCAGTGCAGAGTATTTTCAGGAAGGGTCAGGGCTGTCTGATGAGATGGGAGTCACATGGTGATAGAACTGCACTGCAGCACAGAGTATTTCAGAAGGGGCTGGATGAGCTTTCAGTTTTATGATGATACGAGAAATGCACTGCAGCACAGAGTATTTCAGTTGGGGTTAGGGCTGTCTGATGAGATGGGAGTTACTTGGTGATACTAGAAATGCTCAGTACAGAGTATTTCAGGATGGAGCAGGGTGGTCTGATGTGAATTACATGGTGGTAGGAGAAATGGACTGCAGCACAGAGCATTTCAGGAGGGGGCCGAGCTGTCTGATGAGGAGTTACATGGTGACAGGAGAACTGCATTGCAGCACAGAGTATTTCTGGATGAAGCAAGATTGTCTGTGGTGGTTGGTATATACTGATAGTAGAAGTACCCTGCGGCACAGAGTATTTCAGAAGGGGCTGTACTGTCTCATGGAATTTGAGTTATATGATAAGAGAAATGCACTGCAGCACAGAGTATTTCAGTTGGGGGTAGGGCTGTCTGACATGGGAGTTACTTGGTAATACTAGAAATGCACTGCAGTACACAGTATTTCAGAAGGGGCTGGACTGTCTCATGAGATTTGAGTTATATGAAGATACGAGAAATGCATTGCAGCACAGAGTATTTCAGTTTTGGCTAGGGCTGTCTGATGAGGTGGGAGTTACTTGGTGATACTAGAAATGCTCAGTACAGAGTATTTCAGGATGGAGCAGGGTTGTCTGATGTGAATTACATGGTGGTAGGATAAATGGACTGGAGCACAGAGCATTTCAGGAGGGGGCCGAGCTGTCTGATGAGATGAGTTACATGTTAATAGAAGAAATGCACTGCAGCACAGAGTGTTTTAGGATGGAGCAGGGTTGTCTGTGATGCGAGTTATATGGTGGTAGGAGAAATGCACTGCAGCACAGAGTACTTCAGGAGGGGCAGCTACTTTGCAGCAGTGTGGAATCCTTGTAGGAGACACTCGGGTGACTGTCATTGTGCTGATGGTTGTGTTGTCATATTAGGGGTCCTGATGTCAGGGGGGTCTCTAATAAACCTATTTCCCCAGCTGGCCACTCTGACCTCCAGCGACAGAACCACCCTGTCCTTCTCTTCTATCCCCGGACAAGGCGTCATCTACAATGTGGTGGTCCGCGATCCCATCCTGAACACCTCTGCAGCCTACGTGCCGGTCCATACGTATGCCTGCAGCATCACCGCAGCCATGGACAACTGCGCTACCCTAGGTAAGGACACAGCAGCGTCTGGGGGGCAGTAGGACAGGGCTCCAGCATTTGGGGC
Organism: Phyllomedusa bahiana; assembly: GCA_025379985.1. Lineage (NCBI taxonomy): Eukaryota > Metazoa > Chordata > Amphibia > Anura > Hylidae > Phyllomedusa > Phyllomedusa bahiana. The sequence continues at coordinate 122,916 of JAODAL010002784.1, read as the reverse complement.
CATATGTATGAAAACTGTCTAGGTCTGAAACTCACTCAATCGGAGCCCATAGCGACCAATCGGAGCCCATAGCGACCAATCAGGGTTATACTTTCATTTTTCCAAAGCACTATATGAAATGAAAGGAGCACTCTGATTGGTCGCTATGAGCTGTGATTGGTTGCTATGAACTGTTGCTATGAGCTCTGAATGGTTGCTATGAGCAGTGATCGGTTGCTGTGAATGGTTGCTATGGGCTGTGATTGGATGGACAACAAAGAGTTTTAGACCTAGACAGTTTTCATACATGTGGCCTTGATGTACAGTTATGTCATGGGGTCCGTATGGAGCACGGCACGTTCACTTGCTGGATCCACTCCATTTGCTGCAGGATGTAACAGGAGAGACATTTTTGTACTCTTCTGTAATATATCGGTGCTGATCAGTTGCAATAGCAGCTGCAAGTCTAATGAAGGCTTCCATAGCCGCCATGTTTTCGTTTCTATTACTTCCTGCCTAAGCCAGGAAGTAATGGAACCGCCATCTTGGTACACCCTGTGTAAAAAAAAAAAAAAAAAAAAACGTTGGTATCACGGTGTCCGTAAAAGTCCAATGCATTAAAATATAACCTCATTTATCCCGTACGCTGAACACTGTGGAAGAAAAAAAATATTCCAGACGCCAGAATTGAGGGTTTTTTTTGGCCATTTTACATCCCCTAAAAATTGGGTCAAAAAGTCGCATTTTTCTCATAATGGTTCCAATAAAAACTGCACTAATTTTTATTTTTTTTTCTTACAGTACTAAAACATAAGGAAAACCCTACATATTTGGTATTGCCGAAATCAGACCGATGTGCAGAATACAGATCATAGGCAACAAATAGTAGATTTCCAGCACAGCAAAACTGTAACTTCATTTAAAACCATCCATATTTATTGACACATTTAAAAAGTGATAACATTCACCAAAAAATAAGCAGTATCAGCAGTGGTGCAAAAAACTCTCGCTTACGCGTTTCGGACCAGAATGAAGTACGTTGCTATGAGCACGAGATATTAACAGGTCTAAGTTGGCTATCTTTGTATAAGAGAATACAGATAATGCATCATTTATAACGAAGAGTGAACGACATAAAACAAAACCCCACAAACAAGGCGTGAGTACGTTTTTTTACCACACTGCGTTTTTCTCTATGGTTTCCCAGTACGTTCTATGGTGCGGTCAATGGAACCATTACAAAGTACATCCTGTCCCGCAAAAAAACAAGCCCTCCTATTTCTATGTAGATGGAGAAATTAAAAAGTTTTAGCTCTTGGAAGACGGGGAGGAAGAGAGGCTTAACTCCTTAACGACCGCCCACCGTCTTTTGACGTTGGGCATTTCAGGTCGTTCGCCTGTAGCGATGTCTTTTGACGTCGCTGCAGACATCGGAGTTTGTGGAGCCCGGGCGCCGCAGCAATGCTGGAAACGGGGCTGTGCTACACAGCCCTGATCTCAGAGCATCTCCTGTGAGCACCGGCGAGTGGGGAAAACCTCTGCTCCCCGGTGCTTTAACCTTTTGATTGCCGCGGATCGTCACCGCATCATAATAAAAGGGTTTCCCTGCACTGTCGGGTGATCAGAACACCGAGTGATCCGACAAAGCCTGGGGACCAGCTGCACAGTCAGCCCTGGGGACCTAGAGTAACCCCAGGACTGTCTGTGTAAGAAGCCAGTGATCAGGGCAGACTGTGTGCTGTCCTGATCACTGCCTGTGTCAGACTGACACAGATTATAATGTATTAGCATATATGAATATGCTAATACATTACTAAGTGTGTTAAAAAAAATTTAAAAAAAAAGGGAACACAGTTCTCCCTTAATGGAATTTAAAGAAAAAAAGCAAAAAACCTAAAAAGTGTAAAAAATAATAAATAAAAATAAATATATAATAAATACATCATTGTGCATACATTACACACATAAAAAAAAACTTACACCTATTGGATATCCACACAACCGTAATAATAAGAATGAATCTAACAAGTTAAGCGTCAACTGTGAATGGTGTAAAAACAAATGAAAAAAAAAACAAAAAAAATTTGAAAAAAAAAAATTCTGCAATTATTTATAAGTGAACTTAAAACGAGGCCTCATCCAGCTGCGTCATTGAAAAAATAAAAAAGTTACGACTGTCGAAACGCAAGGAGGCAAAAACTAAAAAAATGTTCTGGTCATTAACTACTTTTCAGGCGTTCAGCTTAAGGGGTTAATGCGGTGCTAGCCTGGGACCCCAAGACAATAAAACACATTGTAATGGTCTCCTCCTCTTCCAGGTATGGTGTCAACCAAAGTGTTCTTCACCTTCTGCGCCATCGTCGGTCTCTTCATCTGCTTCTTCGGACATCGTTATCTTAAGATCGGTGAGTCGTCCGGTCCTTCGCTTACACCCCTCAGGTGCTGGAGCCGCACACTTTCCGGTGACTTTCATCCTCTGACACTGATCTGTAATTTTTTTTCTCTCCAGATTTCTTCTTCATGGGGTTTATAATCTTCGGATTTTTCATGTTCATTCTGCTCACGAAAGTCACGCATCTCAACCATGATGGTAAGAATACAGGAAGGTAACTGCCCTCTGGCATCTACCGCTGTCGGCCATATTGGCTGTCAGGGAGCTGCTCGTTCTGTCTCAGGACATTCAGGCATTCAGGGCCCCACACGGCTGTAGTATTTGGGCCCCCATTACCAGTTCCTATTGTGCACTAGTACTGGCCCCTTTTTTGTTACATTAGGGCCTCTGACGGGAGTACCTCCTTGATGGCACCTGTGTAGGCAGTCACATAGAGACAAAGTAGCTATCGGACTGGTACACCTGTCGGCCATATTGGTGCTCTTGCTACTGCATGTTGTGTCAGTGGTCAGAACACTTCCCTCTTTCAGTTCCTCATGGCAGTCAGTCATATGGTGAAGTAGTAGCTGTCTGACGGTTACCATTGTCAGCCTTGTTGGCTCTAATGTGGCTGCTTTTTCATCACTACTGACTTCTTCAACTCCCACTATTGGCTCCCTTGGGCAGTCACATGATGAGGAAGTAGCTATCTGACTGGTACACCTGTCGGCCATATTGGTGCTCTTGCATGTTGTGTCAGTGGTCAGAATAGAGACTGCTCCCCTTCCCTCTTTCAATTCCTCCTAGTAGTTGGTCATATGGTGAAGTAGCTAACTGACTGGTACACTGTCGGCCATATTGGTGCTCTTGCATTTTGTGTCAGTGGTCAGAATAGAGACTCCTCCCCTTCCCTCTTGTAGTTCCTCATGGCAGTAAGTCGTATGGTGAAGTTGTAGCTGTTATACAGTTATCATTTTCAGCCATTTTGGCTCTTATGTGGCTGCTTTTCTGTCACCCAGTCAAGACTGTCTTCTTCAACTCCCTCTTTTGGCTCCCTGGGCAGTCACATGATGAGGAAGTAGCTATCTGACTGGTACACTTGTCGGCCATATTGGTGCTCTTGCTACGCGTGATGTGTCAGTGGCCAGAACACTTCCCTCTTTCAGTTCCTCATGGCAGTCAGTCATATGGTGAAGTAGTAGCTGTCTGACGGTTACCATTGTCAGCCATGTTGGCTCTAATGTGGCTGCTTTTTCCGTCACCCAGTCAAGACTGATTTCTTCCACTCCCTCTTTTGCTCCCTTTGGCAAGTCACATGATGAGGAAGTAGCTATCTGACTGGTACACCTGTCGTCCATATTGGTGCTCTTACATGTTGTCAGTGGTCATAACTTAGGCTCCTCCCCTTTCCTCTTTCAGTTCCTCCTGGCAGTCAGGCCTGGTGTAGTAGTAGTAGCTGTCTGACGGTTACCATTGTCAGCCATATTGGCTCTCATGTGGCTTCTTTTCTGTCACCCAGTCGAGGCTGTCTTCTTCCACTCCTTGGGCAGTCACACGATGAGGAAGTAGCTATCTGACTTTTACCATGATCAGCCATATTGGCTTTTATGGAGATTCTTTTTGGTCATATAGAGGAATTTTCTCCTCCCATTTACCTCTTGTGATTTCCTGTTACCTGGACATACAGAAGCTCCTCTCCACCAACACTACCACCACCATCCCTCTGTTATCTCTCCCTTGTGGTCTGTCCCATAAGGAGATGATAGCTCTTTAACAGTTACTAAATTAGCTGTCATAGAGTTGCTTTTCGGTCACCTGGTCACTAGATGACCTCTCCCTCATTCACTTTCCCCTTGAGGTCACTCAAATATTAAAGAAGTACCTGTCTGGCAGTTACCGTTGTCCGCCATATTGGCTTCCAAAGAGCTGCTTTTTGGTCATATAGAGGCTCTTACCCTTCCTCTTTACTATCAGCCAAATAGAGAGGAAGTACCGTGTTTCCCCGAAAATAAGACACCCCCGATAGTAAGACATAGCAGAGATTTTGTTGAATTCCCTAATATAAGGCACCCCCCGAAAATAAGACATAGCGGAAATCATTAGATGGTTGAAGGACCTGTGAAGGGAGGTCATGTGACTGTGATGTCACCACAGGTCCCAAACATCCAAAGGAGAGTAGACAGTAAGTACATGTAAGTAACAGAGGGAAGAGGGGGGAGAACAGAGCAATGACGCTGACACACACATCTCACAGGATGGCTGATGGGGCATGCTGGGACTTCTAGTTCCACAGGTCCCGGCATGTCACATTTGCCATCCTTTGAGATAAGTCACTGCAGCTGCCATAAAATGTCCTTTACATCTATATATCCTATGGTTTGTGACTCTCTAAACTTTAAGATATATATACACACACACTAGTATAGCATGCTAGAATTTATTCATGGAAAAATAAGACATCCCCTGAAAATAAGACATGGTGCATCTTTAGGAGCAAAAATTAATATAAGACAGTGTCTTATTTCGGGTAAACAGAGTAGCTGTCTAAAGATTTCCATCATCTGTCTTGGGGCTCATGGTTTGTTACCTGGTCATATAGAAGTTCTTCTCTTGGCTATCCCTGGTAATCCATACCATGATGAGGCAGGGTTTCTTTCTTGGCTGTCATGAGGCTGCCCTTCCCTTGAGGTCACTAAAATGTTAAAGGGGTTGTCTCACTACATAGACTCGTCTCACCTTAGTCCTGTTTTCTCAATTTCATTTTTGAATTCAGTGTTTACTGGCTTTACGGGCCTGCACTGAAGAGCTGCTGTGGAAACCAGGTCTGTAGCTATAGCAACCAGCACTGGCAGCCTATCAGGAGAGATCAAACAGGTCTGTAGCTATAGTGACCAGCGCTGACAGCCTATAAGGAGAGATCCAACAGGTCTTTAGCTATAGCGACCAGCGCTGGCAGCCTATAAGGAGAGATCAAACAGGTCTGTAGCTATAGCGATCAGCACAGGTAGCTTATCAGGAGAGATCAAACAGGTCTGTAGCTATAGCGATCAGCACAGGTAGCTTATCAGGAGAGATCAAACAGGTCAGTAGCTATAGCGACCAGTACTGGCATCCTATCAGGAGAGATCAAACAGGTCTGTAGCTATAGTGACCAGTACTGACATCCTATCAGGAGAGATCAAACAGGTCTGTAGCTATAGCAACCAGTACTGGAATCCTATCAGGAGAGATCAAACAGGTCTGTAGCTATAGCGACCAGCACAGGCAGCCTATCAGGAGAGATTGAACAGGTCTGTAGCTACAGCAACCAGTGCTGGCAGCCTATCAAGATAGATCAAACAGGTCTGTAGCTATAGTAACCTGTGGAGCTGATGCAGCCCATACAAGAGGGGATAGCTAGGAATAGGTAGGACACTGGTAATGGACACATATTACATAGTGACTTGTTTTTGCAAGATATTTAACATAAAAAAGCAGCAATCCCTGTAGTGAGACAACCCCTTTAAGGAAGTAGCTGTCTGGCAGTTACCATTCTCTGCCTGATTGGTTTTCCTTATTTTGTTGCCTGTTACCACAGGCCTCTCTCCGTCCCCCTTTCAGTTCTCCCAACCATCCAGTCACATGGAAAGTAAATTGCTGTCTGGCTACCATTCTCGGCCATATTGCTTCTCCTGCGGTTCCTATTTCAGTCACCCGGTCACACACCTCCTCTTAGTAGCCATTGCCCCCATCCCTGTCACTGGGCAGAGAACTGCTTGACCGAGTCCGTACCTAAAGTGTGAAACTTGATCCACTATCTTTGAGCACATGACCCTCTGGACGAGTCTTCACCCTCAGCTTCTCTTCTCCCCGCAGCTCGTCTCTCGCTGACTGCATTGGCCGGTGCCATCGGAGGACTCTTGCTGGCCGGTTACTGGTGGAGATTCGGCTGCATTTACTTCTGTATACTGCTGGTGGGGCTAGTGCTGGGGTTCCTTGTGGCAGCCATTGTCTTCTTCACCCCAATAGGTAACGTATAAAGTTTTACACCATTGCTGTCGGTATAAAAATAGAATCCTTCCAGGTCCATGGTATAGAAGGCCATGTTCACATGGCTTAATTGGACGTGGTTTTGGACGAGGTTTTCGGAGCGTTTCCTCGCCCAAAACCTCATCCAAAACGCCCCAAGTTCATTTAATTGATTCCTATTTAAGGGTATGTTCACACGACGTTTTGGATCCGTTTTTTACCAGAAGAGAAACTGCATCCAAACGGCATCCAAAAAACGTATCCAAACACGTAGCTACTGATGCTTTTTGCATGTGTTTTTGGATGCGTTTTCAATATATATACACGGTATGCACTAGTTAAAATGCATTCAAAGAACTTGAGACTATTCACAAATGATAACCTCCACAGAGGTTGTAGTTTGAAAAGGTTAAATCTTTAATGTAATACACTAAATCGGTCTCATTTGATGTAGAAGAACTGTTTGAACTTTAGTAACCTAGAGTGGAAAGTGGTTTGGGTGTAATGTAAGAGGAAATCCAATAGAGGGTGCTTCCATTATTTTACACGTGTTTAATCGTATAAATCACTTTTTAATATGTTTTGAATTAAACAAAAGCAGTTTTTTTTAGTATAGAATGGGTGTTTATAGAAATTATAGACGTTTATAATTAATTTATAAATGTTTTAGATAGTTTATTATTGAGTGTTGAGTGCTTTCAGTATAATACTATAAGACTTTTTTTGGATCCGTTTTGGATACGTCGTGTGAACATACCCTAAAACCTCGTTGTAGTTCACACACAACGAGGTTTTTACATTTTTCTTTGGAAGCGCTGAAAAAGAGGCGTCATGTCAATTCTTGAGGCGCGTTTTAGGCGCATTTTTGGGCGTGGTTTTTGTCCTTTCTATTAATTTGTATGGGTGAAAACCTCATCCAAAACCTCGCCAAAAACGCCTCTAAAAGCTTTTCCGAAGAAGCGTGTTTCAGGTGAGGTTTTGATGCTGTTTTGGGAGCAGAAACGCTCCAAAAAACCTCGTCAAAACCACGTCAAAACAAGCCGTGTGAACATACCCTAAGATTTCACTGTGTCTCCATGGCAACAGACTACACACCAACCCTATGTAGTCAGACCCTATAGTCAAGTATAACTTTCTGTAGGTTTCTAAGAAGAGGAAGGGTGTCAAGTGGTGGATCGGGCTACACTTGAGTTATTTGCAAACATGGAGAGAGAGAATCTTCAGGCGTTCTCCAACACTCATGGGCAAAGAAAAGAAAAAGAGAAAAGAGAGAGGCGCTTCCTCATGTAGTGTTAGTTGTGCAAATAAGGGAAAGACAATCTATCCAGTCTCTCACCTTTTTCGTTGCACTGAGAACTGGTGCAACACAGATAACAGCAAATGAAATGAATCCAATGCGGCCACTTATTCCTTCCTGGTCCTCCGTGTCAGGAGACGATCGGGATCCACGTATCTCTTTAAAATGTCTGTCACAGAAAAAACACTTGCTTGAATGCAGACTCTCTCCTCTAAAAGAGAACAGCCCAGGTGCAGAGCAATCCTGCTCACTGCCCGTTACTATGAGGCGGATTCCTCTGCGCCTGGACTGTTCTCTTTTAGAGGAGAGAGTCTGCATTCAAGCAAGTGTTTTTCTTTGACAGACATTTTAAAGAGGTACAGGGATGAGAGGGAGACCCATGTAATACACTTTTTGTGACACAAATGTGCAGTCCCATGTCAGTTACAGAGAGAACACAGCTGTCCTGTGCAGTCCCACCTAAAACACTTGGGGACACAGAGATATCCCAATAAAACAAACCCAGAACACAGTGTACTTTGCAACCCCCAAAACACTTTTGTGACACAGATTGCGCAGTCCATGTAGTAAAAAGACAAGAACACAGCTGTCCTGTGCAGTCCCACCTAAAACACTTGTGACACAGATGTATAGTCCCACGTAAATCAGACCAAGAACACAGCTGTACTTTGCAATCCCACGTAAAACACTTTTGTGACACAGATGTGCAGTCATACGTAAATCAGACCAAGAACACAGCTGTACTGTGCAGTCCCACGTAAAACACTTTTGTGACACAGATGTTTAGTCCCACGTAAATCAGACCCAGAACACAGCTGTACTTTGCAGTCCCACGTAAAACACTTTTGCGGCACAAATGTGCAGTCTCATGTAAATCACTTGTGACACAAACGTGCAGTTCCATATGAATCACAGACCACAGCTGTACTGTGCAGTCCCACTTAAAACACTTTTTTGACACAGCTGTGCAGTCCTACATAATCAGACAGAACACAACTGTACTATGCAGTCTTGTGTAAATTAGTTTTGTCTCAGATGTGCAGTCCCACATAAATCAGAGAGAGAACACAGCTGTACTGTGCAGTCCCACGTAAAAAAACACTTGTGTGACAGATGTGCAGTCCCACGTAAACACAAACAGATAAAGCGTATAGTTTTGTTCTGTTGAGGTCAGAGGTATAATAATCTGCAGGATGCATCACTATGTGAGAGAGAGCGGCAGAGAAAAAAAATCACCCATCTTTCCCAGAGTCCTGAATGTCAAATGCCCATTCTAGTTACAAAGTACGTAGAGAGAGCGAGAAATTTACATCTACACTATCAAGTTAGACTTAGCTTTTCACTTCCAATGATTCCTTAGGCTTTGTCTACACAGCAAATACTGAAATGCCATCGTATTTTGGACAGTCATTTGCTGTGTGCACATAGCCTTAGTCTAAGACAGCTGAGAACCTCACCCTTCCCCCAGACCACACAGAATGAATCCTCACGTGCACATAGTGTGGGGCGTGTCTGCAGAGAGTGAGATATGCTGGGAGGAGAAACATGCCCCTCCATTTCACAACCTCTGCTTGGCAACCAGCACAAAAGCCTGCTAAATGCTGGAGCGAGACAACCCCTTTAAGGGTTAAAGGGAATGTGTCATCAGAAAATGACTTCTTGTTTAACTCATGTTTTTATGATAAAGTTTTTATGAAGTTAGTCTGACACTTCCTGTTCAGAAGTCCCCAAAAAATTGGCACCAGTTTCCCTTTAAAGTGAAGATGACCCTTTGAGATAAGAAGGTAACTTGTCGTGTGTCCATCCTGCAGGAGATTACGCCACGTTCCGGAATGACAGCATCTTCTGGTTGACGTTCACCTGTATCGCACTCCTGGTGCCTGCGTGCCTGCTCCCCTGCCCGAAAATAGTGAGTAATTTATAAGGTTTATCTGACAGGGGCTTCTTTTGAAGAGACAGTTCCCGCAAAATTTGGGCAAAATTGTTTGCGTAACCTGTCTGCCAGGATCAGAGACGGCTCCGATTGTAGCACTTTAGGGGTATTACCATATTGCAGGCATCATGAAGACAATGGTAAATAAAAATTATTACCAAATACATTGCTGTTCTGATTTTGCTTTTTTTTTTTAGAATTAGAGCAGTTCTTATCTCCTGCTTGTGTACACAAGCTTTCCTAGGTTACTAACCACCTCTCTCTGCTCTATAGCTATGGCTTAGTTGATAACTTCACGTCCGGCTGTTTCTCATCAGCAACACAGGTGCTAATCTGTTAAAGACAAACTTTAACCCATTAGAGCTTTGTAGCCTTGTGCCCTGCTGTTTAAAAACTCTCCATCGCCAATGTTTTGCCTACAGGCTTAGCTACACATAGCAAAGCTGAAATGTTCATTGCTGTAGAACCGCCCACAGCCTGGCCAGGAAGTGGAGCCTTAAGCTGTAGAACCATCCTCAGCCTGAACAGGAAGTGGGAGCCTGACGCTGTAGAAGCGCCCACAGCCTGAACAGGAAGTGGGAGCCTGACGCTGTAGAAGCGCCCACAGCCTGAACGGACAGGAAGTGGGAGCCTGACGCTGTAGAAGCGCCCACAGCCTGAAAAGGACAGGAAGTTTGGGGGCCCGACGCTGTAGAAGCGCCCACAGCCTGAACGGAACAGGAAGTGGGAGCCGACGCTGTAGAAGCGCCCACAGCCTGAACGGACAGGAAGTGGGAGCCTGACGCTGTAGAAGCGCCCACAGCCTGAACGGACAGGAATGGGAGCCTGACCGCTGTAGAAGCGCCCACAGCCTGAACGGACAGGAAGTGGGGAGCCTGACGCTGTAGAAGCGCCCACAGCCTGAACGGACAGGGAAGTGGGAGCCTGACGCTGTAGAAGCGCCCACAGCCTGAACGGACAGGAAGTGGGAGCCTGACGCCCGTAGAAGCGCCCACAGCCTGAACGGACAGGAAGTGGGAGCCTGACGCTGTAGAAGCGCCCACAGCCTGAACGGACAGGAAGTGGGAGCCTGACGCTGTAGAAGCGCCCACAGCCTGAACGGACCGGAAGTGGGAGCCTGACGCTGTAGAAGCGCCCACAGCCTGAACGGACAGGAAGTGGGAGCCTGACGCTGTAGAAGCGCCCACAGCCTGAACGGACAGGAAGTGGGAGCCGGACGCTGGCTGTAGAAGCGCCCACAGCCTGAACGGACAGGAAGTGGGAGCCTGACGCTGTAGAAGCGCCCACAGCCTGAACGGACAGGAAGTGGGAGCCTGACGCTGGCGAAGCGCCCACAGCCTGAACGGACAGGAAGTGGGAGCCTGACGCTGGCGAAGCGCCCACAGCCTGAACGGACAGGAAGTGGGAGCCGGACGCTGGCTGTAGAAGCGCCCACAGCCTGAACGGACAGGAAGTGGGAGCCGGACGCTGGCTGTAGAAGCGCCCACAGCCTGAACGGACAGGAAGTGGGAGCCTGACGCTGGCTGTAGAAGCGCCCACAGCCTGAACGGACAGGAAGTGGGAGCCTGAAGCTGGCTGTGGAAGCGCCCACAGCCTGAACGGACAGGAAGTGGGAGCCTGACGCTGGCTGTAGAAGCGCAGGACATATAAAACAGCCAGATGGGAAAACCTCTTTATCTCTGTATCCATGAAAGTCTGGTGTCCGGAGAGATATGAGGGGAGCCCCACACTGCATAAACAAAAAACAGGAGATTTTTATTCAAGGCAATGTTCACACTTGTTTCATATTTATATTGACATCAAAGTAATAGATAGAGGCTGCCAAAGTCTCAAAAGTCAGAGAACTAATCGTCTTTTTCCCTTCTGTAGCTGAACATCCTGAGCTGCAGCGTGGTCGGCTCCTATGCGGTGGTTTTGGCGATTGATAGTTACCTGTACACCAGCCTCAGCTATATCACTTTAAACATCCTGAAGAGGGCGCTGAACACCGACTTCAGCACCGCCTACAGCAGCGTGCCCTTCCAGAAGAACGGTAAGTGACAGAACATGGGAGAGAGGGAGAAAGTGCCCAAACATAAGGAAAACCCGACATATTTCCTATCACCGGAATCGTATCAAGATGCAGAATACAAATAATACATCATTTTTGCCAAGTAGTGAACGCCGTAAAAAAAAAAAAAACCTGCAGACATGGCGCAGGTACGTTTTTTTTTCCCCCTTTTCCCAGTATATTCAATGGTGTGGTCAATGGCATCATTAACTCCTTGACGACCGCCCACCGTCTTCTGACATCGGTTGGGGCCGGTCGTTCGTCTGCAGCAATGTCTGTACTACACAGCCCTGATCCCAGCGCAGCTCCTACAAGCTTTGGGGAGCGGGGGAACCCTCTGCTCCCCAGTGCTTTAACCCGTTGATTGCCGCAGGTCGTCACCGCAGCGCAATCAAAGGTTTTCCCTCTCTGTCGAGAGATTGGAACACCCGGTGACCCGACAGAGCCCGGGGAACGGCTGCATATATGAATATGCTAAATACATTACTAAGTGTAAAAAAAAAAAAAAAAAAGTGTCAAATAATAATAAAATAAAAATAAATATTTAATAAAAAATAACTGCATGTATTACACACACACAAAAAAAACCTACACATATTAGGTATTCACAAGACCATAATAACCTGTCGAATTAATCTAACAAGTGTGAAATGTGAATGGTGTAAAAAAAAAAAAAATTGCTGCAATTATTTATAAGTGAACTTAAACTATTCCCCCATAAAATACAACTCGTCTCGAATAAAACGAGGCCTCATACAACTGCGTCATTGAAAAAAATAAAGTTACAACTGTTGAAACGTAAGGAGGCAAAAACGAAAAAAAAAATTCTGTCATTAACTACTTTTCAGGCGTTCGGCTTAAGAGGTTAAAAAGTGTCTTGTCCCGCAAAAAACAAGCCCTCATATGTCTATGTAGAGGGAGCGTCTCTAAAGTTTACTCAAATATACAGCAGAAGGACTCATACACTGCTCTTTCTCCCCAGCCCCTTGAAAGCTCCTTCATGTTCCCTGTCATCAGATAAGACGTGCAAACAGGCAAGCTCTGCCAGATCAGCTCCCTATCAGCTCCTGGTCTTGTCTAATGTAAACTTTTAGGTAACTAAGGGGGACTGAGCAATGCTGTAGCTCTCACAGGCTTCACTTTTTGTAATCACACATATTTAGAAAAGTGATTAAATACCCATTTTGGAGGATCCCACGTCAACATTACATCGTGGCAAAACCCCGTTAAGTCCTTTAGCCATGTTCATCCCCCCCCCCCTCTCAGCCTTCCAGAGTCGTAGCTTTTTTATTGTTCCACCTACATAGACATATGAGGGCTTTTATTTTGCGGAACAAGATGAACTTTCTTATGCTGCCATGCACCGTACTATAGACTACATGGAGCAACCGCAAAAAACACTTAAGTGGGGCAAATTTCTTTCATTCTTTAGAAAACCTGTGTTTTCTGTATTCTACAGGTTGATACGCATCCGCCAATACCAAACATGCAGGGTATCCGTTATATTTTGGTACCGAAAAAAATTGCAACCATTCACTATTTTATCACAACTTCGCCGTCGCGCCATGTTCTGTGATCAATACCTTTCTTGTACTTCTAGCTACACCAGTGAGGGGGCATTTTTTGTTGGCTGAAGTGCACTTTTTATTGGTACCAGTTTGGAAAACATGCGACTTTCTTGATCACTTTTATTCCGATTGTTAGGGGACGTGAAATGACCCAAAAAACAACACAATTTTGGTGTTTTGGAGTTTTTTTCTTCTATAGTATTCAGTGTATAAGATAAATGATAATATATTGTAATAGATCAGACTTTTACGGACACAACAATACCAATTGTGTGTTTTTTTTTTTTTGTTTTTTTTTTTTTTTTTTAATATTTGAACTTTTAATACATATATAATTAAAAGTTGAAATCGCCTCCCTTTTGCCATTTTACATATAACCTTTTTTTTTTTTAAAAATCACACACAACTGGTATCGTCGTGTCCATAATAGTTTGATCTATTACAATATATAATCATTTATCCCGTACACTGTACACTATAGAAGAAAAAAAAATTCCAAACACCGAAACTGTTTTTTTTTTTTTTTGGTCATTTCAGGTCCCCTAAAAATTGGAATAAAAGTGATCAAAAAATTTGCATATATTCCAAGCTGGTAGCAATAAAAAATACACCTCAGCCCGCAAAAAATGCCCCCTCACTGGCGTCTGTAGGTAGAAGTACAAAAAAGTTATTGGTCATGTGAAAAATAGAAAATTTGGGATTTTTTTACGGTACCAAAACATAACGAGACCTGTACAGGTTTGGTATTGGCTGCTGCGTCTCAACCTGTCGAATACAGATAACACATCATTTATACTGAGGATTGAACACCTTAAAAACAAAACTCCCGCAAACATGGCACAAGTGCTTTTTGTTCACATTTTGCCCTACCTAAGAATTTTTTTTGCGGTTTCACCATATATACTATACAATAGGAGATAGTCACATTGTTTATACAATGCAATAGGCTGTAGAAATGATTGCGCACCCTAGTGGGGGAGCGCCCTAGGGTGAGTCAATGTTAAAAAAAATATATATATTTCTACAGCCTACTGCATTGTATAAACAATGTGACATCTCTAATTGTGACTGGTGCATCCTGGGTTATCTATTCACATTGGTGTCACCTTCCAGTGTAATCCTGCTTGTGCTGATGATGAGGAGATTACTGGACAGTTTTCTCTACAGAACAGGAAGGGTCAGGCAATTATTAGGCCTAGTGGCCAAAGCGAGAACTGCAGGGGTTTTTTTCTTTTTTTTTTTTTAAATAGTGATCTGGAAAATTTAAAAAACAAAAATCCTTAAAAACTTGTTTAACATAAAAACCCTCGGTCATTTTCTGTTGATACGTCCTCTTTAAAGTCCTCACAGCCGTTCTGCTCTATCTAACCTCTTTGTCTTGTCTCTGCAGACTTCATCATCATCGCGGTGTGGGTGGTCCTCGTGGTCACCGGCGTGATGACCCAGTTCTGCAGGGAGAGGGAGAGGCCATCTTTCCCACCCACCCCCTATGTCGTATGGAAGCGGGAGAGGGAGCGGCGGATCACGAACATCCTGGATCCCATCTATCACATGCCCCCCCTGAGGGAACGTCTCCTGGCCAGCTTTGCTCGGATAGGAGATTTATTCCGCAAGGAGCAACCACTAGGGGAGAGGACGCCCCTGCTGCTGTAGCCAAGGAAACCCTGCAGGTTCAGCCTGGACTCAGAGCTGGAGTGCTGGGAGCCTTCACAGGGTCTGTGGCAGGAGGCTGGGGGGTTGCAGCTCTGCAGTAAAACCCTTGTTTACCTAGGACTGCACGAAAGGCAGGATACAGTATTAGGCTGGGGCGGTGGCCTCATCTACAGGTATGGAGTCACTCGGAAACCACTAGCAAGTAGGTGATTGCTTCCCACAGCTACTGATCTGCACTCACCAGGAAGCCATTAGCTGCTTGAAATGACGCCAACCTAAGATGTGTGTTGTGCATTTTAGGGATTCGCCCCAAAAATCTGATTAATACAGCAGAGGGTAATGATGAAAAGCTCCTATGCCTTCAGCTCAATGCCAGTAAGCTGCGGGTAAAGGCCTGAGTAATCAGATATAAGCTAATTGCTAGGAAACTCGCCTGTTACCATAGCAACAAACGTATCCCTCTAAGAGCCTGCTTTATTAATCAGATTTTTCTAACCATTTAGGTGGTGTACCCCTTTAAGTGCACTCACTGAGATGGTTGTAGTTTCACATCAAGACATTCCTGAACTTTATTCCTGAGAGTTTTTATACTTGCGTTTACAACCCGGTGTCTATGCCCTGAGATTCGGAATTATGAAACACTATGGCGGTGCTCTACCTTGATAAAAGTTTTTATAGGGGCACTCCAGGATTTTTATAAGATACTCCATTACTAACACCGGTACTAACTCCACATCCTGTAGTGAGTTATCATGAATGATGAGCTGCATGACTACAATGACGGCTCCGATGGGAGTTGTCACCCAACTTTCTTAGACTCCTGAATGTGTGGGAAATTTTGAGTGACAACCCTTCGTACAACTTTATTAGTCGTCGTTCAGCTTTTCCGGACGACCTTGGCATCATTACTGAACAGAAGATCCATGTATTTCCCATAGGTATAATGAGAGCAGTATTTATAATGTGCTGGGGTTCTCCTTTAAGGGATAGCTCTGCTCAACAAGAGCAAAGGATTGTGGGTCAAACACTTGGACTCCAACCTGCGGCTCTCTAGCTGTGGCAAAACTACAACTCTCGTTTCCTGACGGCTGCACATGCTGGGAGTTGTAGTGTTGCAGCAGCTGAGTTGCCACAAGTTGCAGTTCTGTTTAATAACGTCTGTATCCCGGAAATACAGCGTCGCAACCGCGCCGGCCTCACGGGAGTATTACTGTCCGCTCAGCACCACTATCATGGACGCCTGTCTCAGGGCTGCACTCGCCTCCTGGTCACCACTTCTCTTCTGTGTTTTTCCTATTCTGAATTTTATAAGAAAAAAAAAAAATATTCACTAAGAAAACTACATTTCCAGAAGTAAAATATCACTTTGCAAATAATTTGTGGTGTCTTTATTTATTTTTTTCCAAATATTAAAGGATTTTTTTTCAATTTTTTTTTTTTTTATCCCCCCAAAGGTAATATCTATAAATTAAAGGGGTTGTCTCACTACATTGATTCATCTTACCTCAGTCCTGTTTTCTTGGTTTCATTTTGAATTCTGGGGCGTGTTTACTGGCTTCTACTAGGCTGCAGAGATTTCGAATAGGTCTGTAGCTATAGCGACCAGCACTGGCAGGCTCTCAGGAGAGATCGAACAGGTCTGTAGCTATGGCAACCTATCAGGAGAGATGAAACAGGCTGCCAGTACTGGTCGCTATAGCTACAGACCTATCAGGAGAGATCGAACAGGTCTGTAGCTATTGCAACCAGTGCTGGCAGCCTATCAGGAGAGATCAAACAGGTCTGTAGCTATAGCGACCAGTACTGACAGCCTATCGGGAGAAATCGAACAGGTCTGTAGCTATAGCGACCAGCGCTGGCAAACCTAATCAGAGAGATGGAACAGGTCTAGCTATTGAGCGGACCAGTGGGTGGACAGCCTATCAGGAGAGATCAAACAGGTCTGTAGCTATAGCGACCAGCACTGGCAGCCTATCAGGAGTGATTGAACAGGTCTGTAGCTATAGCAACCTGAGAATCCCCATACCAGAGGGGATATCTAGGAATAGGTAGGACACTGGTAATGAACATATATTGCCAAGTGACTTGTGTTTGCAAGATCTTTAACATAAAAAGCATCCTGCGCTGCCTGCTCCCGATCTCCACTTCCTGGTCCCATTTTGACAAACAGGAACTGGGCCCTTACTGGCCACCTTTGTAAGCCGCTTCGATCAGTGATTGGCTGGCGGGCATTTCCTCTGTGGGGGAAGCAGAAAAGTGGAGATCAGCAAGGACCGGGGCAGCAGGGGTCCAGTGCTTGTTTATTACCTCCAGCCAAAAAGGAAATTTGCCCTTGTTCACGATTCTGAAGTTTTCACTTCCGTTCAACGATTCATTTGCATAAGTCTGGTTGTTCCAGCTAATTAGATCAGATTGCTTTAAAACCAACGCACTTTTACTATCCCCAAAAAAAACCCAATTACAGTTCGGGTTTTTTTACATAAAAAGTTTTTACGCGGCAGGACAGGCACTGCCTGCCGTTGGTAAAAACCCCACTGTTATCCATTAAAAACGCAGGGGGGGAATTTGTTTTACGGGTCCGTTTTAAAAGGGGCTGAAAATGCCAGGGGAGGTCAAAAAATTCATTTTATTTTCCTGGGAAAAAAGGAAAAAAATCGCCATATTTGAACCCTTTTTGTGTGTTTATAATGATCCCCCGGGCCCCTTAGTTCAAGCACCCTTGGGTTGGGAGACTTAAAGGGAATCTGTCGCCAATTTTATTTTTTTTTTTTTTTTTCTTTTTAAACAAGCCCCTGATCCAAAAGCTTTTCCTTTCTCGTTTTTTATTTCCCGATGAAAATTTCTCGATTCGGGGGCCGCATATAGATTGGGGGAAGACATTCTTGCTTGCACTGTTTAACAGCATCAGAGAGATACTTTTCAGCAGCTTCATGCACATAGGATTTTAAGACAATTCTGTCTCATAGACTTCTATAGGGGTTTTTTTTTAGTCTGCTGTGTGACTGGGAAGAAGCACTGTGAAGGGAGGGGGAAAGGGGGGGCGTGACATCTCCTCTGTGACTGGTGTTTCGTGTTATCTGTACACATTGGTGTCTCCTTTCAGTGTGACCCTGCTTTTACTGATAATAGCACATGCTGAAAAGCTCTTAAACAGAACAGGAAATGTCAGAACGATTATTTGGGCCCATGGCCAAAATGAAAACTGAAGTTAAAAAATTTTTTTAAAAAAAATTTTTTAATGGATGGAAAAAAAAAAAAAATAACCAAAAATTCCTAAAAAAAAAAAAAGTCTAACATAAAAAGTGAGTTAAACAATAAGTAATTTTTTGATGACACATTTTCCCCTTTTTTTTTTTTATTTTTTCAATTTAAATTTTTTTTTTCTTGCATTTTAAAAGTTTTAAAACAACCCCCTTTTTGCCATTTTAAAAAAAAAAAATAAAATAAATTAACATTTTGGTGGGTTGCTCCGTAAAAATCTGATCTATTAAATATAATATTCCCCCAAAAGCTAACACAGTAAAAAAAAAAAATTCCCCAAAATAAAAATTGCAGGTTTTTTCAGGTCTTTCACATCTCTACAAAAAGGGAAAAAAAGTGATAAAAAAGTCACAAAATCCCATATGGACCAAAAAAAAACCTTCAAACCTGCAAAAAAAAGCCGCCTCATTCGGGTCCATAGGTGGAATACAAGTGTGTTAGTGATCGGCGAAATTGGAGCTGCGGTGCAAATTTAAAAAATAGAATTTTTTTTTTTTTTTTTAGTACTAAAAATTTTTGAAAGCCCTACCCCCTTTTACTTACAGAACGACCGACCTGCAGAATCCCCGGGAAAACAACATTTGTAAACCAAAGGGTGAAAACCCTAAAAACAAGACCCCCGCAAAAAACAGGGGGCAGCACTTTTTTTTTTTATCATATTTTGCCCCACGTTGATTTTTTTTTTTTTTTGCACTTTCCCAGTTTAGTGAATGACAGCACTAGAAAGTTCATCTTGTCCCACAAGAAACAAAGCCCTTATATGTATGTAGATGGAGAAATAAAAAATAAAAAATTATGGCTCTTGGAAGGCGGATAGAAAAAGAAAAAACACTGTATCCTTTGTGGATTAGGTTTGCTGGTGAGACACCATTTTTGTAAGGGACATTGGTCTACCTCACTCACAGAAGTGTGGGCCACCAGCAAACATAACCCACATAGGACTTTGTTTGGTCTATTAACCCCTCCTCAGCTTCCTAAAATAATACTTCTAAAAAAATACTAAGATCTACATCGACCTATAAGGGCTTGTTTATTGGGGGACAAGATGTTCTTTCTAATGATGCCACTGACCGTATGATACAATATACTGCAGCAGGTGAACAGACTCCTCCCCCTCCCCTGTGTGATCAGCAGCAGGAAAACAGGCTCCTCCCCCGCTGACATGTGATCAGAAGCAGGTGAACAGGCTCCTCCCCTGTGTGATCAGCAGCAGGGGAACAGACTCCTCCCCCTCCCCGTGTGTGATCAGCAGCAGAACAGGCACCCCCCCCCCCCCTCCCTGTGTGATCAGCAGCAGATGAACAGGCTCCTCCCCTGTGTGGTCAGCAGCAGAACAGGCCCCTCCCCCTGTGTGATCAGCAGCAGAACAGGCCCCTCCCCTTGGGTGATCAGCAGCAGAACAGCGACCTCCCCTGTGTGATCCGCAGCAGGTCAACAGGCTCCTCTCCCTCCCTCTGTGATCAGCAGCAGAACTGACTCCTCCCCTGTGTGATCAGCAGCAGAACTCACTCCTCCCCCTCCCTGTGTGATCAGCAGCAGAACGGGCTCCTCCCCTCCCTCTGTGATCAGCAGCAGAACTCACTCCTCCCCTCCCCTGTGTGATCAGCAGCAGAACTCACTCCTCCCCTCCCCTGTGTGATCAGCAGCAGAACTCACTCCTCTCCCTCCCCTGTGTGATCAGCAGCAGAACTCACTCCTCTCCCTCCCTCTGTGATCAGCAGCAGAACTCACTCCTCCCCCTCCCCTGTGTGATCAGCAGCAGAACTCACTCCTCCCCTCCCCTGTGTGATCAGCAGCAGAACTCACTCCTCCCCCTCCCTCTGTGATCAGCAGCAGGTGTACCCACCCCTCCCCCTCCCCTGTGTGATCAGCAGCAGAACTCACTCCTCCCCCATCACCTCTGTTGATCAGCAAGCGTAACTACTCATAGCCCCTCCCCTTGTTGGATCCGCAGCAGAATCACCTCCTTTCTCCCTCCCGTGTGTGATCAGCAGCAAAAACTCACTCCTCCCCCTCCCCTGTTGATCGGGCAGCGGAACTCACTCCTCCCCTCCCCTGTGTGTCAGCAGCAGAACTCACTCCTCCCCTCCCCTGCGTGATCAGCAGCAGAACTGACTCCTCCCCTCCTCTGTGTGATCAGCAGCAGAACTCACTCCTCCCCCTCCTCTGTGTGATCAGCAGCAGAACTCACTCCTCCCCCTCCCTCTGTGATCAGCAGCAGAACTGACTCCGTCCCCTCCCCTGTGTCATCAGCAGTAGGAGACCCCTCCCTCTTGAGGAACCAGCTCTGTAGAAGAAACCTCTAGGAAGTGGTGGAGGGTCTCCTGTCTTGAAAACTCTTGAAGGTTATAGTAGCGACTAAAGTAAACATTTCCCCTAAATTGAGGCCAATTGTCTTTTAGCTCATAGGGTTATTACCTTCTTCTGGATCAACAACTGTGGTCAGAACCGGATGGATGTACCACTGTACATTGTACACTGGCTATTACCATTAAAGAGGTTGTATCACTTCAGTAAATGGTCTTCAGAATAAGGGGACAGAGAAAACAAGCAACTTTGCAATTGGATGTCCTTAGCAAAGCAGTCTTGTTTTCACAGTCTCCCTTATCTTCGTTTTGTGTAAACACCGTTCCCCAGTGCTGGTCGGATCCCTCCTCCTTTCATTTCATTGGCTGACGGCTCAAATAATTTACATTCTGTTCGGCCCCCGGTCGTATTCACAGAGCCGCATTCCTGCCTCTCTCACTCAGAATAAGGGGCTGGCGACAATTTCACTCTGCACAGCCAGCAGCTCCTCATTGACATAGAAGCTGCTTCTACAATCAGAAAACAGCAAAATTGTGCCTCTGTGCCTAATGCTCCTGCATAGAAGGGAGACAGATCTGTGCTGCTCTGGATGAGTTCATAGAAGACTGGATTCAACTGTAACAAACCTCCAGCTGTGAGAGGAGAAGAGATCAGTGCTCTGAGTTCATAGAAGGCTGTCTAGACTGAATTCAGGGCTTTGGTATGTAAACAAACAGCTCTTACAAAATAAGACTGCATAGGGAGAGGAACCACACAGTGACATGGGGAGGGGTTTGAACACACTGACTCGGGAGCTAGCAGAAACAGTGAAGGGGGCGGATGATGTCATCCCCCTTCAGTTAAACACCCAGCTGGGAGGGGAAGAAATGCTTCTGGATTTCAGGAACTGAGAGAATCAAGTTTGAAAGAACATCCGAACTGATGAAGCGATACATCCCCTTTAATAATATTTATGACCAATCCATAGGTCTGATTACAGATAAAGGGCTCCCAAATTTTCCTCCTCTCCATTCATCAGTCAGTGGGCCTTACGTATGAAAACTGTCTAGCAGTAAGCAATTAGAGCCCATAGCAACCAGTCAGAACTCATAGGAACCAATCAGAGCCCATAGCAACCAATCAGAGCCCATAGCAACCAATCAGAGCTCACAGGAACCAATCAGAACCCACAGTAACAAATCCGAGCCCACAGTAACCAATCAGAGCCCATAGCAACCAATCAGAGCCCACAGCAACCAATTAGAACCCACAGTAACAAATCCGAGCCCACAGTAACCAATCAGAGCTCATAGCAACCAATCAGAGCTCATAGCAACCAGTCAGAGCTCATAATTTTCATTTCTTATACTGCTCTGGAAAAATGAAAGCTGAGCTCTGATTGGTTGCTATGGGCTCTGAATGGTTGCTATGAGCTCTGATTGGTTCCTGTGAGCTCTGATTGGTTCCTGTGAGCTCTGATTTGTTGCTATGGGCTCTGATTGGTTGCTATGGGCGCTGATTGGTTGCTATGGGCTCTGGTTGGTTGCTATGTGGTCTGATTGGTTCCTATGAGCTCTGATTGGTTGCTATGTGCTCTTATTGGTTCCTATGAGCTCTGATTGGTTGCTATGGACTCTGATTGGTTCCTGTGAGCTCTGATTGGTTGCTATGGGCTCTGATTGGTTGCTATGGGCTCTGATTGGTTCCTATGATCTCTGATTGGTTGCTATGGGCTCTAATTGATTGCTATGGGCTCTGATTGGTTGCTATGGATTCTGATTGGTTCCTATGAACTCTGATTTGTTGCTCTGGGTTCTGATTGGTTGCTATGGGCTCTGATTGATTCCTATGATCTCTGATTTGTTGCTCTGGGCTCTGATTGGTTACTATGGGTTCTGATTGGTTGCTCTGGGCTCTGCTTGGTTGCTATGGACAACAATGACAGTCTTACTGCTGGACAGTTTTCGTACATAAGGCCCATTGCGCACATGCAACCTTCATTCAGACAGAGGTGACCCATTCGTATGATTTAAGAGTCCCAGCAACCATACCTTTATCATCTATTCTGTGGACGGGTAATAAATATTATTGGTCAGACAGTGTTGTCACCAACCCACGCGCCTGGACAGATTTGGGCACTATCTAGCTGTATTTAACCCTATTGGAATACAGCTATTTTTGGGTTTCTCCAAAAACCAGAATTTTTTATTTTTCTGTCTACATCGTTCTATGAGGGCTTGTTGTTTAGTGCGACAAGTTGTACTTTTTATATAATATACTGGGAACCGCATGGGTGGAACATGGAAGAAAAACTACATAATAGCGCCATTTTTGTGGGGGTTCCATCTTTTATGGCGTTCACTGCTCTGTACAGGTGACCTGTTATCTGTATCCTGCGGGTCGGTCCAATTCTACCAAATTTATATAGTTTTTGTTACGTCCTAATAAAATTAGAAATTGGCATCGGGAAGAATTAAATAAAATTTTTTTTTTTTGAGACCCATAACTTTTTTTCAAAAAAAATTTTCTCCGGTCGAGCAGTGCGCTGGGTTGCTGTTTTTGCAGGCCGTGATCTAGGGCGACCCTTCTATTCGCCCGAGAGGTGAGACGACTGTGCCAGTATGTATGAACCTGTCCTATGTAGGCTCATAAATCTGGCCTGTTCTGCGCCTTGCAGAGCATTGCGTATCTTTGGCGCATTCAAAAGTGCCCTGCCTGGCGCAAGTTTTGGCGTACGCCTGTTTATACATCTAGAGAACAGGACTATGACACAAGATACGCCCAAAACATGGTGCAGCCCCATTCATACATGCCGCCCTTAGGTTTCAATGGTACTGGAGTGGTTCGGACTTTTTAGAACCCTTTTTCTACCATTTTTGCGGGGGGGGAAGGGGGATGTGAGATGATCAAAGAACCCCAATGCTGGTGAGAGTTTTTTTTTTAACACCATGATGATAGTGCATTTGATCGGACTTTAACAAACGCGGTGCTACCAGTTATTTCTATGGCAGGGTGTAATAGGAGCACAAATATGGCAGCTATTGAGACCGTCGTAGGCTCCTGGTTGCCATGGCAACCACACAGCCCCTCATGATCATGTCACAGGGGGCCACGGCCGCACATTCTAATCACTTAGACGCCACAGTCTGCTTCACCGCAGTATCTAAATGGTTAAGTGGCCGGGATCGGAGTCGTCTTGGATCCCGGCCACTAGCTGCGGCTGTTACTGACAGCCTGTACTTGCCACCTATGCAAAGGGCTCAGCGAGAGAGTCCACTCCATACCTCTTTAGTGGAAATGGACGTCAAAACATATTCAAACAGCACTAAGGGGTTGTCTCACTACAAATATCAGCTTTCAACACGTAGGGCACAGTAATGAAAGACTTAATTACTGTGCTTTGTTGAGGAAATGAGATTTTTCTCTGGTTACAGGTTTCTCTGGTTACCGTCCTGCTCTCCCCTTCTCTCTCTGCTCTTTGTCTTATCAGAGAACAGGGAGTGATGTCACCACAGGTCGGATTGCCGGCAGCTTGAGAACAGTGTGTTACGTCTGACAAACAAAGGAGACAAATTACTTGTTTACTTTGAGCTCTGAAGCTCTCTGCACCATAGATAACATCTCCTGCTCTCATGTCAATGCAAATACAAGTGAAGTGAATGCGACGCTCATATGCTCATCACTGCTATAGAACCACCCACAGCCCAACCACGAAGAGACAGAAAGCATGAATCAGATAGGGGTTTTGGCTCTGTGAAACAGCATTGTGAGATAACCTCTTTAAACACGTGTCTGCTGGACTAAGACGCAGTCTTGATCGGACGTACATTTGTGATGGAATTTCCCACAATATTTGAGATAATATTGTAAATTGGTTGGGCTCTCTGAGGTCCCGTTTCATTGTCAAAACTGACGAGAGAAGTAAAAGGTGCAAATTTAGCTAGTGCCAAAATGTAATACTTAAGCCAAAAAACTGGCGTTAATGGCCCAAAAGTCCCTTCATTCCTCCTTACCTAAGTGGCGGGAGTGTGGTATTTATACATAGGAGAGAGAAGCCTCTGTGCAAGCTCCTAGCAGTAGATTTTGCTGCCTATAGACAACACTCTTGAGTCCCATTCACAGGAATAAGAAGCTGCAGTACCAGGCCCTGCCACAGCTCAGAGTGGCGCTGTTTCTGAATATTATTAGAGCCTTTTATTCTAACCCTCTGAGTAGTAAGACGCCATCTGACATCCAGATAACCAACTATATATTTAATGTATCCGCTACATAGTGAATCTCTGTACAGAAATAGTGACATCTGCAGACACAAGTCACACCGCAAGATGATCATACACAACAGGCATGACGACTCCACGGACACGGACATACAAAAATATATATCACCCATCAGAGGGGCAGGAGGGATCGTGATGACTGTCAAAAGGAGGCCAGGAAAAGAAAAAACATTCCATTATACCCCCTTCAATATTTCTTTATAAAAGAGTTCTCCTCCGTGACCAACCCCTACTATTAGGAAGAGTCTCTCTCCAAACAATTGATTACAAGATTTCCCCTAATGATCAGCTGCAATCCCTGCCAAACCAGGCAGTAAATGTTCACTTTTCCAACACTGCCCCCGCAGGAGAAATAGAGCATTACACCATGCCCGTTCATATCAATCCACACTGGCCAAAAATTGAGTCTGGCTCTGCAGCATTGCTTAATAGAGAGTATAACCATACACGTCCTAAAAATATATATAACCCCTAAAACTCAAAGTCGATGAGTTACGGGAAAAGTTGGGTGATGTCCAATATGGGCGCTAGTACCATTTTCAGAGGGGTTGCCACTCGGCGTTCTTAGAATAATTAAAGGGGTTGTCTCACTACAAAGATTAGGTTTCAGCACGTAAGGAACAGTAAATAAAGACTTTTTACAAGTACATTGCTTAGCTGATTTTGCTTTGTTGAGGAGATCAGAGAGATTTCATCAGCTCTCAATGACACAGGTTTCTCCGATTATCGATCTGCTCTCCCTTGCGCTCTCTGATCTTTGTCTTATCTGAGAGCACAGAGTGAACACTGGTTTCTCTGGTTACCGTCCTGCTCTCCCTGATCTTTGTCTTATCTGAGAGCAGGGAGTGCACACTGGTTTCTATGGTTACCGTCCTGCTCTCTCTGATCTTTGTCTTATCTGAGAGCAGGGAGTATACATCTGTTTTTCTGGTTACCGTCCTGCTCTCCCTGATCTTTGTCTTATCTGAGAGCAGGGAGT
The DNA here is from genome assembly GCA_025379985.1 of Phyllomedusa bahiana. Lineage (NCBI taxonomy): Eukaryota > Metazoa > Chordata > Amphibia > Anura > Hylidae > Phyllomedusa > Phyllomedusa bahiana. The sequence goes on along the minus strand of JAODAL010002784.1, from coordinate 97,254 downwards.
GCACACTGGTTTCTATGGTTACCGTCCTGCTCTCTCTGATCTTTGTCTTATCTGAGAGCACAGAGTAAACACTGGTTTCTCTGGTTACCGTCCTGCTCTCCCTGATCTTTGTCTTATCTGAGAGCAGGGAGTGCACACTGGTTTCTATGGTTACCGTCCTGCTCTCTCTGATCTTTGTCTTATCTGAGAGCAGGGAGTATACACTGGTTTTTCTGGTTACCGTCCTGCTCTCCCTGATCTTTGTCTTATCTGAGAGCAGGGAGTGCACACTGGTTTCTCTGGTTACCATCCTGCTCTCCCCTTCTCTCTCGCTGATCTTAGCCAAGAGCACAGACTGACGTCACCACAGGTGGGTACACAAGATAGCTTGAGAATAGAGTGTGTTATCGCTAACAAACAAAGGAGACAAACTACTTTTGTTTACTTTGCACTCTGAAACCCTTTGTTCTAGAGATAACAGCTCCTGCTCTCATGTCTGTGCAAGTAGAGCTGTGAATATGCAGCCGCTATGCTAATCACTGCTACAGAACCACCCAAAGACTGACCACAAAGCCTGAAACTGCTTTTACCTTTGTGAAACAGGGTGGTGAGACAACCCCTCTGAAGGAGCATGGGGTACATTACTGAACAAGTTGTCAGAAATACAGGAAAGATGGGTCTAAAATGCAGGGAGTTATTTTCCTTTCACAGCTAGGAAAGCGGTGTAGACAAAACCTGTGGCATATGGTTGTCACCCACTTGTCCCCAAAATGGCTGCCGTGACCCTGTATAATAATAAAAAACAAGCGTGACTCTGTCATCTCTCAATTTAAAGATCTGTCAAGGAATGTGATGATCGATACAAGACAAACACAATATTCACAATCGTTCCACATCTTTCACCATAAAAAATAGCACTTTAGGGTTCGCAAAGTAAAATATTTGTTTCCTATACAATAAATGCCCTATAAATAAACAAACGGCGCCATCTAGCGCAAGTAGTAAAATAACATCTCTGTCCGGCAATCATGACTGTGCAGGGGAGGTCAGTTCTCCCGTCTGCCTCTGGGGGCAGGAGAGTTCGTTTCCTGTGATTTGGTTTCTTCTAGACCAGGCATCCTCAAACTGCGGCCCTCCAGCTGTTGGGAAACTACAACTCCCATCATTCCCACTGTTATAGATGATATAAATGCATGATGGGAGTTGTAGTTTCCCAACAGCTGGAGGGCCGCAGTTTGAGGATGCCTGTTCTAGACGCTCAGCTTTTCCTTAGGTTATGGTCATTACTGTGGACTAAGACGGACACCGGGGAGTTCTCCTGCGCCTCCTCTTTCCTGAGATTGAGGACCGACTCCCGCGTTATCTGCAGGATTTCCCGTAAACCCTTGTTCTCTTGCTGTGGAAGAAAAAGAGAAATCAGACAGACGTCACTGCTACAGGTGAGAACAGGAGGATCCTGCAAATGTCCAAACCGCCACTCACCTCCAGCTTCAATATCCGATCGCAATCCTGACCGCCAAACTGTTCATCAATTTCAATAGCGCGTTTCATCACAGCCGTCATCTCAGAGATCTTATCCACGTGATTCTGTAACTCCTGAATAGCAGTATTATAGTAGTTATATTCTTGTACATAGAGGGCAGTATTATAGTAGTTATATTCTTGTACATAGAGGGCAGTATTATAGTAGTTATATTCCTGTACATAGGGGCAGTATTATAGTAGTTATATTCTTGTACATAGGGGGCAGTATTATAGTAGTTATATTCTTGTACATAGGGGGCAGTATTATAGTAGTTATATTATTGTCCATAGGAGCATATTATAATAGTTATATTCTTGTACATAGGGGCAGTATTATAATAGTCTATATTCTGTACATAGGAGCAGTATTATAAATAGTTATATTCTTGACATAGGGGGCGTATTAAGTAGTTATTTTCTTGTACATAGGGGGCGTATTATAGTATTTATATTCTTGTACATAGGGGGCGTATTATAGTAGTTATAGTCTTGTACATAGGGGGCAGTATTATAGTAGTTATAGTCTTGTACATAGGGGGCAGTATTATAGTAGTTATAGTCTTGTACATAGGGGGCAGTATTATAGTAGTTATAGTCTTGTACATAGGGGGCAGTATTATAGTAGTTATAGTCTTGTACATAGGGGGCAGTATTATAGTAGTTATATTCTTGTATATAGGGGCCAGTATTATAGTAGGTATATCCTTGTACATAGGGGGCTGTATTATAGTAGTTATATTCCTGTACATAGGAGCAGTATTATAGTACTCAGTCTTGTACATAGGGGCAGTATTATAGTAGTTATAGTCTTGTACATAGGGGGCAGTATTATAGTAGTTATATTCTTGTATATAGGGGCCAGTATTATAGTAGGTATATCCTTGTACATAGGGGGCTGTATTATAGTAGTTATATTCCTGTACATAGGAGCAGTATTATAGTACTCATTCTTGTACATAGGGGCAGTATTATAGTAGTTATAGTCTTGTACATAGGGGGCAGTATTATAGTTGTTATATTCTTGTACATAGGGGCAGTATTATAGTAGTTATATTCTTGTACATAGGAGCAGTATTATAGTACTTATGTTCTTGTACATAGGGAGCAGTATTATAGTAGTTATATTCTTGTACATAGGAGGCAGTATTATAGTAGTTATATTCTTGTACATAGGAGCAGTATTATAGTACTTATATTCTTGTACATAGGAGCAGTATTATAGTAGTTATATTCTTGTACATAGGAGCAGTATTATAGTAGTTATAGTCTTGTACATAGGAGGCAGTATTATAGTAGTTATATTCTTGTACATAGAGGCAGTATTATAGTAGTTATAGTCTTGTACATAGGAGGCAGTATTATAGTAGTTATATTCTTGTACATAGGGGGCAGTATTATAGTAGTTATATTCTTGTACATAGGAGGCAGTATTATAGTAGTTATGTTCTTGGGGTGAGGACACCATTTATAATATTTGCATTCATCCAGTGGGTGTAAATGAGCTGTAGGACGATCTTCGCTGATAATACAGACACCTACTAACCCCCATTTACTAAACAGCTGCTCGCTCTAGTTCACCTCTCTCTCGGAGACCATGCTCTCTGGTCTGGTCATTACCTTGGTATGCTGATCCTTCAGTTTGATGATAATTCCTGGATCGTCTTTCTTGCTCGCCATGAGTAAGCGGAACATCTGCTCCCTGTATTTGCTCATAATCAGCTCCAGTGCAGACTGATGTTCCTCCAAGGAAGAGCGCAGCTCTGTGGTGAGGAGACAGGAGATAAGCCGCTCGCAGTGATGTCCGCACAACCTGCTCATCCATCCCTGCCCATTGACCGTAATGAGTAACCCTGCAGGGGATCTGAGCTGCCCGTGGCCACTTTTCCCAATGGGAGTATCAGCAACGGAGCCCCCGCAATCAGCTCATCATCATGAAAAGTGGGCTCTCTATGGGACATTACCAATCCATTCTTTGCTTTCATGCACCTTACTGACCTTTGTTCTCCTGCTGTAGCTCCCGGATCTGCCTGTTTTCCTGCTGAATGCCCAGCACCAGCGTAGACCGCGGTCGATGTCTCGCTACCTCGTTCAGCTCCTGGATCTCGTCCTGGTACTGCGACAAAAAAGATACTTTACTCATTAAGGAGTGTGGGTTTCTGCTTACACCTCAAAAACATACAGATAGGGTAACTGGCTTCCTGTAGTGTCTATGTGACACAGTCATTAGATTGCAAGCTCCTGGAACAACGTACAGCTCTGCAGACGAGGATGAATTTCAGTGCAATGTTCTAGGTATCACGGGGCTACTGACCTGAATTTTTCCAGGGGTTCTCCAGGACTACTTTTAGAATGAGTCAAATAGTGTTGACCAAACTGTTCTAGAAAAGTTAAGTTCTAGTAGAACTTCTCAAATTTTTAGAACTCATTTTACTGTTCGTTCGAGTAAAGTTCTAGTTCAACGCGCCATTTTCAGTTTCATTTTCAGCAGCTTTCTGCCCTTTTGGCAGCCATCCAATCACCTTTCTGCACTTTTGGCGGCCATCCAATCACCTTTCTGCACTTTTGGCGGCCATCCAATCACCTTTCTGCACTTTTGGCGGCCATCCAATCACCTTTCTGCACTTTTGGCGGCCATCCAATCACCTTTCTGCACTTTTGGCTCCATCCAATCACCTTTCTGCACATTGGCAGCCATCCAATCACCTTTCTGCACTTTTGGCGGCCATCCAATCACCTTTCTGCACTTTTGGCGGCCATCCAATCACCTTTCTGCACTTTTGGCGGCCATCCAATCAGTGCAGAGCACAGAGAAGTGTCAAAAACATCATTGCTGAGGTGTAGGGCTCTCATTGGCTGATAATCACATGACCATGTTATATATATTTCACTGTATTGCCTTGTGAACGCCATTTTCAGCTCACTCTCTGTACTGTACAGACTGCTCTTAGTTAGATAGCATTTTCCTCTCCATAGACAGCAATAGTTAGGGAGTTTGGTATTGCTGGCTGCATCTTTCCCACACCCAGAAGCTGTTATTTGGTGACATTTGCAGGCTCACATAATGCATAACTCTCATATACATGGATATATATTACACAGAGGGCTTGGATCTGCTAAATCATACTCAGGGCCCAAAAGTTCTGTTTTTGCAGTTTTGGGGCTTCAGTAATTGTATAACGCACCGTCTCCAAATCTCCAATTTGTCAAGGAGGCTGTTGGGCCCCCTCAGGATGCAGGGCCCCGTAACAGGACCCCGCTCCTATAGCTACGCCCCTGCTTGCAACTTGTCCCCATCTTTTCAGTTAGCCATTGAAAGGAATGAAGTATTTTAGCGTCTTAATTTTTTTCTGTCACAAGTTTCTTCACTAAGTTGTTCCCTGTATCCAGGTTACTGTTACGGATGGTAATTCCAGCTTCTCCTCACCTGTATAGGTATAAACATTACCCAGAGAATCTTCTCCTATAGACTTTAATGGGGTTCAAAGTTCGAGTTCGAAAAGAACTTCGAACCGAACTGACAAAAGTTTGAGTTTCTAATAGAACCAGGACTTTTTACTGTTCGCTCAGCACCAGTCATAAATATCAGATTGGTTGGGGTTGACGCTTAGCGCCCCTGTCAATCAGCCGTCTGAGGCTGAACGCATGCAGGACGGATTGTCCACATGGAAAAGCTGCATCGGATTACAGGACAAACCACGTGGAAGGGATTTTACAAGTCTAATGTCCATGTGGTGGAAAGGTCTCTAATGGAAAGTGACCACAACACCATTTCAACTTCTATTGCGGATTTACTTGAATTTCCCCCACTAACTTGAATGGAGAAAAATCTTCAAGAAAATCTTCAGCAAAATCCGATCAATTCAATCTGTACATTTGTGGAAAATTTCCATAGCAAATCTGTCCCAATGGTGTTCCTCTTTAGGAGGCGGAGGCTCTCCTAAAGCAATGTTCCCCAACCCCAGTCCTCAAGACCCACCAACAGGTCCTGTTTTCAGGATATCCCACAGAATGCACTGGCAAGAATTAAAGGGGTTGTCTCACTACAAGGATCGCTGCTTTTTTATGTTGAAGATCTTGCAAAAACAAGTCACTTTGCAATATATGTCCATTAACAGTATCCTACCTATTCCTAGATATCCCCTCTTGTTTGGGCTGCACAGCTACAGACCTGTTCAATCTCTCCTGATAGGCTGCCAGCACTGGTTGCTGTAGCTACAGACCTGTTTGATCTCTCCTGATAGGCTGCCAGCACTGGTTGCTATAGCTACAGACCTGTTTGATCTCTCCTGATAGGCTGCCAGCACTGGTTGCTATAGCTACAGACCTGTGTGATCTCTCCAGATAGGCTGCCAGCACTGGTTGCTATAGCTACAGACCTGTTTGATCTCTCCTGATAAGCTGCCAGCACTGGTTGCTATAGCTACAGACCGGTGTGATCTATGCCGATAGGCGGCCAGTACTGGTTGCTATAGCTACAGCCCTGGCTTCTACTGCAGCCTAGTAGAAGCCAGTAAACACGCCCCTGAATTAAAAGTGAAACCTAGAAAACAGGACTGAGGTGAGATGAATCAATGTAGTGAGACAACCCCTTTATATCACCTGTGCAATGCTAAGGAAAGCCATAAAACATGACCTGTTGGTAGGCCTTGAGGACTGAAGTTGGGGACCAATTTTTGTAGTGCAGTAGAACCCTTTTAACTATTAGGGTCAATCACAGAGGTCAAATCTGCTGCAGATTTTACTGAAGATTTTTCTACACTTACTCAAACGTGAGACGGCACAATTTACGGGAATAGTTAATCTGCAGATTTTAGTTCAGATTTTGCCTTTGATTTTCCCATTGAAATCAACATAGAAAAATCTGGAGTAAAACCAGCAATGAAACCCACGCAAAATCTGCAGCAAATCTGCCTCATGAATGTACCAGAAGGGTAAGTAGACACGACGGATTTAAACCTACATTCTGCTCTTTAAAGGGGTTTTCTCACCACACTGATTGGCTTTTAACATGTAGGAAAAGGTCAATGAAGACTACTACCAAATACAGTCAGTCCCCGACTTACACCGTTCCGACTTACACCTGTCCCCTAGTTACAAACGGAGACTTGTGTGGTATGCTGGCACTGGTAGCTCCATGGTCCACAGCAGATAGTAGCTGTGGAACGACAAGTTCCAGCATGCCACAGCAACACATGACATGATATCTTCTTACCAAGGGCACAGACAGCAAAACAAATGTAAAAACCCTTCCCTGCACTATCCAAAACTAAAAAAAAAAAAACCTTTTGTGGAGTTACATTTAATAAATATACCTGTTCCAACTTACAGACAAATTCAAATTAAGAACAAACCTACAGTCCCTATCATGTTCCTAACCTGTACATTGCCGTTTAGATTTTGCTCTGGTTAGAAGATAAAGGAGCTTGTATCTCCTCTAAGAGCACACAAGCTTCTCCTTGTATAATCAGACGGCCATTCTGTGTTGTAGTTCACACAGCAAATTACAGTGTGGAGCTTCCAAAAAAAAAAAATGAACACACGTCAGATCCAACTCCAGGAGGACTGATGCGGGTTCGTTAACCTGAATCCAAATCAGAGGCGAATACCGTCTATATCACCTTAGAATCTTCAGCATCGCCTCGAATTTCTGCCGAGGATAAGAAGTCTGAGGAACTGTGATTTTGCACGTAACTTCGACCAATAAATACGGTACTTTACTTTTTTTATAACATTGGAGTCTCTTTGGAACCGCATAGCTGTTGGCTTTTTTTAGTGGTCAACTATCGGGTTTTTACTTATCTTCCCCTGGACTCCTCTGCTTGGAAGGACCAGAACAGTGGAACCAGCAGCGAGCTCCTTACCGGGTGACACCGGCATATCGCCTAACGGAGAGTTGTGCCTCCTTCATCAGCACAACGGCACCTGGTGAGCAGATACAGCAACATCTTATTACCATTGGTGTGCCACTGTAATACACGAGGGTACGCTCCCGTATCGGCTTTTCTTTTTCTTGCTACCTTCATACAGAGGATAAGGAGTCAGATCCTTCCGATGGGAAAAGTCCAACATGTGAACGTAGCCCGATGGGTAACCCTCTTTCCCTTTTTTCTTGCGAGTCTGTCCCAGGCACAATGCATGGAGCAGATGGCTGTCCATGCACCGCTCTTCCCTGTCCAATATATGGGGGTAGAGTGAATGCACCTGGGATGGATTTGCTATGGTATCTTTCCACATAAAATCTGCTGTTAAAACTCTGTAACAGATCATGTGGATTTTGGTGCGGATTTTGCCTTTTTCGAGTCAATGACAATAATCCACAACAGAAATCTAGGCAGAAAATTGACATTAGATTTGTAAAATGACATCCACATGGCCGACGCTTGAAATCGTTGCAGGTTGTTGCGCAAATAATCTGTAAAAAATAGATCCCTATGAATTGGTTTATAAATACTAATGCAAAACACGTTTTAAAAAAAAAAAACAATGGGCCTTATGTATGGAAACTGTCCAGCAGTAAGATTTTCCCATAACTGTTGCCCATAACAGTCAATCAAAGCACGGAGTGACCAACCAGAGGCCATAGCAACCAACCAGAGGCCATAGAAACCAACCAGAGGCCATAGCAACCAGAGTTCAGCTTTCATTTCATATAGTGTTCTGGAAAAATGAAAGCTGAACTCTGGTTGCTATGGCTCCGACTGGTCGCTATGGGCTAGGACTGGTCGCTATGGGCTAGGACTGGTCGCTATGGGCTAGGACTGGTCGCTATGGGCTAGGACTGGTCGCTATGGGCAAGAAAGATAGTCTTATTGCTAGACAGTATTCATACATAAGGCCCAACGTGTAAATCCATCCTTGCACGTGACTGCTGTGGCCTGTGATTGGCTGCACATAGCACGTGAGTGATGAACATTCATTGCTACAGCAAGATGAATGGAGTGGCCACTGGGACAGGAGTGTCATGGAGGTGAGCAGGCTTCTTTTATTCTATTTTTAATCATGTCCCGTCGGACAACTAAGCTTTTGTAAGTCCTGGGACACTCCATTAAAAAGTACATCTTGTCCTGTAAAAAACAAGCCCTCACACGTCTATGTAGATGGAAAAACAAATCTGTGCTCCAGGCTGGTCGTGGATTTTCCCCGTTGACGTCAACGGGGCAGTCAGAATCCTCCTCTGCAGTGACAGTTTAGGACTGAGGACTTTGTACCAAAAATGCAGCAGATCCCTGACTAAAATTGCAACGGCGGAGTCAAAATACACTGGTCATCATTTATAAAAACTGTCTAGCAGTAATACTGTTTGTGGCCTATAGCGTCCAACCAGGGCCCACAGCGTCCAACCAGGGCCCACAGCGTCCAACCAGGGCCCACAGCGTCCAACCAGGGCCCACAGCGTCCAACCAGCGCCCACAGCGTCCAACCAGGGCCCACAGCGTCCAACCAGGGCCCTACACGAAGCGTTACCAACCTGCCCACAGCGTCCAACAGGGCCCACATAGCCTACCAACCAGAGCCCACCCATAGCCACCAACCAGAGCCCACCCATTAGCCGCAAACAGGAGTCCTCCAGCATGAGCGCCACCAGGAGCCCTCCAGAGCCGGCCAATCCAGGAGCCCAACCATAGACGTCCAATCAGAGCCATAGCCCAGAGTTTCCCACCCGAGCCTCACCAACAGAGCCCTCCCATGTAGCATCCAGAGCCCACCCATATAGCCACAACAGAGCCCACCCATGTAGCACCAAACCAGAGCACACCCATAGCAACCAACCAGGAGAGCCCATAGTGCCCACTCAACCAGAGCCATAGCCACACCCAATCAGAGCCACTATAGCCACCAATCAGAGCTCCTACGCACCATCAGAGCCCTAGCCAACAATCAGAGCCCATGAGCAGACACAATCCAAGAGCATACCCATGAAATGGAAAAGCTGTGCTCTGGTTTGTTGCTATGGGTCTAAACAAGATTGGTCTTACTCTTTTTATAAATGAGGCCCAATGAGTTTCCTTTCTTTGTACATCAACATAGCCTGCACCATATCTGCTCATGGACTTGTGTGGATTTGCTGGCAGAAACCTTTCGGACTGTCCGCGCAGACCGCGTCCCGTGTGGAGAGGCACACCTTCTATCGAGTAAATTGGGTGGGGGGGGGGGGGGGACCCGGTGGGAGGGGCTCTTCTAGTGTAACGAATAGGAATGCTCTCCGCCACTTCTGGACACCGCACCTGCTTCATGGCCTCACCGTGTGTTCGCAAGGTGGTGGCCTCGTGTGGAGCGACTCACGGCGGCGCTGTCATGGTACCCGTGTTAACTCTCCACCAGTAATTTGACTCGGACCAAAGAACTCTTCTCAATGGTGCAACTCATGTTCGTGTGGAGGAAATATATACGGTAAAATATGAGGGCAAGAAAAAACCCAGGAGGACATGTGCGAGACTGGGAGCGGACCCGCCAGTTCTATATCAATACAGAGGAGAGTAGAACGTGACCGTATGTATGGACCTGCCCTACGATGAGTCTGTAAATGGCCTGTGCTGCGCCCTGCAGAGCATTGCGTATGTTTGGTGAATTCAGAAGTGTTCCCTGACTCTGGCTCACAAGTTTGCGCGTGTAGCGGGACTCTTCATACATCTATAGAACAAGGCTAGGACAGGTTTATGGCACAAGATAATCGAAGAATGTGTGGGCGTGCTGCCCGCATCGCAATACATATGCCGCCACGTTTTGTGGGTGTAAGAGAGGAATGACAGAGTTTGATACCTAGACAAACACCGGCTGAGACGAACTAAACCCTATTAAACATTACGCTCCAAATCAGTCCAGACGCGAAACCTATTTTCTCCCTTTGGAGAGTCCGGTATTGGGAGGTGACCAACAACTAGTTTACTTGGAGGAGTGCGGTCAACTCGGCAACAGTCTTCAGTTATAGGTGATCATAGAGGCTTCTTCACTTATGATGTGAGGCGCGTCCTTGTAAACGGGTGCGTCTCTACTAAGGCATCGCTGCTTTTTATGGTGTAAACAATCTTGACAAAAAAAACAAGTCACTTTAGCAATGTATATCAAACATGAACAGAGTCCGTACCATTCCTAGATATCCCCTCTTGTATGGGCGCTCAGCTCCTCAGGGTGCTATTGCTACAGAGCTGTGCTATCTCTCTCCCGATAGGCTGCCAGCATGTGTTGCTATAGCTACAGACTGTTCGCCATCTCTGCCTAATAGGCCACGGTTGCAATAGCCATACGGACCTGTCTCTTGTGCCAGCGCTGGCGCTATAGCTAGTAGACGTGTTCTCTCTCTCCTGATAGGCTGCCATGGCTGTTGCTATAGTACAGACCTGATGTGATCTCTGGATAGACAGTCAGCAACTGGTAGCCTATAGCGGGGAGGGGATACCAGATCAAAGCAAGTGTCTTGTTAGTAGCTATAGCGACCACGCTACTGGCAGCCCTATCGAGAGATAAAACAGGTCTGTAGCTATAGCGACCGTGACTGGCAGCCTGAGAGATCAAACCGGGGCTTGTTAGCTATATGCGACATGTTGCTGGCAGCTATCAGGAGAGATCAAGACGGGCTGTAGCTATAGCGACTCATGTGCTGGGCCAAGCTATCAGGGAGAATGAACAGTTCTTGTAGCTATAGCAGCCGTGCTGGCAGCTATCCGGAGAGATTGAACATTTCTGTAGCTATAGCAACCAGAATGCTGGCAGCATGACTATCATGAGGATCAAAACGGGCGCTCTATAGACAGTGCTTGGCCGCACCTATCAGGAATAGATCAAAACCGGGCTGTAGCTATAGCGACCATTGCTGGCATGTATCAGGAGAGATTCATCCGGGCTGTTAGCTATCAGCACCAGCTGACTTTCAGCCTATGCAGGAGAGAGTGAACAGGTCTGATCTATAGCAACCCGTTCTGGCAGCGCTGAACATGAAGTAGAGATCTAAAAATCAGGTCGGTAATATAGCGCAACCAGAGCTGCATTCCGATCAGAGAGATTGAACAGGTCTGTAGCTAATAGCAGAGTGGAGTGGAGTCTGAGTCGGTAAAAATGAGATTTGCCGACTCTCTAAAAGTATCATAATAATATTGAGTATTTAAAAAAAACATTAGTTCACTGCAGTGCAAAGATCTGGAGCGATGAGATGAAGTCAAACTAAGACCGGGCTCTGATGGGGTGCAAATGTGTTTGGAAGAATCAAGCGGGAAAGGAGGAGTGAAAGGATGGTAGAAGCCTGGAAGAGAAAACTGGTCAAGGTGTGTGGAGTGAAAGCCTGAGATATGGGGAGGGGTCAAACAGCAAACAGTGCTGTGATACTTGACAGGAATCGATGGTGGAGCCTGTCATGTGAGCTTTATGGGAGCTAAAAGAGGTTAGCTTCATACACTCGAGTATCTGGGTATGGATGACGAGCGCATATAGTTGTGCAGCGAGGAGGACAACGACATGATAGCTGACGTCTCAGGATTGGAGAAGGAAGGGCGTCGCAGTGGGACCATGATGAGTAGAGTCCTCCAGGGACCTTAGACGTATGTCACACGGCTTATTTGGATAGCGAATTTCGTTGCGCATTTTGGCGGGGGTGCCTACTGTGCTTGTAATACCCACGGGAACTACGTGATTAGAAGCGCAGAGGAAAAGCTATGGATTACACCTCCTCTCGACCCGAGGGGAGACACTACGATACGTGTTGTACGCTTGGGGGAGAATTGAGAACCGGTCTACATGACTGCACGGCGAGTGTCGCGCTGCCAGTACTGCGTTGTCTATGGGCCGCCCCCAACACCTCGTACGTTTGGAGTACGCTGGGCCTTATCGGCGGGAGGAGCTCCCGAGAAAAGCATCACCGGTGAAAACGAGGCGGCGTACTGTACACCGCCGCCAAGTACAGGTGAACACTTCCCTTAGAGTGAAGAAAAAAAGCTGTATTTGTTGTAGAGTGAGACGGGAGCAGAATTTGGTCAGGAGATGCTTGAATTGATTCAGAGCCAAGAAGGATTCAGGACAGAGCTGAAAGCCAATTTTTGATTTTTTAGGAGCAAAGACTGGAGTAATATTGCAATTACATCTTGCCAGAACTAAGCGGATGGTTAAATACTATACAATGTATGTTATTTAAAAAATACGGTAAGATGATTGTCTATGAAATGTGGACAGCCTCCTGTATAAAAGCTGGTAGTGGAGGTCAGACTATGGAGCGAAAGTCAAAAGTTAAAAACTTTGTGTACCCTTTTGCTTATCAGTGTCTGTTCTATCCTAAATAGCTTGATCCCTCCCCTCCAATCATCATAAGGTGATAAACAGCGGTATGTTACCATTTTCACATGACACACAGTAAAGTTATCACTTAAACATGCGCCTTGTATGAGGGACGAGTCGGAGTCTGGTGTCAGGGAAAAATGAGGAGTCGGAAGTTGGAGTTTGGAGCTTGTAGACTAGCTCAGCCCTGGCTATAGCGCAACCCGTTGCATGGCAGCTATCAGGAGAGATCAACACAGGTCTGTAGCTATAGTGACCGGCTAGCAGCCTTTTCAGGATAGATCAAACAGGGTATCTAATAGGTACCAGTTCTAGAGCCTATCGATGATACATCAAACAGTTCGTGTAGCTATAGCAAACAGTTCTGGGCAGCTATCTAGGAGACGATCAACAGGTTGTGGCTATTGCATCCCAACACTGGCAGCCTCTCTGGATAGATCAACAGGTCTGTAGCTATAGCAACCAGTGCTGGACCGCCTATCAGGAGAGAATTCAAACATGGTTCTGTTGCTATAGCAACCAGCACTGGCAGCCTATCAGGATAGAATCTCAACAGGCGCTGTAGCTTATAGCACCGAGTGCTGGCAGGCCTGAATCAGGATAAGGTAAACAGGGTCTGTAAGCTTATAGCAATCAGTGCTGGCAGCCTTTCAGACGAGATCTAAACAGGTCTGTAGCTATAGCAAACCAACACTGGCAGCCTGAGGTAGATCAAGACAGGCCTGTTAGCCTTATAGCATTCAGTGCTGGCGCCTATGATGATACATCAAACAGGGCTGTAGCTATAGCAACCAGTGCTGGCAGCTATCATGATACTTCAAACAGTGTCGTAGCTTTTAGCGCAACAGGTGGCTGGGCTGTCCTAATAATGATACATCAAAACAGGTCTGTTGCTATAGCGACCAGCGCTGGCAGCTTTCAGGAGAGATAAACACGGTCTGTAGTATTAGACCTGAGGAGCTGATGCAGCCCATACTAAGATGGGGATATCTGCAGAAGTACTAGCTGGGACCACATGCTAATGGAAATGAGGAGGTCAATCAGCCGATGGCTGGAGTCCCGAGGCTTCGTCACTCACAGTGTAGTCACCTCCGAGAGCAGCCAAACAGGGGGTTAGACTCCAGGACACTTCAGCTACAGAGAGAAAGGCAGGAACGACCTCGGTTTTTATCTCTAAATTGATAAGTTTACGACGCGTCTGGATTTACCGGTTTTTACCCGGCTCGGGGGAAGACCACTATGGGGCACAGACCCGGTATGACTGGAGGGTCGAGGAGACACTGTGGGGCACAGACCCGTTTACTGGTGGTCGGGGATGACACTATTGGGGCAGACCCGGACTGGGGGTCGAGGAGACACTGTGCACAGACCCGCGGTGGACTGTGTAGGCAAGGGAGACACTATGGGCACAGACCCGGTGACTGGGGTCAAGCGAGGAAGACTATTGGGGCACAGACCCGGTTACTGGGGGGCGGGGGGAAACTATGGGACAGACATCCGTGTGACTGGGGACAGGAGACACTATGGGGCACAGACCGGGTCACTGGGGTCGGGGGAGACACTATGGGGCACAGACCCAGAAATTGGGGGTCGGGGGAGACACTATGGGGCACAGACCCAGATACTGGGGGTCGGGGGAGAAACTATGGGGCAAAGACCCGTTTACTGGGGACTGGGGGAGAACCTATGGGTGAACAGAACCCGGTTACTGGGGTCGGGGGGATACATTATGGCAGCGAGACCCGGGTTACTGGGGGCCCCCCCCCCCCCCCACCCCCCCCCTCCCCCCCCCCCCCCCCCCCCCCCCCCCCGCCCGGAGGACACTATGGGGTACAGATCGGTTACTGGGGTCGGGGGATGACACTTATGGGGCACAGAGGACTCAGGTACTGGGGGTCGGGGAGACACTATGGGGCACGACCGGGTACTGGGTGGCAGGGGGGAGGGACACTATGGGCACAGACGCCGGGTTACTGGGGGGCCGGGGGAGACACTATGTGGGCACAGTACCCGGTTATAACTGGGGGGCGGGGAGGACACTATGGGGCACCAGACCGGTTACTGGGAGTGCGTGGGGACACTATGGGGTATCGAAGACTCCGGTTGGTTTTATCTGGGGACGAGCCGTGGGAAGACACTATGGTGGGCACAGACCGGTATGGGGGAATTGGGGAGACACATGGGCAGAGAAGACCTGGTCACTGGGGGGGGGAGGACACTATGGGGTACATGACACGGTTACTGGGGGTTCGGTGAGAAACTGGGGCACTAGACCCTGGTTACTGGTGGGGCGAGGGGAGTGACACTATGGGGCACCAGACCGGTTACTGGGGCGTGGAGACACTATGGGGCACAGACCCGGTTACGGGGGGTCGGGGGAAAGGGGGGCCCCCAAAACCCTTATTGGGGGGGGGGCACAGGGGACCCCGGGTTTCGGGGGGGTGGGGGGGAAAAAGGGGGGGGGTCACTCTGGGGCCAGGGGGGGGGGGGTGGGGGAAACTGGGGGGTTCGGGGGGGGGGACACTATGGGCCGGAGGGGGGGTTTATGGGGAATTAGGGGGGGAGAAACTATTGGGGGGGCCCCGGGGGGGGGGGGGTTGGGGCCCCCTTTTTACTGGGGGTCGGGGGAGACACTAGGGGGCCCAGACCGGTTTACGGGGGGGGGCCGGGGGGGGAGGGGGTGGGGGAGCACTATGGGGCCAACCCAAGGGGGGGGGGTAAAACCCCGGGGTTCTTTTAAGAACTAGGGGGGGGGGGGCGGGGAGGGGGAAGGGGGGGGGGGGGGGGACACTATGGGGGGTTTCAGGGGAACCCGGGGAAAGCCCCTTTGGGGGGGGGCGGGGGAGACACTAGGGGGCACGACGGTTACGGGGGGCAGGGGAGCAATGGGCACAGACCCAGTTAGGGGGCAGGGGGAGAAAACATGGGGTAAGCCCCTGGTTACTGGGGGGCGGGGGAGACACTATGGGGCACAGACCCGGTTACTGGGGGCAGGGGAGACACTATGGGGTACAGACCCGGTTACTGGGGGTCGGGGGAGACACTATGGGGTACAGACCCGGTTACTGGGGGTCGGGGGAGACACTATGGGGCACAGACCCGGTTACTGTGGGGCGAGGGAGACACTATGGGGCACAGACCTGGTCTTGGTGACGACAGACATTGTCCCCAACTTGCTCCACATCCTCCTGAATAATGGGGGGAATATCACTTTTATTGTATGCATTACGCAGTTTTATTTTTTCAGCGTCTCTGGGGCATTTCAATGTTTTCTTCTCACAGTGATGTCATATGACAGGTATGTGGCCATCTGTAATCCCCTCCACTACCCCTCTATCATGACAGGTGGATATTGTGTGAAATTGATCGTATTGGGTTTTGGAGGGGGGTCGGGGGCGGGGGAGACCTATGGGGAAACAGACCCTTTATGGGGGGGGGGGAGACATATGGGGCCACAGCCCCGGTTAGGGGGTCGGGGGGCCCCTATGGGGAAGCCCCGGTTCGGGGGGTCGGGGGGGGACATATGGGCACAAACCGGGTCAGGGGGGTGGGGGGGGAGAACTAGGGGCACACCCCCGGGCACTGGGGTGGGGGGGGGACACAGGGGACAGACCCGGTTACGGGGGGTCGGGGGAGACACTATGGGGCACAAACCGGGTCACTGGGGTCGGGGGAGAACACCAAAGACCCGGTTACGGGGGTCGGGAGAACTATGGGGCACGCCCCGGTTCGGGGGGCGGGGGGGCGACACTATGGGGCAAGACCGGTTAGGGGGGGCGGGGGAAAGAAAACTAGGGGGACAGCCCGGATCTGGGGGTGGGGGGGGACACTATGGGGCACGCCCCGGTTACGGGGGGGGGGGGAGAAAATTGGGCACGACCCGGTTACGGGGTCGGGGAGACACAGGGGTACAGCGGTCCAGGGGGCAGGGGAGACACTCTGGGGCACAGACCGGGTCACTGGGGGTCGGGGGTAAGACACTAGGGGCACGACCCGAAATTGGGGGTGGGGGGAGCCCCTATGGGCACAGACCAGATACGGGGGGTCGGGGGGAGACACTATGGGGCACAGACCCGGTTACTGGGGGTCGGGGGGAGACACTATGGGGCACGGACCCGGTTAAGGGGGGGCGGGGGAGACACGATGGGGCACAGACCCGGTTACGGGGGGTCGAGGGGACACTAGGGGACCCGGTGACTGGGGGGCAAGGGAGACACTATGGGGCACAGACACGGTGACTGGGGGTAGGGAGACACTGGGGGGCAAAACCCCGGTGACTGGGGGGGGAGACACTATGGGGCACAGACCCAGTGACTGGGGGCAGGGGAGACACTATGGGGCACAGACCGGGTCTCTGGGGTGGGGGGAGACACTATGGGGCACAGACCCAGAAATTGGGGGTCGGGGGAGACACTATGGGGCACAGACCCAGATACTGGGGGGGGGGACATAGGGGGGCACAGACCGGGTTACTGGGGGTCGGGGGAGACACTATGGGGCACAGACCCGGATACTGGGGGCAGGGGAGACACTATGGGGCACAGACCCGGTTACTGGGGGTCGGGGGAGACACTATGGGGCACAGACCCGGTTACTGGGGGGGCAGGGGAGACACTATGGGGCACAGAACCGGTTACTGGGGGGCGGGGGAGACACTATGGGGCACAGACCCGGTTACTGGGGGGCGGGGAGGCACGAAGGGGCACAGACCGGTTACTGGGGGGTCGGGGTAGACACTATGGGGCACAGACCCGGTTACTGGGGGTCGGGGGAGACACTATGGGGCACAGACCGGGTCACTGGGGGTCGGGGAGACACTAAGGGGCACAGACCCGGTTACGGGGGGTCGGGGAACACAATGGGACGCCCCTTTTACTGGGGGCGGGGAGACCTATGGGGCACAGACCCGGGTTACGGGAGGGGGGAACCTATGGGGGACAGACCGGTTACGGGGGGTCGGGGAACCCCATAGGGGGCACAGACCCGGTTACTGGGGGGCAGGGGAGACACTATGGGGCACAGACCCGGTTACTGGGGGTCGGGGGAGACACTATGGGGCACAGACCCGGTTACTGGGGGTCGGGGGAGACACTATGGGGCACAGACCCGGTTACTGGGGGTCGGGGAGACACTATGGGGACAGACCGGGTTAAGGGGGTGGGGGGAGACATAGGGCACAGCCCCGGGTTACGGGGGGTCGGGGGGAGAACTAGGGGGCACAGACCCGGGTTTAAAGGGGGGTCGGGGGAACACTATGGGGCCAGACCGTTACGGGGTGGGGGGAGACACTATGGGGACGCCCCGGTTTTACGGGGGGGGCGGGGGAGACACATGGGCACAGCCCCGGGTTAGGGGGGTCGGGGGGAACACTTGGGCACAGCCCCGGTTTTACTGGGGGCGGGGAGACATATGGGGCACGACCGTTACTGGGGGGGGGAGGCACTATGGGGCACAGAACCGGTTACTGGGGGGCGGGGGAGACACTATGGGGCACAGACCCGGTGACTGGGGGAGAGGAAATATGGGAAACCCCCCGGGTTATGGGGGGTCGGGGAGACACTAGGGGGCACAGCCCCGGTTAGGGGGGGTGGGGAACAAAGGGGGCCCCCCCGGGTTTACTGGGGGGGGGGGGCACTATGGGGCACAAAATGGGGTTACTGGGGGGCAGGGGAGACTAGGGGGCCAGCCCCAGTTACGGGGGGCGGGGAAGCACTAGGGGTCCCAAAGAGGGTTAGGGGGGTCGGGGGACACTAGGGGCCGCCCCGTTAGGGGGGGCGGGGAGACACTAGGGGGGACAGCCCCGGTTCGGGGGGGGCAGGGGGGGGAACATGGGGCACGGGCCCCGGTTACTGGGGGTGGGGAGACACTATGGGGCACAGACCCGGATACTGGGGGGCAGGGGAGACACTATGGGGCACAGACCCGGTTACTGGGGGGCGGGGGAGACACTATGGGGCACAGACCCGGTAACTGGGGGTCGGGGAGACACTATGGGGCACAGACCCGGTCACGGGGGGTCGGGGGAGACACTATGGGGCACAGCCCCCGGTTTGGGGGGGGGGAGCACTAGGGGCACAGACCCGGTTACTGGGGGGCAGAGGAGACACTATGGGGTACAGACCGGTTACTGGGGGGCAGGGGAGACACTATGGGGCACAGAGCGGGTTACTGGGGGGCGGGGGTGACACTATGGGGCACAGACCCGGTCACTGGGGGTCGGGGGAGACACTATGGGGCACAGACCCGGTTACTGGGGGTCGGGGGAGACACTATGGGGCACAGACCCGGTTACTGGGGGGCGGGGGAGACACTATGGGGCACAGACGGGTCACGGGGGGGCCGGGGGGAACATATGGCACAGACCCGGTTACTGGGGGTCGGGGAGACACTATGGGGCACAGACCCGGTTACCTGGGGGTCGGGGTAGACACTTTGGGGCACAGACCCGTTGAGTGGGGGTCTGGGGAGACACTATGGGGTACAGACCGGGTCACTGGGGGGTCAGGTTTGGGGGGGTTGGGGCATTGACGGGCGGGCCGGGGGTGGGGCGGCGCGGGGGTTTCCCCCCTATATCCGCCCCGGTTACCGTTCCCGCTTTCCCCTCCCCCCCCAAACCCCCGGCCTCACTTTAACCCGTCACAAAACAACAAGTCTCCTTCTTCATCCAACCCCCAAACCAGTTACGTCATCAATCAGCGCCGCTGTCAAACGAACGAAAGCCATCAAACTGCGCTCTGCGCCGGCGCGATCCCTGATGACGTACAGTCATGTACGGTGGCCGTACAGGACCAAAACGGACGGAATCGCGAAGGCGCTGTCTATGGCGGCGGTAGCCGGCCCTGGCCTGTGAGAGCGCACATTGTGGGGTCACCGCGAGGGTGGAGGGCCCCCGGTCTGTGCTCTCTGATACAATGTGACGGCTTCTCTCCACTATCACAGTTGCTGGGAGCTCTGAGCAGGTGATGGATCCTCTGTGATACATTGTTATCATCCAGTTGTTGCCATGTGTTGTTTTGTGATACTTTGTTGCAGCTTTTGTTATTGTTACAATGTTTGGGTGTCTCAGGCTTCTGGGTGGACCCGGTTCTACTCCTAGGATCTCTCACCGTAGGACCTAGCGAGGAGTCGCATGATCTGCGCCACGTTCCTGTAATAATCTCTATTATATACGGTGGGGAAATAAGTATTGGATACACCGGCGATTTTGCAACTTTTCCCACCTACAAAGAATGGAGAGGTCTATGATTTTTATTGTAGGTTCACTTCCACTGTGAGAGATAGAATATAAAAAAATCCCGAAAATCACATTGTATGATTCTTAAACAGCTAAAAACCGAACTTACTATTTGGTACAGAAACCTTTGCAGTTACAGGGGTCGGACGTTTCCTGTTTGGAGTTTGACGGAGAATTTGTCATTGTTTTACGGTTTTCTAAGCGAACTGAGCGGCGGCTGGCTAGTCGGATGCACTTCAGGCGGGAATGATGCGTCAGTTTAGTCAGATTTAGTCATGCGTTTCTTTCGTTCCTAGGGGACAGGATGAAGATGTTCTCGGAGTCTCACAAGACGGTGTTTGTGGTGGACCACTGCCCGTACATGGCGGAGTCCTGCCGTCAGCATGTGGAGTTTGATATGCTGACGAAAAACCGCACCCAAGGCATCATCCCGCTGGCTCCCATCTCCAAGTCTCTATGGACCTGCGCTGTGGAAGCGTCTATGGAGTATTGCAGGATCATGTATGATATATTTCCATTCAAGAAACTGGTAAGGATCAGGCAGGGGTTGTAGTCCCCTCCGAGGCCAGATGTGGCCCCTCTGCTACACAAGGGTCCAGCAGTAAATATTTTGCATTGAAGAGGTTGTCTCACTACAGGGATTGCTGCTTTTTATGTTAAAGATCTTGCAAAAACAAGTCACTTTGCAATATGTGCCTTAACATACCCTACCTATTCTGAGATATCCCCTCTTGTATGGCTGCACAGCTCTGGTTGCTATAGCTACAGACCTGTTTGATCTCTCCTGTTAGGCTACCAGCACTGGTTGCTATAGCTACAGACCTGTTTGATCTCTCGTGATAGGTTGCTAGCACTGGTCGCTATAGCTACAGACCTGGCTTCTACTGCAGCCTAGTAAAAGCCAGTAAACACTCCCCTGACTTCAAAATGAAACCAAGAAAACAGGACTGAGGTGAGATGAATCGATGTAGTGAGACAACCCCTTTAAGGCTCAGGAGCTGGAAACCCTGTCCTGGCGCCTTCTTGGTGCTGCAGGGTTATAATCATTGTGTCTCCATGTTATTTAGATATACATAGGAATCAAATACCCAGCATGAAAATCGATCCGTTTTCTCTTCCCAGGTGAATTTTATCGTCAGCGATTCCTGTTCCCGGATATTAAACTCTTGGACCCAGGAAGATCAGAACCTGCAGGAGGTGAGGATCCCGAACACATCAGATTTTATGCTCCTCTTATAGTAGGAAGACTTTGGGCCTCCTTTATTAAAACTGTCTTCTGGTAAAACCGTGTGGCCCGTCGCAGCCCATCAGAGCACAGCTTTTATTTCCTATACTGCTCTAGAAAAGGAAAACTTCGCTCTGATTGGTTTGTTGCCGTGGGCAACACAGGAGTTTTATGGTTTGGGCCTAATTTATCAAGGCGATCCAACAATGAAAGCTGTCTGTTGCCCATGGCAACCAATTTTTAAGAACAGTATAAGGAATGAATGCTGAAGTCTACATGGTGGCTATGGGCAGCGCAAAGTTTTACGGTTAGGACATGTTCACACTGCGCGTTGGGGCACGTAATTGTACGCCGCAATACGCCTGCTGTTGAAAGTATGCTCTGGCCAATGCGTACTTTCAACAGCGCCACGGCCCGGCCTCCTATCGCTTTCATTTTCCCCGGCGCACACTATGCGCCCTTATAAATAAGTGGCAGGTCACTTCTTTCAAGCGAGTATGCGCCGGGTTATCATAGTACTCATTTTACTGTATTTGCGGAGCGAACTTCAGGCGCATTGCAGCATAATTACACAACGCAATATGCTATGTGAGCATTACCCTTATTGCACTCTTTACGTGGCGAAATGCGCGCCACAATTACGGAAATCCATAGTTTTCATAGAGAACATACCTTTAGGGTATGTTCATACGCCGCGCATTTCGCCGCGTATTGCACTCTATACGTGGTGAAATGCACGCCGCAATTACGGTAATTCGTAGCTCTCATAGAGAGCTATGGATTACGCGTCATCACCCCAGTGCGTATAATACGATCATACTGTATGCGCGGGGGGAGAATTGACATGTCAACTGTTAGCGGCGAATACGCGCTGCTCACAATGCAAGTCAATGGGGCCGGCGCCCGACCACCCCTCCCCCCCGTGCTTTACAATTACGCGCTGATCAGCGCGTGGTTCCAGAACACCCCGCGTATTGCGGTGAGTACTATACGCGCCCTAATACGCCGTGTGAACATAGCCTTACACATAACTTCCAAGTGTCCCTCATTTTGACTACAATCCCTCTGTTACCCTTTATGACTTGATAAACTTATTCTGTCGCCCCCAAAAAGCATCCGCCTGGCTCCTAATTGCACATTGAGCTACACTGCTCATATTTTTTAGACTTTTATCTCCGTTTGGACCATAGAAGTTTATATTTGGACAATTTTGTGCTAATTTGTAAATGAAAAATAACTAAAGCATATAGAGACACGTGACAAAAATGACCTCTTTTATTCAATGAACCAGACGTATCCCTCTTTGACCATCCAAAAAGCTGGGAAATATGCTGCTCGGCTGTTTTGATCATGGAGGCCTAAACAATAATACGTAATTGCCCATAGAAACTGAGAGCTCAGCTTTCATTCTTCAGGAGCAGCTGTGAAAATGAAAGCTGAGCTCCGATAGGTTGGTTGCTGTGGGCAACAAAGAGTTGGACGGTTTAGGCCTCGTTTGTCAAGACGGTCTAACAGTAAAATTGTCTGTTGCCCAAAGCAACCAATTGGAGCTTGGCTTTCATTTTGTATACTGCTCTAGAAAAAATAAAAGCTGACCTGGTTGCTATGAGCTGGGATTGGTTGCTATAGGCGACAAAGAGTTTTACGGCGTGGGCCTCGTTTGGTAAAACTGTCCGTGGTTTTTCAAAGCACAATGTGAAATGAAAGCTGAGCTCTGGTTGCTATGGGCGCTGATTGGTTGCTATGGGCAAGACGGACAGTTTTACTATATGAGGCCTACAGCAACCAATCCCAGCTCAGTCTTTGAGTCTTGCACCTGTGTGAGCGGGACAGGTTTTCAGCTTCTGGAAGTAAGGGCAGCATATATAAAAACTGCCTCGGCCTTTCTGTATTACCCATAGCCAATCAGAGCCACCCAACTTTCATTTCACATTGTGCTTTGAAAAAAAATGAAAGGGGGGCTCTGGTCGGGTGGCTGGCGGCTCTGGTCGGGCGGCTGTGGGGCGCTGTGGGGTCGGCTGTGGGGCTCTGGTCGGGTGGCTGTGGGCTCTGGTCGGCGGCTGTGGGCTGTGGTTGGCGGCTGTGGGCTCTGGTTGGGTGGCTGTGGGTTTCGGGTTTTCGGGCGGCTGTGGGGCTCTGGTCGGGCGGCGTGGGGCTTGGTCGGGTTGGCCTGTGGGCTCTGGTGGGGTTTGGCTGTGGGCTCTGGTTTCGGCGGCTGTGGGCTCGGTCTGGCGGCTGTGGGCTCTGGTCGGCGGCTGTGGGCTCTGCTCGGGCGGCTGTGGGATCTGCTCGGGCGGCT
Source organism: Phyllomedusa bahiana (assembly GCA_025379985.1). NCBI lineage: Eukaryota > Metazoa > Chordata > Amphibia > Anura > Hylidae > Phyllomedusa > Phyllomedusa bahiana. Next base: position 73,731 of record JAODAL010002784.1, on the reverse strand, counting down.
GTGGGCTCTGGTCTGGCGGCTGTGGGCTCTGGTCGGCGGCTGTGGGCTCTGGTCGGGCGGCTGTGGGCTCTGGTCGGGCGGCTGTGGGGCTCTGGTCGGGCGGCTGTGGGGCTCTGGTCGGGCGGCTGGGGGGCTCTGCTCGGGCGGCTGTGGGGCTCTGCTCGGGCGGCTGTGGGGCTCTGGTCGGGCGGGTGTGGGCTCTGGTCGGGGGGCTGTGGGGCTCTGGTTGGCGGCTGTGGGGCTCTGGTTGGCGGCTGTGGGCTCTGGTCGGGCGGCTGTGGGGCTCTGGTCGGGCGGCTGTGGGGCTTGGCGGGGCGGCTGTGGGGCTCGGGTTGGGCGGCTGTGGGCTCTGGTCGGGCGGCTGTGGGGCTCTGGTCGGCGGCTGTGGACTGTGGTTGCTGTGGGCTCTGACTGGTTTCTATGGACTCTGATTGGTTGTTGTGGGCAACAAAGACAGTCTTAGACCCAGACAGTTCTTATACATGTGGCCCTAAATGTGTATAGGGGTATTCCAGTTCTTTGTATTAAAAAAAAAAAAAAAAAAAAAAAGCTTTTTTCACGTTGCCACTGCTCCAGAGCTTCGGTGTACCCGGCCGGCGGCTCAGCAGTGATGTCCTCTTCATTGCTTGTGTGACAGCCAATCGCTGGCCTCATAGGTCACTTGCCGTGTATGTTCTTTGCTTATGAACGAGATGTTGCTGCGGAGCAACCGAGGGGGACACCAGAGCTCCGCTGGCAATGCAATGGCAGCAGTGTGAAGGTGAGTGCAAGTTAAAGTGATTGTCCACTTCTTAAGAAAAACCAATAGCAGCTCCTGGGGACCCATTAAAATAAAACATCTAAATACTCGCCTTCCTCCAGCTTCCCTGTTCCAGCGCTGGATCTCTCCGGTTTTGTACTTCTCGACGGGGCCGTCGCGGCTGCAGTGTTCGGGTGCATCTTAATTATATCACCGCTGTTCACTTCTGGAAGGTGTTGTCATCGAGTAGCAAGTGACTGCTGCAACGGTGACGTCTCTGTTCAGAAGTCCAAGAATTAAAGCAGAAGGCCAGAAAGACTCCGCGCTGGAACTGGGGGTCAGAGGTAGGCGGGCAGAAGCTTCTTTTTATTTTAATGACACCAGGAGCTGCCGATTTTAGTTTTTCTTAAGAAGTGGACAAGCTCTTTAAAGCAGTGAAAAATCTCTTTTATAGCTTCAGTACGGCAAATCCAGGCGCAATACTGCTGGAACAGGTACAGCACTTTACCTGAGCCAGAAGTATTGCTGTGTAGCTAGAAAGCGCCAAATCTATGACCCGCAGTAGAACAGGTTAATAGATTTAGGTGCATTCTACACTACCAATGGGCACAAAAAAAATGGTGCCTGGGCCCCAAAAATCATACATGTCGCCCATAAAATGTATTACATACAGAAGTGTTATGTTTAGAGCCTCCCTTAAAGCCTGTGATAACCATATTTACCAGGGATATATCTATACCTCTGCCTGTCGATCTATCTAAATGTGTGTGTGTGTGTGTGTGTGTATGTATATATATATATATATATATATATATATATCACACACATATATATGTATGTATAGCGCAGTCTGTCAAACACATGCCAACGAACCTCTAAGATCAGTAGTCATCCCAATAAGCAGTCAGACAGAGGTTAGGGTCTCCGTGTTGTGTGTGTGTGTGTGGTGTGTGTGTGTGTGTGTGTGGGGTGTGTGTGTTTTGTGTGGTGTGTTGTGTGTGGGGTGGTTGGGGTGTGTGTGTACCTGTGTGTGTGTGTGTACCTGTGTGTGTGTGTGTACCTGTGTGTGTGTGTGTACCTGTGTGTGTACCTGTGTGTGTACCTGTGTCAGAAAAAAGATAGCGGGAAAGTAATGATTATCCCCGGCCCCGCCTCTATTTTACAGCCCCCCTTTTTCCATCATTTAAAGGGAGTATTTTTTTATTTCATACTCTTGTGATTTTTTTTGATTTCCCCTATTTGTTGTTATAACTGCAATTTTTTTCCCGATGAATGTAGCTAGGGACAGGGTTAGTTTGGTTCCATGTGGGGGGCGCCCTTTTTGGCCGTTTCCCCATTTTTGAGGTAGACAGTTCCCTTGATTAGGTAAATTTTGGGGGGGGTGGGTTTTTTTCGTTTTTTTTCCCATCTTATTCATATTTTGATTAAAATTTATGTTTTAAAGTATCTTTTTCTAGGTGTTTATTACCTTAGTTGTTTTGGTTAAATTGTTTGGTAAAAACCCAGAACTTCATTCCATTATATCAAGGTTTCCTTACACCTATACATCGGGGGCTAGTATGGTACATGGTGTGTTTTGTGTTTTGTGGTGGGAATATATATATTATTATATATTTTATATACACACCACAATCATAGGGTGGTACACAGAGACCCTAACCTCTATACCTAATATATATATATATATATATATATATATATACCCGCTCCTCTTTTAAAAACATCCGCATGTAAAACTTACCTCCACCTCCCCGAGAAATATTTCAAAATCCGCTTTCCTTAGCCCTGATACAAAAAAAAAATGTGGCCAGCCCCCTCCATCTCCCCTTAGATACTGCAACATCCTTTCTGTGGCCCCCCCGTTAGCACCCTCGCCCCCTTCATCCACCCTCAACCTTGGCCCGTTTTATCCACCTTTCCTCGCACTCCCCGCCTTCCCCCTGCCACCCCTTCAGGTTTCCCCTTCAGCGATGTTCAAGTTAAACCCCTGCCCTAAAAGGCCCCCAAAAACCTCTCCCCCCCATACATCTCTGCCTTAATCCCAGATATCTCCCTCACGAAACCCCCGTCCTCCAGACCCTTTCTTGCTCCCCTGTAAACCTCAAAACCGTTCCAAGATTTCCGTGCTTCCCCCACACTCTGGAATCCCGCCCCCCAACACCTCAGACTTCCCCCTCTCTCCCCAGCCTCAAAAGCAACCTGAAAACCCATCTCTTCGGGTTTTTAAAACCTAAAAAACAACCCCCTCCCCCCAATCCCCCCCACAAACATTTCTCCCCCTCCTCCTGTCTCTTTCCCCCCTTTCCCTTGAGTTGTAACCCTGGGCAGGGTCTCCCCCCCTCTGTGCAGTTTAAGCCCATCTTTGTCCCCACAGGGGGGCCCTGTTTGCCTATTATGAAACCCCCAAATGTACAGCGCCTTGGAATCAATGGTGCTGTAAAATAAATAATAATAATCATCATATGTGACTGATGGCGGACGCTCCTCTTATAGCCCCAGCATGAAAAACCCTTACTCATATTTTGACGATGGGGACGTCCTTTAAAAAGCTCCAGCACTGTTATAACCTTAAAATATGTGATTGGGGACGCCCCTCTTATACGCCCAGAGATATAACCTTTTTTTATGTGATGATGGCGGACGCCCCTCTTAAAAAACGCCCCCAGCACTGATAAAAATTTTCTATATGTGACTTGATGGCGGAGTCCTTTTTAACCTTCAGCATGTTTAACCTTTACATCATTGTGATGTGGGGACGTTTTTAAACGCTCCACATGTTAAAACCCTTACCATATGTGATGGGCGCGCTTTTTTAAAACGTTTCAGCACTGATAAAACCCTTACATCATAGGATGATGGGGGCGCTCCTTTTATAACCCCAGCACTGAATCCCTTACTTCAATGTGTGATGGGGAGCCTCTTATAACGTCCGCATGATAAACCCTTTACTATATGTGATGGGGGCGGACCTCCTCTTTAACCTCCAGCACTGATATAACCCTTACTCATATGTGAGATGGCGGCCTCCCTTAAAAGTTTCGCATGTAAAACCCTTTTACATATATGTGAGAGGGCGGACGCCTCTTTTGTCAGCATGATATAAAAACCTTAATCATATTGCTGATGGGGACGCCCCCTTTAAAAGCCCCCAACTGATATAATTACATCATATGTGATGATGGGGACGCCCCTTTATAACGCCCCAAACCTGATAAAAACCTTACATCAATTATAGGCGGTGCTCCTCTTAAAAAGCCCCAGATGTTTAAAAAACCTTAATCATAGTGATGATGGCGCACGTTTTTATAAGCTCCAACGATAAAACCTCAATGGATGATCTTTTCTTTTTCCCTTAGTTGAGGGGGGCCTTAGCCATTTTGGGGCCCCCCAAATCCCCGGGCGGACCCTGGGCTCAGCTTCTGATGGACTGGTGGCCGCGTAAACCCTTATTAAAATTCAGATTATCGCAGGGGGGCCGGAAACGCTGATCGGAAGAAAAGGCGTGTGGCCAACGAGGGGGGGATACTGCTGACCAATGCCAAGAGGTAACCCCCCCCCCCCTGTAAGTGGTTATGGGAACGCTAGGGGGATTTCACACGGGGATCAGGCAGATGAGCGCAATCGCTTCATGTAAAAGGTCCAAGATGTCCACTTTTTAAACTACCATAGACTGCGCCATATAATGTATTAGGAAACAAAAAAAAAAAATTTTTTTTTGGGGGGGAAAAGTAAAAAAAGGTTTTGCCTTTTTTTGGGGTTCAGTTAAATGAGGTTCTTTGGGGGATTCCCCGTGAAATCAATTTTATTTATTTTTTTTTTTTTTTTTTTAAATTTCGTTTTTCCTTTTTCTTTTTTATTTTCCACCCAGGGTGAGTGGGGGGCCTTTTTTGAGCTGAGGTGTCCTTTTTTTTTTTTTCCCCTTTTTTAACCCTTTAAAACCAAATTTTGGGGGGATGTGAAGGAACACAATTTTTGGGCCTTTTATTTTTTTCTCTCTAGGGGGTTCAGCATACGGGGTAAATCGTGCTGTATTTTAATAGATGGAGAGGTTTTTTGGACATGGTGATATCCATCAGGTTTCACTTTTTCATTTTATTATTTTTTGATCAGTAAAAGCCTTTATTGCAAGTTTTGTTTTTTAAACTGTGTTTATTGCATTTTCGGAGAATTAACAATTAAACAAAATGCGGGAGGGGTAAAGGAAGGGACAGGTTTAAGTATTAGGGCTTGTTCACATGGCGTTTAAGGATCCGATTTTAGATCCGTGTTGGATCCAAAAACCGCGTCCAAAACGCATTGGCGATCGGACCCTAAACGTATCCAACACTCAGCGTGTTTGGATGTGTGTTGGATGCGGCAGGATCTTACCCTGTCATTTTAAATACGGCTCCTGCTGCGTCTTTCGGACCAAGAATTAACATATGTGACAGGGCAACTACAGGTAGTTGCCTGTTTCTGCCCCCTAGGTGGATTTTATCCCCCGAGTTGATTTTCCCAAGCATGCCCCCCAAGGATACCTGGCCTTGGGGGGAATAAACCCGGCCCGCATGTATTGTCAGCCTCCCTAAGTGGTTGGCAAGGTTTGTATTTTTTATTTTGGGGTTTTTTCAGCCGTTCCGGGGTCCATTTTTTTGGGAGTAAAACAATGTTTTTGGGGGGCGCTACTCCCCTTTTTCCGGGCCAGGTTTTTGGAAAAGGGCCCCCGGGTTTCCTATAAAAGGCCGGGGGCCTTCAAAAAACGGGGGGGTGGGGTTCGCTTCCGGAAGTGGAGCGGGGGGGAGAGCTGAGGAAGGCTCTTCCCCCAAGAGGCTTGGGGCCCCAGCAGGGCTGACCTCGAAAGCCTAAACCAGTGGGGGACGGAAAAGGGAAACTATGTCGTTTGGGACATTGGCCCAAACCCCCCAAAAATTTTTTGGGGGAAAAGGGGTTTAAAAAAAAAACAGCTCCCTCCTCCAACATGCAGCAACGCACTGGTTTAGTGCTAGGGCCAATTTCTCACACGGTTCGGGGCGCCACCCCTCCTCAATTCAAAAATGAAATGGAATAAACCAGTTGTAGCCTTGCTCCAAAATAATGCTCTTCCCAGGGCTTCTTAAAAAAACCCACATTTTTTACATAAAAAAACGTAAAAAAAGATCCAGCATTATGCTGTATACAAACAAGACTCCCAGTGCGAGCTTAATCGGCGGGTTACAACCGACCGCTTTTTGGGGTCCCCTTTACCCTTTACCCATGGTACTGTAGAGGGGGAACGCTAAAATTGTAGTGAGGGGCCAGACGGCCGGTTTTTTTTTTAACCTGTTTCTGTACCCCCTTTTGTTGTGCAAAGAAATAAAGTTTGGTGGAGGCCAACGAAAAAAACCCCCGGGGGTTCCAAGTGTGAAAGTACCAACCGTTCTCCAAAAAGGAAACGGCGGCCAAGAGGGGAATATCCCCTGGGACGACCCAAGATGGGGGGGCCGGGAGGCTTTGTAAATTTTTTTACACAGCCCAATTTTTGGACGGTTCCGAAAGACCAGTGGGGTCCCCAAACGATCCCCTTGTGTGGAACGCCGTTTCGGGGTTTCTTTAAAAAAAAACCCATGTTAACACATGCAAATTTTTTTAGCTGCGTTTTTGGGTTTCCCTTTTGGGGTCCAACAGAGGGATCCAAACAGGCAAAAAAAAGGGGGCCCCATGTAAAAAATGGACCCAACACCTGTTGAACATACCCGAAAACCAAAGGGGGGGTTTTTTTGGTTCAAACGCATATTATGGAAATTTTTTCTCAAAAAATTAAAAAAAAAGGGGTAGGGGGGGTTTTTTGAATTTTCTTTTTTTAAAAAAAGGGGAAAGAGAAGTGTGCTTTAAAACCTTTTTTTTTGTTTTTTACGGTTTTTAAAAAAAAAGGGGGTTTTCGGGGGGGGTTTTGACCTTTTTCCCCCCCCCCCCACCCCTCTTTTTTTTTTTTTTTTTTTTTTTTTAACTGTTTTTTTTTTTTAAAACAAGGGAAAAAAGGTTATTTTGGGAACTTTTTTTTTTTTTTTTTTACAAAAGGGAACTGGAGATGTTTCAAATTTTTTTAAAAACGGAAAATGGGGTGTTGAAAGGGTTTTTAAAAAGGGGGAAGAGACTTTAAAACTTTTTTTCCCTTTAAAAAAATTTGGGAACTTTTTAAAAAAAAAGGAAAGAGGGGGTTTGTGCTTGGAAATTTTTTTTTTTTTTTTAAAAAGGGGTTTTAAATTTTTTTGTTTTTTAAAGGCGAAGGGGATATTTTGATCTTTTTTTTTTTTTACAGAAGGGAATGGAGATGTTTGGAAGTTTTTAAAAATGGAAGAATAGGGGTGTTTAGAAGTTTTTTTTTAAAGGGGGGAAAAGGGGAAAGGGAAAATAAACCCTTTTTTAAAAAAAAAATAAAAAAAGGGGGGAGGTGGGGTTTTTGAATTTTTTTTTTTTTTTTTTAAGGGGCCCGTGTTTAATTTTAAAAAAAAACAAGGGGAACGGGATATTTTGAACTTTTTTTTAAAAAAAAAGAGGGAATGGGGATGTTTGGAGCTTTTTTGTAATGGAGGAATGGGGTGTTTAGAAGTTTTTAAAAAAAGGGGGAAAGGGGAAAGAGTTTTTGAATTTTTGGAAAATTTTTGGAAGAGGGGTTTTTTTAAAAAAAGGGAAAGGGAGGGTGTGCTTTGAATTTTTTTTAATAAACAAAGGGGGTGTTAAACTTTTTTCTAAAAAGGGGAAGGGAATGTTTTGAACTTTTTAGAAATGAGGGAATGGGGGGTTTAGAAGTTTTTCTAGAAGGGAGGTGTATTGTCCCTTTTTAAAAAAAAGGGGGAAGGGACGGGGATTGAACGTTATAAAAGGAATAGTAAGATGATCGCCATTAAAGGGCCCCTCTTTTACCCCCCCGGGGGCTGCCGTGTCAGTCGCCCCCCGGCCCCCCCCACTTTCCCCCGGGAGGGGGGGGGGGGGGGGCCCAAACAAGCAATAAAAATTCAAAAGCCCCAAATTACTAATTAACCCTTTTAGGGGCCCAAAAGACCCTTTTTCCCGGGTTCACAGGGTTTGGGTTTCCCCTCCCCCATCAGGCCGCAGCAGCAGGCCCCGGGCATTGCCCGCTGACTTTGGGGCGGGTCCCCTCAAACCCCCATACGAAGATATAGGGGAAAGGGTTTGGTAACAAGGGGGGGGAGAGCAGAGCAGTAAACATGTAAACACCCCTGGGGTTGCTTTTTGGTGTCACTGTGCCCTTTCATGGGGGTTGGGGTTAAATTCCTGTCACTTTGCCCTTTGAGTGGGGATGGGGTAGATCCGTCTCACGACCCTTGGTTGGTTTTCACAGGTTTTTTTGGGTAGGGCGGGGCCAAGGTGTCCCATTTTTGCAACTTTTTTTTTTTTTGGGAGGGGGGATCAGATGTGTGTCAGTCTGCTTTTGGGGGATGAGTGTAGGGGTCTATTAATTTACCTTTGGGAAGAATAGGTCATTGATCCATATCAATCCTACAATCCCGGTCCTTGCCCTCTGCCATTGGGGGGCGTCACGCTGCTCTCATATGTGTGTGGGCAGCTTTGGGTGGAAAGGAATAGGATTTGGGGGTTCTCAATGAAATTTTTTGGGGGTTTAGGGTCCCCATGAAAGGGTAATTCTGCTTGTATCTGTGTCTTTCCAGCGACAGTCACGTCCAGATGTTGGAGGATTGCGTCAGTGAGACCATCCATGAACACAACAAGCTGGCGGCCGGGTCCGACCAGTAAGTTCCCCGCTCTGCCCCCCATAACACCCCCCGTGTCCCTTTTCCCCGTTTCAGCCATTTGGGTTTTTAAACGCCCCCCCTGCTTAATCTCAGCAATCCAGAGATGTGAGCTGGTGTTAATTCACACGTATCCGGTTGGCGACGACAGCCTCGTGTCCGATCGCCCCAAGAAAGAGGTACGTTGTGTCATCAACAAAGATAAAAATCTATTCGTATGTTTCTGGAAAAGCTGGGTGACGGGAAATATGGCTGCCGCTACTGTCACGGGAAGGTGGCCCCCCCCAAAAAAAAACCCAGATTAAAACACAGTCCAAGGGACATTTTATGACCACTTCCTACTCTTGAGATCGGCAACATGTTTGAAATACAAGGGGGTCAAAGTGGGTTTCGCTGGCTTGGTGGGTAATTAAAAGGGTGATAGGGTGTCCTGCAAAATATATCCCTCGTTTTCGTCGAGTAAAAGGCAGCGATTTACCAGAGGTGCTGAAAAAGGGTGATTAATTGGGTTTTGGGGACAGGGTACAAATATTTCTTGGGACTGCGCAGGTCTGTGACCTGTTGGCCCGGGTGCTTTTTGGGAAAGTATTTGAGAGGAAAAAAATGGGCCATTTTTGAATAAATGACATGGAAACTATGGAGCACCACACGTCATTGTTGTGAGAGAGCAACACCGACTATGAAGGTGCAGGTGGGTGGAGGACACACAGGAGCAGCTCACCGCCAAAATGGCCCCAGGGGCGAACAAATGTTGTGTCAAAAAATGACACGGAAACCCCACTGTTTTATGGGGCCCCGGGAGGCCCCCCGCCCCCGGGATGGGGGGGAAAAATTTCCCCCTCTGTAACCCTACCCGTGTATTTGGGGGGCCGGGGCAGACGGATTCACTGGGACCCTGCAAAACCCCACGTGTTGGGGTAAAAGGGTCCCCCCTTAGACCCCCTTTTGGGACCGGGATGTCACTGCACCCCCTTCTAAAACCCCAAATTGTATGGGCCCCGGGGCAGACGGATGTCAATGCACCCTGCCCAAACCCCACGTGTAAAGGGCCCCAAACAAAAATGGGGCACTGCACCCCTGCTAACCCTACTGTGGGATTTGGGCCCCGGGGCAAAACCTGCTTCACTGCAAACCCCTGCTAACCCTATTTTGTATGGGGGCCCCCTGAGGGGAGACGGGTGTCAAATGCACCCCTGCTAACCCTAAATGTGTATGGGGCCCCGGAGCAGTTTGTCACTGCACCTCTGCAAACCCTCCAGTGTAAGGGGGCCCCCAGCAGACGGATTTTACTGCACCCCCTAACCCCACTGTGTAAAGGGGCCCCGGAGCAGACGGAAAAGGTCACTCGACTCTCAACCCCACTGTGTTGGGCCCCGGGGCAGACGGTGTCACGCACCTCTTTCTAACCCTACTGTGTATGGGGCCCCGGACCCAAAGGGTGTCCCCCCCCCCTTTTCAAAACCCCACTGTTTTAAAAGGGGGGCCCCAAAATGGGTGTCACTTTCACCTTTTGCCCAACCCTAATTTTTATTTGGGGGCCCCGGGGCAGGGCGGATGTCACTGCACCTCTTCTAACCCTACTTTGATGGGGCCCCGGGGCAGACGGATTCCCCTGCCCTCTGCAAAAACCCCACTTGGGGTTTTTGGGGGCCCCCAAAAAAAACCCGGGTGTCACGCCCCCTCTCTAACCCTACGTGTATGGGGGCCCCGGAGCAGACCGATTCCCCTGAACCCCTGCAAACCCAAATTGTATGGGGCCCCCCGGGGCAACGGGTTTTTCCCTGGGACCCTGTAAAACCCACGTTTATGGGGCCCGGGGCAAATGAAAATTTAAAATGCACCCCTGCAACCCCGTGTATGGGGGGCCCCCGGGGGAGACGGGTGTCATGCCCTCTGCTAACCTACTGTGTTTTGGGGGCCCCGGGGCAGACGGGTTTCACTGCACCTCTGCAAACCCCACTGTGTATGGTCCCCGGACCAGACGGATGTCCTGCACCTCTGCTAACCCTTCTGTGTATGGGGCCCCGGGACGGGTTCCCCGCACCTCTGCAAACCCCCACTTGAAAGGGGCCACCGGGGCAAACGGATTTCACTTAAACCCCGTTTAAAAAAACTGGATTTTGGGCCCGAAAAAGATTTTACAATTTTTGGGTTACAGCATTATTTGGTATTGGAAACCCCCATGAAAGGGGGGGGTTTTTCAGTTTTCCCTGCCCCTTTTAATCAAAACAGAGGGGCATTTGGGATTCAAACCAAAAACATTTTTAGACCCCCCCCAAAAAAACACAATTTCAAACCCATTTTGGGCCCCCAAAAAACCCCCCAACCCCAGGTTGGGGGGGTGGGGTGTTTTTTGGTCTGGAATTTTTGGGGGGCAAGGTGAAGGCCCCCTCTCAAACCCAATTTGGGGTAAAATATCCTTTCAGTCACCCCCCACCCCATACATTTCCCGACCCCCTCCCCCCCATGGGGTGGAAGGGGATTCCTTCCCCGCCCAAAATAAATTGGGCAAGGGCAACAGCCCGAAATTTTCCCCAATTTTAATTTTTTAAGAGCCAGGGCCAAGACGGGGTTCCCCAGTTTCTTTTTTGGGGCCCCGCCTCCGAATTTTCCCCAGGCCCTTTTGGAACCGGTGTTGGGAGCCCCTGGAATTTGGTGGGGTTGGGGGGCCATGGACTCCCCCAACCCCCGGGTGTGGGAAGGGTTAGTTGCTCCCCATTTTTACCCCGACAACCTTATCAGGAAACCTTTTTGAGGGGCCCTTCCCATTTTTCCCACCCAGCTGCTTCCCCCAGGTTGGGCCCCCCATGGATTAAATTTTAAAACTGTTGGGTTTTAATTTTAAACTTTTTTGGGCCCCGGAACTGGCTCCCAAACAGTCAGCTTTCCAAAAACAACCTCTTAACCCTATAAAAACCAATTATATTTTTTCACAGGAAGGCCCCAGCCTTTTTAAAAATCCTTCTATCCCCTAATAACCCCCCATATTTTATTTCCCCCAGGAGCATAGGCTTTTTCTTCTTCTTCATAAAACCCCCTATTAAAAATCCCCCAAAAAAGCCTTTCAGGCCCCTCGCCTCTCCTTTTACCAAAATTAACCCCCTTTAACCCCAGGGGGCCAGGCTCCCCCTTTATTTTTAAAGGAAAACCCGGAATTTTATCACCCCGACTAGCTTCCCCTTTCCTTCCCCCCATATTTCTGGGATAAAAATTACCCCCCGCTCCCGCCCGTTTTCCCTCTATCAATAACCTATATAAACACAGAGCCGCTCCCCCTCCCTCATCCCTTTAAACCCCATATATCACCCGAGCTCAGCTTCCCCTCCCTATATTTTAACCCCAAATAACACAGACTCAGCTTCTCCCCTCTAAATATAACACCCCTTTTATCACAAAAATTTAGGGTTCCCCTTCCCTAACATATAACCCCAATATTTACAATAGCCAGCCTTCTCCCCTTTTATCCAATATTCCCTTTCCTTAATATATATCACAGAGCTCCCGCTTCTCTTCCCCCATCATAAACCCATATATCACAGAGCCAAACTTCCCTTTTATCATTTTAAAACCCCGGGAATCACCCGAAACCCAGCTTCTCCTTTTATCATAACAATAAATAAACACAGAGCTTTACTTTCCCCTCCCCCCCTCAAACTATAACCCTATTATCACAGAGCTCACTTCCTTTCCCCTATCATATAACCCTATGATCACAGAGCCAGCTTCCCTCCTCTAAAAAAAATTAACCCTATTATCACAGAGCTCAGCTTCTCTCCTCTATCATATAACCCTATATATCACAGAGCTCAGCTCCTCTCTCACAATCATAAAACCCCATATATCACAGAGCTCAGCCCCTCTCCCTCTATCATATAACCCTATATAACACAGACTCAGCTCCTCTCCTCTTCATATAACCCTATATATCACAGAGCTCAGGCTCCTCCCCCTTTCTATCATATAACCCTATATATCACAGAGCTCAGCTCCTCTCCTCTATCATATAACCCTATATATCACAGAGCTCAGCTCCTCTCCTCTATCATATAACCCTATATATCACAGAGCTCAGCTCCTCTCCTCTATCATATAACCCTATATATCACAGAGCTCGGCCACTGTAGTTTCTGAGCTGTGACTTTGGATAGTTTTCGTATCTGAGGAATGTTCTCTATGTGTATCTCCATTGGAGTTTTCTGTGATGTCTATTGGAACTTTTTTTGTGACTCGTACTGGAGTTTTTTAGGCTCCGTTTTGGCTCTAAAGTTTGCTGTGCCCTATTCCAGCTTCAAGCATTGTTGTAGGAACACGGAGAGATTGTTAATGTTCTAAGCGAGCGCAGTGATGTCATATTGTAAAAAAAAAAGTTATTGGCAATGATTTTTTTTTGCAGATTTTTTAAAATATTTTTAACAGTAGTAAAACGTATATATTGGGTATCATCAGAATTTTACCGATCCATAGAATACAGATAACATGTTGTGTATGCCAAACAATGAACTCCATAAAATTGAGACCCATTACCTTGTTATCTTTTTTTTGTTTGTTTTTTTTTTACCCCACGAGCAACTAGTTTGGAGTTTTTCAGTGCATTACAGGCAGTCCCCGGGTTATGCACGGGATACAAACTGTAGGTTTGTTCTTAAAGGGAACCTGTCACATAGATTATGCCCCCCTTGCTGAGGGCAGCACAAGCCAGGTCGACCTGCGTTTCCAGCCTGGTCCCTTATCTGAAAATGCGATTTTTTTGAGCTTTACCCCCAAAAATCTTATTCATGAGCAGGTGTTAGCCCCCACCCCCCCAAAGGGGCTAGCTCCCCCCATGACAGTTATTCACATGTTTCTACCTATTCAAAGTAAAAGGGTTGTCAGTTGAGGTGGGCGGGGCTAACCTCCGATTGGCCCGGTTTGAAAAAAAATGAACCTGAAGGACTCTTCGATGACTCTTCTGGCTGAAAACTGCAGATTTGAGCATTAAATACACGAAAAAATGCAACATCTTAAAAGAATAAGGGACACAGCGCTGGAAACAGCAGGTCTGACACTGGCTTGTGCTGCCCTCAGCAAGGGGGACATAACCTATGTGACAGGTTCTCTTTAAGTTGAATTTATATGTAGGTTGGAAGGGGTATATTAATGTAACTGCAGCACAAAAGGTTTTTTTTTCCCATTTTGGATAGTGCAGGGAAGGGTTTTTACATTTGTTTTGCTGTCTGTGCCCCTGTTAAGAAGATTTCACCTCATTTTCCCCTCATGTGTTCCTGTGGCGTGCTGGAACTTGTCGTTCCCCAGCTACTATCTGCTGTGGAACATGGAACTACAAGTGCCAGCATGCCCCATAAGTCTCCGTTTGTAACTAGGGGACAGATGTAAGTCGGAACGGTGTAAGTCGAGGACTGCCTGTATTTGAGGGCAATGGCAATATTAACCCCTTAAAGAGAACCTGTCACATAGGTTGTGCCCCCCTTGCTGAGGACAGAACAAGCTAGTGTCAGACCTTCCCGTTTCCAGCGCTGTGTCCCTTATTCTGTAAGATGCTGCAGTTTTCGTGTATTTAATACTCAAATCTGCAGTTTTCAGCCAGAAGAGTCATTCGAAGAGTCAGTTTTTTAAACTACGCCCACCTGAGGCTAGCCCCGCCCACCCCAACTGCTAAACCTATTACTTTGAATAGGTAAAAACATGTGTATAACTGTCAGTGGGCGGGGCTAGCCTTTAGTGGGCGGGGCTAACACCTACTCATGAATAAGATTTGAGGGGTAAATGCTCTAAAACTGCTGCATCTTACAGAATAAGGCTCTGTCTCCCCTGCAGTGGACAAAAAACGACTTGAAAACGAATGACTAAAAACGTTCATGAAGCTGAGTTTTCTGTCCCCTCCCGTCAAAAGCAGCTGAAAAAACGGCCGTTTTTTGCCACGATATGCGTTTTTTGCCGCATTTTTTACAAGCGTTTTTTGCTTGTCTTCAAGCCTGTTTTTTAATGTATGCATATTAAGCCATTGGATGTAACTCCGCCCTACAAAAGGGAATATAAAGCACATTATTGCATTTATATATATGTCATCTTGTAAGTCGTTTTACGGATTTTGGCGCTAATAAAGTTATCTCGTGTTTGTCACCAAAAATAAGATTTTTAAGGATTTTGGCCCTAAAATCCATTTTTTTTTTTTTTTTTTTTTAAATATATTTGAGGTTCACAGCACAGTAATAACACCATAAAAATGAACATAGTACACAGTTTTGTTGGAGTCCATATAAAGTAAGTTTGCCACGAACTGGCACAATTAGGTCGCATTTATAGACATTATAATGGACTTCACATGACACACATGTCGCGAGCAAGTTCCAGAGTGTCCAAATTAGCGACAGTAATGATGTGTGGCTTATAACAGACCTAGAAAATATCCAAGGACACAATATCTACCTACTACCTGATCCTCCTAGTATACAAAGTGTGCATAATAGAAGGTTAAGCAAAGAATAGGAACCTCCACATATCTTTTGTATTTTATAACTGAAAACCGAAAATATGAAATAATTTACATCTAACGTCCAACTACTGCGCCAAAAGAAAAAGTCCATTTTCTTACGGATTTTGGCGCTAATAAAGTTATTTTGCGTTTGTCGCCAAAAATACGTTTTTTATGGATTTTGGCCATGTTGTCCATTTTTTCACGGATTTTGGCGCTAAAAATAAGTTTTGTTAGGAATTTTGCGCCAGAATCCGTTTTTTAATGGATTTTGGCGCTAAAATACTTAACATATTTTGGCGTTAACAAAGTTAAGAAAAGGATTTTGCCGCCAAAATCCATAAATAAACGGATTATGGCGCCAAAATAAATAAAAAAGCGTATTTTGGGCGTCACAAGCGATAAATTTATTAGCGCCAAAATCTGGGGGGTTATTTTAACTTTTAATCCTTTTTTTTTTTTTTTTTTTTTTTTTATTACGCCCGGGAGTACGCGTCTATCAGCGCAACTCCCAAATCACCCGGCGTAATTGCGGCTGTACTGTATGCGGCGCAATTACGCCGTGTGAACATGACCTGGGTGCATCTCAGCACTGACCTTTCCTTGAACCGTTACATTCTCTTTCAGATTTCCTCCATCTTGACCAGCGAGGTCCACAGCGTCCGCGCCGGCCGACATCTTGCCACTAAACTAAACCACCTGGTCCAGCTCCACTTCGACCTGGCCTCCACCACCATAACCAACATCCCCATGAAGGTAAGTCCCCCCCGTCCTCCTCTCCGGCCGCTCTTCTGCTTCTTCTTTCGGAAACGATTTTCATTTTTTTCTTCTTTTTATGTTTATAATTTTGATTTTTGTTAAAGTTTTTTTTTTGTTGTTTTTTACTTTTTTTTTTTTTTCTCTCCATATCATATTTTTCTGTTTCTCACTAGCCCACAATCAGTGTCTGTGATCAGGTTAGTACATTTTGAAAGCTGCCTTACAAGCAAAATCAGCCCTTATAATGTCTTGCCGGATAAAACTGGCCCCCCCGCTTACATTGTATTACAAAAAAAAATATCGAAAAACACCCCCCTCCTTCCCCCGCCCTCTGTTGCGCGGGTTTTAGCTGCATAGAGTTCGCCTCCCTCTTGTGTTTTGTGTTGTCTTTTCCGTGTGTTTTTTTGCCCGTTTTTTACCCTCCCGTTCTGTGTAACCTCCGGTCAGATCTAACCTGTGCCCACAGCCTCCTGGCTTAGAAAACTAACAATTGAGATATAATGGTGTCTACCTGGTAAAAAAAAAAAAAAAAATACCCATAATGCCCTTTTGTTAATAATATTAGGCCTAATTTATCAAACTGTCTAATAGTAGAACTGTCTTTGTTGCCCATAGCAACCATTTTTTAGGGCAGTACAGGCAGTCCCCGACTTGCATCGTTCTGACTTACCTCTGTACTTACAAACGGAGACTTATGGGACATGCTGGCACTGGTAGTTCCATGTTCCACAGCAGATGGCATCTATGGAACGACAAGTGCCAGCATGCCACAGCAGCACATGAGGTGAGATCTTCTTTACAGCGGCACAGACAGCAAAACAAATGTAAAAACCCTTCCCTGCACTATCCAAAACTAAAAAAAAAACAACTTTTGTGCTGGAGTCACATTTAATAAATATACATGTTCCGACTTACAGACAAATTCAACTTAAAGGGGTTTTGCCACAAAGTAAATTTGACGTGGGGAGCTTGCAAATTAAATAACAAACATTTTCACCACTCATCATTATTAAAAATTCTGCACCGTTTTTCTTTTAGCTGCTCCTTTAGTGATCCATTGTTTACAACTCAGTCCTGGTTGCACATGCTCAGACATCACTTCTCCTCTCAGGCAGCTACTGAGTATTCAAACCCCAGGTGCTGTAATTCTACTCCTGTCCTCTGTTCCCCTTAGTAATTAGTCAAACCGTGCAAATAAATTAAAAAAAGAAACCTCAATGAGGTCTGTGCATTGATAAAGGGGACAAAATCCACAGGTTTGGTTCCTGCAGGGATTTGAACCTAGGACCCTTGTGCCTGGAGGCAAAAACTTTACCTCTCAGCTACTCACAATGCTTTACATAAACAGACCTTTCTTTTCCTACAGAGAGGAAAGGCCTGGTGAGGTCATCCTGCTGGGTCACATGATATGCAATTCAAACAAATCACACACGCCCCCTTCTGGGCACACAGAGCTGAAAAGCTGGATGCAGGAGGTAGGAAATGAGATCATGGCAAAAACCCTTTAAGAACAAAGCTACAGTCCCTATCCTATTCGTAACCCGGGGACTGCTTGTATACTAAATGAAAGCTAAGAGACAAAGACAGTTTGATAAGTCAGGCCCAATCTTCCATTTGCGATTTAATGTGCCTATAAAAGTATTTGCCCCTTTTTAATGAAAATGAATGAATAAAAAAAAACAATAATTGAGTCACTTGGTTTCTGGCTTTATCTGACGTTGGGAAAGTGACAACCAATATGGCTGCCGCTACTTCCCACCCGGCTCTCTAAGATCCCTTTGGGATGCATTACTATGGAAGGAGATTTGTGGAGATGTTACATTCATCGTCTATCCTCATGTTAGACCATCATTGTAATTTCCCATCAAATAAGATAAATATAAGGTTTGGGAAAGCTGGGTTATCTGCAGTGTGAACTGAGTGACTTTATGTTGATTTTTATTATAGGGCGAAATGCTGTAACTTTGTTTTAATTCTTTTAGAAAAAGTGTAAATTTATCTTTAGTGTAGATGTGGAAATTCTGGCTGAGGTACACTGGGGTTTTCTTAAATCATAAGAGTCCTGGTGCAGTCACTGTGTACATACATTACTTATCCTGTACTGATCCTGAGTTACATCCTGTATTATACTTCAGAGCTGCACTCACTATTCTGCTGGTGCAGTCACTGTACATATATTACTTATCCTGTACTGATCCTGAGTTACATCCTGTATTATACTCCAGAGCTGCACTCACTATTCTGCTGGTGTAGTCACTGTACATACATTACTGATCCTGTACTGATCCTGAGTTACATCCCGTATTATCCTCCAGAGCTGCACTCACTATTCTGCTGGTGCAGTCACTGTGTACATACATTACTTATCCTGTACTGATCCTGAGTTACATCATGTATTATCCTCCAGAGCTGCGCTCACTATTCTGTTGGTGCAGTCACTGTACATACATTACTTATCCTGTACTGATCCTGAGTTACATCCTGTATTATACTCCAGAGCTGCACTCACTATTCTGCTGGTGCAGTCACTGTGTACATACATTACTTATCCTGTACTGATCCTGAGTTACATACTGTATTATACACCAGAGCTGCACTCACTATTCTGCTGGTGCAGTCACTGTACATACATTACTTATCCTGTACTGATCCTGAGTTACATCCTGTATTATACTGCAGAGCTGCACTCACTATTCTGCTGGTGCAGTCACTGTGTACATACATTACTTATCCTGTACTGATCCTGAGTTACATCCTGTATTATACTCCAGAGCTGCACTCACTATTCTGCTGGTGCAGTCACTGTACATACATTACTTATCCTGTACTGATCCTGAGTTACATCCTGTATTATACTCCAGAGCTGCACTCATTCTGTTGGTGCAGTCACTGTGTACATACATTACTAATCCTTTACTGATCCTGAGTTACATCGTGTATTATACTCCAGAGCTGCACTCACTATTCTGCTGGTGCAGTCACTGTACATACATTACTTATCCTGTACTGATCCTGAGTTACATCCTGTATTATACTGCAGAGCTGCACTCACTATTCTGCTGGTGCAGTCACTGTGTACATACATTACTTATCCTGTACTTATCCTGAGTTACTCTGCATTATACTCCAGAGCTGCACTCACTATTCTGCTGGTGCAGTCACTGTACATACATTACTTATCCTGTACTGATCCTGAGTTACATCCTGTATTATACTCCAGAGCTGCACTCACTATTCTGCTGGTGCAGTCACTGTGTACATACATTACTTATCCTGTACTGATCCTGAGTTACATCCTGTATTATACTGCAGAGCTGCGCTCACTATTCTGCTGGTGCAGTCACTGTGTAATACATTACTTAACTGTACTGATCCTGAGTTACATCCTGTATTATCCTCCAGAGCTGCACTCACTATTCTGCTGGTGCAGTCACTGTGTACATACATTACTTATCCTGTACTGATCCTGAGTTACATCCTGTATTATACTGCAGAGCTGCACTCACTGCGTCACTGGACGTGTATTTTTCGCACTTTGTACTTTAGCCAGAATTTCCGATCTTACATGGATCTGAGTGACTGGGAGCAGTGGCGTCGGAGTGACTGGTAGCAGTGGTGTCGGATCGGAGTGACTGGTAGCAGTGGCGTCGGATCGGAGTGACTGGTAGCAGTGGTGTCGGATCGGAGTGACTGGTAGCAGTGGCGTCGGAGTGACTGGTAGCAGTGGCGTCGGATCGGAGTGACTGGTAGCAGTGGCGTCGGAGTGACTGGTAGCAGTGGCGTCGGAGTGACTGGTAGCAGTGGCGTCGGAGTGACTGGTAGCAGTGGCGTCGGATCGGAGTGACTGGTAGCAGTGGCGTCGTGGAGTGACTGGGAGCAGTGGCGATCGGAGTGACTGGGAGCAGTGGGCGATCGGAGTGACTGGTAGCAGTGGCGTCGGAGGGTGACTGGGAGCAGTGGCGTCGGAGGACTGGGAGCAGTGGGACGGGTGACTGGAGCAGTGGCGTCGGAGGGTGACTGGGAGCAGTGGCGTCGGAGTGACTGGGAGCAGTGGCGTCGGAGACACAGGGAGCAGTGGCGTCGGAGTGACTGGGAGCAGTGGCGTCGGAGTGACTGGGAGCAGTGGCGTCAGGACTGGGCAGTGGGTGGATGACTGGGAGCAGTGGGGGGTCGGAGTGACTGGGAGCAGTGGCGTCGGATGTGAACTGGGAGCAGTGGCGTCGGATGGACTGGGGGAGCAGTGGCGTCGGAGTGACTGGGAGCAGTGGCGTCGGATCGGAGTGACTGGTAGCAGTGGCGTCGGATCGGAGTGACTGGTAGCAGTGGCGTCGGATCGGAGTGACTGGTAGCAGTGGCGTCGGATCGGAGTGACTGGTAGCAGTGGCGTCGGATCGGAGTGACTGGTAGCAGTGGTGTCGGAGTGACTGGGAGCAGTGGGGTCGGAGTGTCTGGGAGCAGTGGCGTCGGAGTGACTGGGAGCAGTGGCGTTCGGAGTGACTGGTAGCAGTGGGGGGTCGGAGTGACTGGAGCAGTGGCGTCGGGGTGACTGGGAGCAGTGGCGTCGGGGTGACTGGGAGCAGTGGCGTCGGAGTGACTGGGAGCAGTGGCGTCGGGTCGGAGTGACTGGTAGCAGTGGCGTCGGGTCGGAGTGACGGGGAGCAGTGGCGTCGGATCGGAGTGACTGGGAGCAGTGGCGTCGGATCGGAGTGACTGGGAGCAGTGGCGTCGGATCGGCGTGACTGGGAGCAGTGGCGTCGGATCGGAGACACTGGGAGCAGCGGCGACGGATCGGAGTGACTGGGAGCAGTGGCGTCGGATCGGAGTGACTGGGAGCAGTGGCGTGGTCGGGGTGACTGGGAGCAGTGGCGTCGGGGTGACTGGGAGCAGTGGCGTCGGGTCGGAGCGACTGGGAGCAGTGGCGTCGGGGTGTACTGGGAGCAGTGGCGTCGGGGTGACTGGGAGCATGTGGGTCGGGGTGACTGGGAGCAGTGGCCGGTTCGGGTCGGGGTGACTGGGAGCAGTGGCGTCGGGGTTGACTGGGAGCAGTGGCGTCGGGGTGACTGGGAGCAGTGGCGTCGGGTGGGAGCGACTGGGAGCAGTGGCGTCGGGTGACTGGGACAGTGGCGTCGGAGTGACTGGGAGCAGTGCCGTCGGGTCGGGGTGACTGGGAGCGTGGCGTCGGATCGGAGTGACTGGGAGCAGTGGCGTCGGAGTGACTGGGAGCAGTGGCGTCGGAGTGACTGGGAGCAGTGGCGTCGGGGTGACTGGGAGCAGTGGCGTCGGGGTGACTGGGAGCAGTGGCGTCGGGGTGACTGGGAGCAGTGGCGTCGGGGTGACTGGGAGCAGTGGCGTCGGGGTGACTGGGAGCAGTGGCGTCGGAGTGACTGGGAGCAGTGGCGTCGGGGTGACTGGGAGCAGTGGCGTCGGGTCGGAGTGACTGGGAGCAGTGGCGTCGGGTCGGGGCGACTGGGAGCAGTGGCGTCGGGTCGGGGCGACTGGGAGCAGTGGCGTCGGGTCGGGGCGACTGGGAGCAGTGGCGTCGGGTCGGGGCGACTGGGAGCAGTGGCGTCGGAGTGACTGGGAGCAGTGGCGTCGGGTCGGAGTGACTGGGAGCAGTGGCGTCGGGTCGGAGTGACTGGGAGCAGTGGCGTCGGGGTGACTGGGAGCAGTGGCGTCGGGGTGACTGGGAGCAGTGGCGTCGGGGTGACTGGGAGCAGTGGCGTCGGGGTGACTGGGAGCAGTGGCGTCGGGTCGGAGTGACTGGGAGCAGTGGCGTCGGAGTGACTGGGAGCAGTGGCGTCGGAGTGACTGGGAGCAGTGGTATTGTGTGTCCCTATCACCATGGTGGGCGCCGGACCCTCGGCCTCTCCCCAGCTCACCTCCGGATTGTCAGCTCTTGGTTTCATTGCTCGTGTCTTTTCTGTGTTTCCATATATGAAGGAAGAACAACACGCCAACACCTCAGCCAACTACGACGTGGAGCTGCTTCACCACAAGGAGGCGCACTTAGAATTTATAAAAAGTGGTATGTTCTGTGGGAAAAGCCCTGTAGCCCCTCCTATTTGACCTCCTGAATCCCACAAGATCTGCTCATTTATATCCTGAAACACTCTGTGCTGCTTACTATTCTGTGCTTTCCTCTTTACATCTGTCACCTCCAATCTTTCTCGACCTCTCTCCTCATTTCATGCTGCTAAACCCCATCATACAGCCCTGTCCTCCTAACAAGTGACTAGATCACAAGATTTACAACCGTATCTGCTGAAACACTCTGTGCTCCTGTGGACTCCGTTCCTTTCTCTCTCTCTGTGAACACCCCCTCATTCCTTCCGCTTCTTACTTCCTTACACTGTCCTGTTCTCACCAACATCATCTCATTAGCACCCTAATCTCCTGAAATACTCTGTGCTGCTGGAAGAACGGTTTCTTTCTCTGTCACTTAGTGACCCCAACCTTGTCCCTGTTCCCTTCTTACATCTTGAAACTGTCACACTGCTCTGTCCTCATTCTCCTCATCACTACTACCACACTTTGTTCCTGAAATACTCTGTGCTGCTATCGGCATTCTCATCGATTCAGTGCTGCTAAAAGAACCCTGTTTCTTGCTCTGCCAGTCAGTGACCTATACCTAGTCTCTGTTCCCTTCTTGATACTGTCACACTGCCCTTTCATCATCATCATCATCACTCACCCCATCTTTCCTGAAATACCTGTCTGCACTGTCAGCATCCCCCGCCTCAGTGCTGCTAAAGACCTGTTCTACTCTAGTCATGACCTATACCTAGTCTCTGTTCCCTTCTTGACACTGTCACACTGCCCTTTCATCATCATCATCATCATCATCACTACCACCACCACCACCCTTTCCTGAAATACTCTGTGCTGCTTTTGAATATTCACTTTTCCTATATTTGTGCAGGAAATTAAAGGTGACAAGGACATTTTGTTAAAGATGCACAATCAATTTCTTCTTTCTCTTAGGAGACGGACATGTTGGTAACAGCCGAGAGGCCACTCTTAAAGAAACTGTCACTTTAAAATGGTGCACACCGAGGACGAACAGTGTGGGTGAGTAGAGTGGATTGTGGTGGAGTAAGCATAGTCACGCGGTTGGGGAGCCATGATCCTTGATGCTACCCCCCCCCCCCTCCCCCGCCGTGGTCACATTTTGTCCCTATAGTTACCTTTCCAGCTGTTGGGAAACTACAACTCCCATCATTCATTTATATAATCTGTATCAGTGGGCATGATGGGAGTTGTAGTTTCCAACAGCTGGAGAGCCAATGTTTCAGACCACTGCTATAATAGGTACGAAACCGAGGGGGCAAAAGGTGGGTAAAGCTGCTGTCTCTTGGTCGATGGGTCAAAACTGATCACATGATGGGAAGTGATCATGAAGCCAGTTAGCCAATGAGATATGTTTTTGTTTTTTTTTGTAATATGGGCGGGGCTGTGACTACCTGTGAATCACCAATGAATGCAGTGTATACATAATTTAGACGTTTTCTTCCTCCTTCTCCCATAGAGCTCCATTATTGTACTGGAGCGTTCCGGATATCGCCCGTAGACGTCAATAGCCGACCGTCGTCCTGCCTTACCAACTTCCTGTTAAATGGTGAGGACTGACTATATTTGTTGTATGCTGGATTAGCAGCATTCGTGCCAGATTAACCCCCTGCTGACCTATACCTTAAACCTACGCCGGTAAGGAGGTATAGAGCTGGCCCACCCAATCACGGCCGCTGCGTCTAAATGGATAAGGAGCGGTGCGCACTCCAGTGCCCACCTGCAACAAAATCGCATGGCAGCTGAAAGCCTAATGAAGACTTCCATAGCTGCCATGTTACTGCTTCTGTTACTTCCTGCTGCAAGCAGAAAGTAGGAAGCAGGAAGTAGTGCAGGAAGTAATACAGCCGCCATTTGGTCTACACTTCTATATAATGCAGAGGGGTGTACAAGCAATCGAGCCCCCTGATGGTCAAGAGTCCAAAAGGGTCAAGGAGGTGAAATGTAAAAAAAAAAAAAGTTTTAAAAATAATTTTTAAAAAGTTCAAAACACCCCTTTATTGCCATTTCAAAAAAAAAAAAAGTTACACATAATTGGTATTGTAGTGTCTGTAAACGATTGATCTATTAAAATTGAACATAATTTATCCCGTACGCTGAACACCATAGGAAAAAAAATTCTAGGTGCCCAAATTCGATTTTTTTTTTTATTTTTTTGGTCACTTTTATGTCCCCAAAAATTGGAATAAAATGTGATTTTCAAAAAAAATCACATTTCTCTCAAAATGATAACAATTAAAGCTCCATTTCGGCCCGCAAACAATGAGCCTTCACTCAGGTGCATAGGCGGAGAAAACCAAAAAGTTATTGGTCACAGAAAATGGCGCTGCAGAGTTAAAAAATAGAGAATGCTGATATTGGATAGTGCTTGTTAGTGCTAGTAGTGTGCTGCTGATATTGGATTGTGTTAGTGCTAGTAGTGTGCTGCTGATATTGGATTGTGTTAGTGCTAGTAGTGTGCTGCTGATATTGGATTGTGTTAGTGCTAGTAGTGTGCTGCTGATATTGGATTGTGTTAGTGCTAGTAGTGTGCTGCTGATATTGGATTGTGTTAGTGCTAGTAGTGTGCTGCTGATATTGGATTGTGTTAGTGCTAGTAGTGTGCTGCTGATATTGGATTGTGTTAGTGCTAGTAGTGTGCTGCTGATATTGGATTGTGTTAGTTAGAGAAGTGTGATGCTGAAATTGGATTGTGTTAGTGCTAGAATTGTGCTGCTGATATTGAATTGTGTTAGTGCTAGTAGTGTGCTGCTGATATTGGTTTGTGTTAGTGCTAGTTGTGTGCTGCTGATATTGGATTGTGTTAGTGCTAGTAGTGTGCTGCTGATATTGGATTGTGTTAGTGCTAGTAGTGTGCTGCTGATATTGGATTGTGTTAGTGCTAGTAGTGTGCTGCTGATATTGGATTGTGTTAGTGCTAGTAGTGTGCTGCTGATATTGGATTGTGTTAGTGCTAGTAGTGTGCTGATGATAGTGGGTGGTGTTTGTTAGTGCTAGTAGTGTGCTGCTGATATTGGATAGTACTTGTTAGTGCTAGTAGTGTGCTGCTGATATTGGATAGTGCTTGTTAGTGCTAGTAGAGTGCTGCTGATATTGGATTGTGTTAGTGCTAGTAGAGTGCTGCTGATATTGGATAGTGCTTATTTTTCCAGTATAGTCTAGGCCACAGGTGTCAAACTGCGGCACTCCAGCTGTTGAGAAACTACAACTCCCATCATGCATTTGTATAATCTATAACCGTGGGCATCATGGGAGTTGTAGTTTCCCAACAGCTGGAGGGCCGCAGTTTGACACCCCTGGACTATGGTATAGCTAATGGCACCATTAAAAAAGTACATTTTTTTCCTGCAAGAAAACAAGCCTTAGATGGAAAAATAAAAAATGTATGGCTCTTGGACGAGTGCTATTTATTTATTTTTTTATTCTGACTCCTGTTACTTGCAGGTCGGTCGGTGCTTTTGGAGCAGCCTCGGAAATCTGGATCCAAAGTCATTAGCCACATGCTGAGCAGTCACGGGGGAGAGATCTTCCTGCACGTCCTGAGCAGCTCGCGCTCCATCCTGGAGGATCCTCCGTCAATCAGCGAGGGCTGCGGCGGGAGAGTCACCGACTACAGGATCACGGTGCGTTCCTCGCTTCCACCCAGCTTTTCCAGAAACGGATGTCTACGAGTTTATCTTCATTACACCCGGTTATTTGTATCGTTTTTAGGACTTTGGGGAGTTCATGAGAGAGAATCGGCTCATGCCGTTCCTGGAGACTCGCTATAAACTGGACGGGACGGTAGAGATCCCGCTGGAGAGGGCAAAGGGGCAGCTAGAGAGTCATACCCGCTACTGGCCCATGATCATCTCCCAGACCACCATCTTCAACATGCAGGCCGTAAGTGTGGGGCGCGCGGTATGGAAACCCTATAACGGGCATCGGGAAAAACAATGGCCGCCGATGGTGACGCCCCTCCCGCTCTACCTCCGCAGGTCGTGCCTCTCGCCAGCGTCATCGTAAAGGAGTCTCTGACCGAGGACGACGTGCTGAACTGTCAGAAAACCATCTACAACCTGGTGGACATGGAGAGGAAGAACGACCCCCTTCCTATATCGACTGCCGGAACCAGGGGGAAGGGGCCGAAGAGGTACTGTCATTATCACAGCTCCTTTTTGTGGGTGCTCTTCCTTGTACCTGCTTGGCAGCGGAGTTAGGGTATGTTCACACGATGTATTGCAGCGCGTACATTTTTGAACTCAGGGGCGTGTTTACTGGCTTCCACTAGGCTGCAGTAGAAGCCAGGTCTGTAGCTATAGCGACCAGTGCTGGCAGCCGATCAGGAGAGATTGAACAGGTCTGTAGCTATAGCGACCAGTGCTGGCAGCCGATCAGGAGAGATTGAACAGGTCTGTAGCTATAGCAACCAGTGCTGGCAGCCCATCAGGAGAGATCAAGCAGGCCTGTAGCTATAGTGACCTGAGGAGCTGATGCAGCCCATACAAGAGGGGAGATCTAGGACTAGGTAGGACACTGTTAGGCCTCGTTCACACGGCTTATTTCTCCGCGGATTGGCGCCGTACTCCGCTCCGGATTTGCGCTGCAGTACGGCGCCAATCCGTCCCTGGCATTACGGTAATCCACTGCTCTCATCGAGAACAGTGGAATCCGTCGCTCCTCCCCGCTCGCGAATCCGCCGCGGGGGGAGAAAGTGACATGCACATTATTTACGGCGCGTACGCGCCGTGGATAATGCAAGTCTATGGGGCCGGGCAGCAGCGCCCCCGCCCCGCCCCTTATTCACGCCGGATTTGTGAGCGCAATCCGGCTCACAAATCCATCGTGAATAAGCCGTGTGAACACGGCCTAAATGGAAACATATTGCAAAGTGACTTGTTTTTGCAAGATCTTTAACCTAAAAAGCAGCGATCCTTGTAGTGAGACAACCCCTTTAACCCTTTCAAGATGGAGCTGATTTTTTTTTCCTCCTCTCCGCCTAGAAGTATGAGGGCTTGTTTTTTATCTAGAAGTATGAGGGCTTGTTTTTTATCTAGAAGTATGAGGGCTTGTTTTTTATCTAGAAGTATGAGGGCTTGTTTTTTATCTAGAAGTATGAGGGCTTGTGCTTTTGTTTTTTTTTTGGTTTGTTTTTTTTTTTTTATTGAAATTTTTAATAGATAAAGAACATTACAAAGCAACAACCATGTAAATTATACAAAGATTCAGCAAACAGCACCTTCCATATATCTATAAAGTTTCAATACTCAAAGTATATTCACATAAGTTATCATTTATCACAGCACAGGATATGGAGTCACATTATTATGAACAAAAAGAAGAAAAAAGCAATTGCCATATTGTTTAAAAAAAAAAACCACACAAAACATCTGCCAATCGACACCCAACTTATAGCACGACTGAAAAATGAAACAGAACACTTTAGAATTATGAGGGCTCCTTTTTATCTAGAAGTGGAACAAGATACTTTTTAATGGTACCATTGACTGTACTGTAGAATATACTGGGAAATAAAAAAATAAAAAAAAATTCCTTGTGGGGTTGAACATGAAAAATTGCTAATTGTAATTTTTCAAAGCACTTCCATACATAGTGTTTTCAGGGTTTGGCATTATACAGTTCGGTTACAGTTTTACTCCATAAAATAAAAATTAAAATCTTTTTGTGGGGAAGAAAAAATTTTTTTTTTTTTTTTTTTTTTTTCTTTCTTACAGTGCTGGTTAATGTTTTGCAGGATGAGGTCAAGGTTTTTATTGGTGCCATTTTGGAGTGTATGCAAAAACTGTTTGCTCCAATATTTTTTTTTTTTAATTTTTTTTAAAGGAATGACCCAAAAATCAAAATTCAGTCATTAGGCTTTTTGTTTGTTTGTTTTTTGTTTTTCCGGCATTTTTGCAGACACAGTGATACCAGTTATGTTTATTATTGTTTTTCTAATATAGTAA
The DNA here is from genome assembly GCA_025379985.1 of Phyllomedusa bahiana. Lineage (NCBI taxonomy): Eukaryota > Metazoa > Chordata > Amphibia > Anura > Hylidae > Phyllomedusa > Phyllomedusa bahiana. The sequence goes on along the minus strand of JAODAL010002784.1, from coordinate 46,020 downwards.
ATGAGAAAAGGTGCTTTTTATTTGGGAGGAGGGGGGGTTGTTTTTTTAAATATACCTTTTTTTTTTTTTTTTTTTTTTTTTTTTTTAATAAACTTAAAGGGGTTTTGCCATGATCTCATTTCCTACCTCCTGCATCCAGCTCTTCAGCTCTGTGTGCCCAGAAGGGGGCGTGTGTGATTTGTTTAAATTGCATATCATGTGACCCAGCAGGATGACATCACCAGACCTTTCCTCTCTGTAGTCAAAGAAAGGTCTGTTTATGTAAAGCATTGTGAGTAGCTGAGAGGTAAAATTTTTGCCTCCAGGCACAAGGGTCCTAGGTTCAAATCCCTGCAGGAACCAAACCTGTGGATTTATTTTTTTTTTCTGTATCAATGCACAGACCTCATTGAGGTTTCTTTTTTTATTTATTTGCACTGTTTGACTAATTACTAAGGAGTACAGAGGACAGGAGTAAATGACAGCACCCGGGGTTTGAACACTCAGTAGCTGCCTGAGAGGAGAGGTGATGTCTGAGCATGTGTGACCAGGACTGAGGAGCTCTCAGCCCTGGTCGTATCCCCTGGAGACGAGATGTAAACAATGGATCATTAAAGGAGCAGCTAAAAGAAAAACGGTGCAAAATTTTTAATAATGATGAATGGTGAAAATGTTTATTTCATTTGCAAGCTTCCCACGTCAATTTTACTTTGTGGCAAAACCCCTTTAACATTTAGGGCCACATGTATGAAAACAATTTAGGGCTAAAACTCACTTATATTAGTAACTTACATTAGTAACCTATGGGCAACAAAGTGAGTTATAGTCTTAGTCCCCCTGAACATTCGACCTTGGCAACTAGATGTTTAAGTGTCCAGAGCTGTTGTGACCGAGCCATTTCTAACACCTGGCACCTGCCGTGAATGGAGTGGGCTCAGCGACTGAGGCCGCTCCATAGCCCCTTAATACAATCCGTTTGCATAAAGGAGTTAGTGCGCTAGTGAGGAAGTGTCCATGGGTTGGAGGGCCGGGTCCTGAAAGGGGTGGTATCCAGTAAATTCAATCAAGAATAACAATATTTGATAGTTACATGCATTAAACAAATCATCCATTGAAGAGTGACTATTAATATGGCAGCACCTGGTGTCCACCGTGTGTATCAGGGTGCATGTCCACCTGCTGAATAAAGTGCTGGCGGACGCACATGCTCAGTCGCTCTCCTCAATGCTGGGCTCATTCCTGTTCCCTGTGTAGTGATTCTCTGTTCACTGAGCAGCAGCCCCTACAAATCACTTCCACGATGCTCGTCAAATGTAGAATCACAGCAGTAGGTGAAAGGACTGATCTATGAGCAACAAAGTGTGACACCTACAATTTATCCATTTATGGCTGCCAGAAGGGGAAGGAGACTGATTGGGGAACCTACTGGGCACTATACACTCACCGGCCACTTTATTAGGTACACCATGCTAGTAACGGGTTGGACCCCCTTTTGCCTTCAGAACTGCCTCAATTCTTCGTGGCATAGATTCCACAAGGTTGCTGCAACGATGCTCAATTGGTACCAAGGGCCCAAAAGTGCCAAGAAAATATTCCCCACACCATGACACCACCACCACCAGCCTGAACCGTTGATACAAGGCAGGATGGATCCATGCTTTCATGTTGTTGACGCCAAATTCTGACCCTACCATCCGAATGTCGCGGCAGAAATCGAGACTCATCAGACCAGGCAACGTTTTCTCAATCTTCTGCTGTCCAATTTCGATGAGGTCGGGCAAATTGGAGCCTCAGTTTCCTGTTCTTAGCTGAAAGGAGTGGCACCCGGTGTGGTCTTCTGCTGCTGTAGCCCATCTGCCTCAAAGTTGGCCGTACTGTGCGTTCAGAGATGCTCTTCTGCCTACCTTGGTTGTAACGGGTGGCTATTGAGTCACTGTTGCCTTTCTATCAGCTCGAACCAGTCTGCCCATTCTCCTTTGACCTCTGGCATCAACAAGGCATTTCCGCCCACAGGACTGCCGCTCACTGGATGTTTTTTTCTTTTTCGGACCATTCTCTGTAAACCCTAGAGATGGTTGTGCGTGAAAATCCCAGGAGATCAGCAGTTTCTGAAATACTCAGACCAGCCCTTCTGGCACCAACAACCATGCCACGTTCAAAGGCTCTCAAATCACCTTTCTTCCCCATACTGATGCTCGGTTTGAACTGCAGGAGATTGTCTTGACCATGTCTACATGCCTAAATGCACTGAGTTGCCGCCATGATTGGCTGATTAGAAATTAAGTGTTAACGAGCAGTTGGACAGGTGTACCTAATAAATTGGCCGGTGAGTGTATGTACAGCTGCCAGAAGGAAAAGGAGGCTGACTGGGAAATCTACTGGGCACTATATGTACAGCTGCCAGAAGGGGAAGGAGACTGACTGGGGAACATACTGGGGATTATGTTTACAGCTGCTAGAAGGAAAAGGAGACTGACTGGGGAACATACTGGGGACTATATGTACAGCTGCCAGAAATGAAAGGAGACTGACTGGGGAACATACTGGGGACAATATTTACAGCTGCCAGAAGGGAAAGGAGACTGACTGTGGAACATACCGGGGACTATATGTACACCTGGCAGATGGGAACGGAGACTGACTGGGGGCTTACTGGGGACTATATATATAAAGCTTACAGTAAGGAGACTGTTTAGGGAACCTACTGGAGATTGTATTTACAATTATGAAACAGGGGAGGAGACGGAAACTTTTTGGGTGCTGTATTTACAGCTGTCAGACATGGGAGGAGATTGACCTGGGGACGATTTTTACAACTGCAGGAGATTAACTGGAAACTTTGTGGGGACTATAATTTCAGCTGCCGGGTAGTAGACTGACCTGGGACTGACAGGGGACAATATTTACAGCTCCCGGACTGGTAAGGAGACTGACCTGGAGACTTTATTTACAGCTGCCAGAGGGGGAAGGAGACTTACTTGGGGAACTTACCTGAGTCTATATTCAGTTATGAGGCAGGAGACTAAGAAGCTTACTGAAGGCAGTATACTGTATGTGGCTGCGTGAGCAAAGAAGACTGACCTAGGGATTATATTTACAGCTGCCAGAGAGAGAAGGAGACTGATTTAAGAACGATATGTACAACTGCTACAAAAAGGAAACCGACTGGGAACTTAGTGGAAACTGTAAATACAGCTGCCAGAGGGGAAGGAAACTGACCTGGGGCTATAGTTACAGCTGCTAGAGGGTAAAGGAGAATGACCTGGGAACTGGCTGCACATTATATTTATGGCTGCTAGAGGGGAAAGTGAACTGACCAGGAAACGTAATGGGGACTATAGCTACGATTGCCACAGGAAAGGGAGACTGACTTGGAAACTTACTGGAGATTATATTTATAGCTGTCAGAGGGGAAAGGAGATTGACCTGTGGACTGTATTTATAGCTGCCAGAGGGGGAAGTAAACTGATCAGGAAACTTAATGGGGACTATAGTTACTGCTGCCAAAAGGGAAAGGGGACTGACCTGGGAACTGCATCAGCCAGAGGGAGAAGGAGACTGACCCAGGGACTGTAATTTCAGAAGTCAGGGACGGAAGTGGACTGACCAGGAAGCTTCACGGGGACTATAGTTACATCTGCCAGAGAGGGAAGGAGACTGATCTGGGAGCTTACTAGGCACTACATTTACAATAACCAAAGGAAGAAGAAAACTGGTGATATTGTGGCATAGGGGTAGTAAAAGATATAGAGTTTATGCAAAGGGTTTGTGAAGTTTTAAGCAAAAAAACCCCCAGGTTTTTCCATGACCTTGGTTGGTGGGAGGATATCTACAAGTACTGAATGATTTTGGTGCTGGGGTTGTTGGTCCTCTCATGAGTTTACCCTTGTGTCTCTCTGTGAATCCCACTAGGGACGAGCAGTACCGGATAATGTGGAACGAGCTGGAGACGCTGGTCCGGGCGCACGTCAACAATTCAGACAAGCACCAGCGGGTGATGGAGTGCCTCCAGGCGTGCCGGAGCAAACCTCCCGAGGAGGAGGAACGCAAGAAACGCGGCAGGAAGAGGGAAGACAAAGAGGAGAAAACTGATAAAGGGGGGAAGGATCACGACCTTGACAAGAAGTGGTCGGAGTCCGAACGGTAAGTGCTGTTCAACAAGCAATTGGGAGATGGATGAGTTGGAAATAGAGTGAACATGGGGAGGCTGGGATTGTTGTGGCTGATAACAGAGAGCAATGACCATACGATCTGAAGCCTAAATGTAGTTGAATTGGCGCTCATTTTCCAGTGAAACTTTTTTGCATTGGTTTAGGTGGCTGATAACACGGAGCAATAGACAGTAACTGCTAATGTCTAACTGTGGAGCATTGCAGAGGATCATCTTGCAGACTGGCACTCACTGTGTCATGTAATGATATCATTGGTTTTAGGATGAAAACGTCCATAGACAGAGACAAGGAGGAGTTGATGGAGAGCGAGGTGATCAAGGACTCCCCTGATTCACCGGAGCCCCCTAATAAGAAGCCTCACATTGCGGTGGAGGATGTGGCACCGGTAGAGAAGTCTAAAGGTTGGTTCTTGCTGAGCAATGTGGTATCAAAAAAAAAAAATAGTAGTAAGCTATATGTAGAATTTTTTTTTTTTAAATAAGAATAGAGATTTAGTTATTATTTGAGGCGGGGGGGGTGTGTGTGTGTGTATGTATGTATGTTATGTGTATGTGTGTGTGTGTGTATTTATATATATATATATATATAGTTTATATATTATATATATATTTATATATATATATATATATATATATATATATATATATATATAGTCCAGTCATATTATTATGACTAGCGGCTATTATCCTGGGTAACCGGCGTGTGCAGCCCAGACTGCAACTAGATGGGCGGGGAGTGACTCAAAAAGGTCCTTGAAGGTTGTCACTGTTATCTGAAGCCGATTTCATTCCACTGCTGCTGGAGGGTCCATAGAGCCAACTCACCATCAATGGGGCTCTCCACAGCTGCTTGGAAGGGGTCCATAGAGCCAACACAACATTCCTGGGCTCCTCACAGATGCTGGAGCGGGTCATAGAGCACAAACACACCATCAGGGTCCACACTGTGTGGCAGGTCCATTAGAAGCCAACACCACCTTCCAGGGCCCCACAAGTGCTGGAGGGGCCATAGAGCCAACACCACACATCCAGCGGGCCCCAAGCTGCTGGAGGGTCAATAGAGCCTACACCCCCATCCAGGGACCTCACCACGCTGCTGGAGGGGGACATAGAGCAATACTACCATCCTAGGGGGCTCCCACAGCTGATGGAGGGCCATTGAGCCAAACACAACCATCCAGGGCTCACCACAAGCCCGCTGGAGGGACCATAGAGCCAACACAACCATCCAGGGGCCCCACAAGAAGATGTAGGGAGCATAGAGCCCAACACCTCATCCAGGGCCCCACAGCTGCTGAGTGGGTCCCATAGAGCCATCACCACCATCAGCGGCCACCACAAACTGCTGAGAGGGTCCATAGAGCCAACAAAATCATCAAGGGTCCACTCAGCTGTGGAGGGTCCATAGAGCCACCACACCATCCAGGGCCCACAGCTGCTGGAGGGTAAATTGAGCCCAAACCACCATCCAGGGCCCCTCAGCTGCTGGATGGTCCATTGAGCCACACCACCATCCAGGGCCCCACAGCTGCTGGGAAGGGTCCAAGTGCCAACACCACCATATACCAGGGACTACCCACAGCTGCTGGAGGCCTTGAGCCAACACCACACATCAGGGACTCCCACATGATGTGGAGGACATTGGAGCCAACACACACCATTCCAGGGCCCCTACAGTGATGGAGGGCGGTCCTTAAGATCCAACACCACTCATCAGGGGCTCTCACAGCTGATGGAGGGTCCTATAGAGCCAACAACCACCATCCAGGGGCCACAAGCTGCCTGGTGGGGCTTTGGAGCCAAACACAACATCCAGGGGCCCCACAGTGCTGGGAGGGGTCATTAGATCCACCACCATCATCCAGGGGGCCCCATCAGCTGCTGGAGGGGATAAAAAATCACATAGAGCCCAACACCCTTCCTGGGGCCCCACAGCTGCTGGAGGGTCCATAGAGCCAATACTAACATCCAGGGGTCCCACAGCTGCCTGGTGGGGCCTTTGAGCCTAACTCACCCATCCAGGGGGCTCCACAGCACGATGGAGGCAGCCCATAGAGCCATACCACAACCATCCGGGGCCCCACAGCAGCTGTAGATTGCATAGAGCCAACACCAATCCGGGCCCCACAGTGCTGGAGGGTCCATAGAAGCCAACACCACCATCCAGGGCCCCAAACTGTGGAAGGGTCCAGAGAAGCCACCTCCCATCATCCAGGGAACCCACAGCTGCTGGAGGGGTCCATAGAGCCACCTCCACCATCAGGGCCCACAGCTGCTGGAGGGTCCATAGAGCCAAACCACCCATCCAGGGGCCCCACAGTGTGGAGGGGGGGTGGGGCGAGGTCCATAGACATACCTACACATTCCAGGGCCCCACAGATGCTGGAGGGTCCTTTGAGCCAACACACCATCAGGGGCTCCCACTGCTGTCTGGAGGGAGCCATAGAGCCATTCAACACCATCCAGGGGCCCCACAGCTGCTGGAGGATCCTAGAGCCAACACCAACCATCCAGGGGCCCCACAGTGCTGGAGGAGCCATGAGCCATACTACCTTCAGGGGCTCCAACAGATGCTGGGGGGCCATTGAGCCAACACCAACATCCAGGGGCTCCCACAAGCCGCTGGAGGAGCCATAGAGCAACCACCACCATCCAGGGGCCCCACGCGCTTTACCAGAGGAGCCATAAGAGCCAAACTACCACAATCAAGGGGCCCCACAGTGCTGGGGATCATAGAGCCAACTACACCATTCCGGGCCCACACAGCTGTGGAGGGCCATAGAGCCAATTTTAAAATACTGGGGCTCCCACAGCTGCTGGAGGGGCCAATTGATGCAACACACCATCCAGGGGCTCCCTACAGCCGAGGAGGAGCCATAGAGCCAATCACCAACTCATCCAAGGGCCCCAAAGCGCTTGAGGAGGCCAGTAGAGCCAACACCACCATCCGGGCCCCACTGCTGTGGAGGGTCCATAGAGCCAACACCACCATCCCAGGGGCCCAAAAGTGCTGGAGGGGGCCATAAGAGCCAACACCACCATCAGGGGCCTCACAGCGGCTGGAGGGTCCATAAAGCATCGACCAACATCCAGGGGCCCAACAGAAGCTGGAGGGCTTTAGAGCCAACACCTTCTCCAGGGTCCCACAGACTGGGAGGGTCCATAGAGCCCTACCACCATCAGGGCCCCCACCAGCTGCTGGAGGGGCCATGAGCCAACACCACCATCCAGGGAACCTCAGACTGCTGGAGGGTCAATAGAGCCTACACCAACATCCACGTGCCCACAGCTGCTGGAGGGTCCATATGAGCCCAACTCCAACATCCAGGGACTACCAACAGCTGCTGGAGCGGTAGGGGCCATTGAGCCCACACCTACCATCCAGGGGAATAACACAGATGCTGGAGGGGCCATTGATGCAAACACCACCATCCAGGGCCCACAGCTGCTGGAGGGTACATTGAGCCGAACACCACAATCAGGGGCTATCACAGCATGCTCGGAGGGTCACATTGAGCCAACACCACCATCCCGGGGCACACACAGTTGTGGAGGGGCCATTGAGACCTACACACCATCCGGGGCCCCACAGTGCTGTAGGGGACTTAGAAACCAACACCATCATACAGGGGACCCACAGTGTGGGGATCATAAGAGCCAACACCACATACAGGGGCCCCACAGCTGCTGGAGGCAGCCATGAAGCCATTTTACTACCATCCAGGGGCTCCCACAGATGCTGGAGGGGCACATTGAGCCACAAAACCACCATCAAGGGCTCCCACAGCGTGGGAGGAAGCCATAGAGCCAACACCACCATCCCAGGGGCCCACAAAGACGCTGTAGGAGCCAATAGTGCCAACACCCCATCCATGGGCCACACAGCTGATGGGTGGGTCCATAGGCCAACACCACCATCCAGGGACACCACAACTGCTGGAGGGTCATAGAGCCACCACATCAATCCTGGGGTACCACACAGCTGCTGGAGGGTCAATAGGAGCCTCCACCACACCATCCAGGGCCCAACAGCTGCTGGAGGGTCCATAGAGCACAACACACATCCAGGGCCCCACATGCTGCTGGAGGGTCCATTGAGCAAACACCACATCAAGGGACCACACAGATGATGGAGGGTACTTTGAGCAACCCTAACATCCAAGGGGCTCAACAGCTGGTGGAGGGGCCTTAGAGCCAACACCACCAATCCAGGGGCCCACAGGCATGATGGAGGTTCCATAGAGCAACACCACCATCAGGGGCACCCACAACTGCTGGAGGGAGCCCATAGGCCAATCTACCATCAGGGGCTCCAACAGCTGCTGGAGGGGCATCGGTGCCAACACCTCTCAATCCAGGGGCTCCCACTGCCGCTGAGGAAGCCATAGAGCCAACACCACCATCAGGGGCCCCACAAGCCGCTGTGGAGCCATAGATTGCCAACTCCACACATCCAGGGGACACCACAGCTGCTGGAGGATCATAGAGACTCAACACCACCATACAGGGGCAGACAGCTGCTGGGGAGAATTAGAGCAATTACTACCATCAACAGGGGCTCCCACAGATGCGGATGTGGAGGGGCATTGAGGCCAACACCAACATCCAGGGGCTCCCAACAGCGCTGGAGGAGACCATAGAGCCAACACACCTTCCAAGGGGCCCCACAGCCGCTGGTGGTGCCATAGAGCCAACCCACCATCCTGGGCCCACAGTGCTGGAGGTCCATAGAGCCTACACCACAATCCAGGGACTCCACAGCTGCTGGAGGGGCCATAGAGCCAACAACCACCATCCAGGGGCCACTCAGCCTGTGGAGGGTCCATAAAGCCTGGGGGGGGAAGGGTCAACTACCACCACTCAGGGCACCACAGCATGCGCTGGAGGGTCCATAGAGCCTATACAACAACCATACCAGGGGCCCTACAGCTGCTGGGGGTCCCAAGGCCCAACACCACAATCACAGCGGCCCCACAGATGCTGGAGGGTCCATAGAGCCCAAACACACCATCCTGGGCCACACAGCTGCTGGAGGGGACCATAACCAACACCACATCCAGGGGACCCTCAGTGCTGGAGGATTCCTTAGAGCCAACACCCACCATCAGGGGCCACCACAGACGCTGGCAGGTGCTAGAGCCAAAACACACCATCCAGGGAACCTCTCACAGCTGCTGGAGGGTTCCATAGAGCACAAACACCACAATACAGGGCCCCACAGGGCTGCTGGTAAGGGGCATAGAGCGACGCAACACCATAATCCAGGGGGCACCACATCTGATGGGGGTCCATAGGGCCACACCCCCTTTCCCCAGGTGGACCAACGGATGCTGGAGGGTCCATAGAGCCATACACACCTTCAGGGCCCACAGCTGCTGGAGGCGTCCATAGAGCCAATACACACATTTCCAGGACACAAAGATGCGGGAGGGTGCCATAGAGCCAACACCACCATCCAGGGACTCCACAGCTGCTGGAGGGTCCATAGAGCCTACACCAACCATCCAGGGGCCCACAGCTGCTGGCGGGTCCATAGAGACAACACTCCATCCAGGGGCCCACAGCTGCTGGAGGGGACATAGAGCCAAAAACACCATCCAGGGGACCCACACATGATCGAGGGTCCAAAGAGCCCACACCACATCCTGGGGCCTCACAGCTGCTGGAGGGTCCATAGGCCAATCACACCAATCAGGGGCACACCACCCCCCCAACCCCCAAACAGCTGCTGAGGGGGGCCATAGAGCCAACACCACCATCCAGGGACTCCACAGCTGCTGGAGGGTCCATAGAGCCTAGAACATCCAATCCGCCCCAGGGAAGACAATCAGCATGTATGGGTGTACGTGATCTGCAAGCATGGATTCATTGCCAAATCGGGTGAGAGCACCTTACATGTGGATGACTGGCCCAGAGAATGCCCCAAATCCATCCCCTAGACCATACACAGTAGGGTTAGCAGAGGTGCAGCGAAATCCGTCTGCTCCTGGCCCCCAATAAACGATGTAGGGTTGAAGAGGTGCAGTGACATCCGTAGCGCAGGGTCCCTTACACAGTTGGGTTAGCAGAGGATGCAGTGGCCATCAGTCTGCTTCTGGGGCCCCATATACAGTAGGGTTTGCAGAGGTGCAGTGACATACGTCTGCTCTGGGGCCTCTCACACAGCAGGGTTAGCAGAGGTGCAGTGAAATCATCAGCTCCGGGGGGGCACCTGCCAAGTAGGGTTAGCAGAGGTGCAGCTGTCATCCGTATGCCTCGGGGCCCCATTACACAGTTAGCGTATCTTGCAGAGGTGCAGTGACATCCGTCTGATCCGGGGTCAACCATAACAGAGGTTTAGACAGTGGTGCGCAGTGGACATCTGTTTGTACGGCGGCCCATACACAGTAGGTTTAGCAGAGGTGCAGTGACATCGTCTGGCTCGGGGGCCCCATACTCAGTTGGGTTAGCTAGAGGTGCAGTGAGTTTTGCTCCTGGACCCCATACACAGTAGGGTTAGATGAGGTGCTGGGACATCAGTCTGCTCCAGGCATTCATACAAAGTTAAGGGGGGGGGTTTTTTTAGTAGAGGTGCAGTGACATCTTCTGGATACGGGGGGCCCTACACAGGTAGGGTTAGCTGAGGTGCAGTGTAGTTTGCTCCGGGCTCATAACAGTAGAGTTAGCAGAGGTGCAGTGACTCATCTGTCTGCTCAGGGGCACCATACACGAGTTGGTTTGCAGAGGTGCAGTGACGTCTTGCTCGGGGCACCCATACACAGTTGGGTTAGAGAAGGTGCTCAGTGATGTTTGATCCGGGGACCATACACAGTTGGGTTTGCAGAGGTGGACAGGTGACTTCCATCTGCTCCAGGGCTCCATTTAACAACTGTTGGGTTAGCAGAGGTTGACAGTGACATCGTTGCCCAGGCCCATCTCAGTTGGGTTAGCAGAGGTGCTGTGACATCCAGTCTGCTATGGGGCCCCAACACAGATTAGGGTTAGCAGAGGTGCAGATACATCCGTCTGCTACAGGCACCATTCAAAGTTAGGGTTATGCATGAGGTGAAGTGACATCGTCTGCTATGGGCCCCATACACAGTGGGTTAGCAGAGTGCAGTGACATCTGCTCGGGGCCCCTGACACAGTCTGGGTTAGCAGAGGTGCAGTGACGTTTGCTCAGGGACACACAATCTCCCACCAGTAGGGTTCTGTTAGCAGAGTGCAGAGGACATCAGTCTGCTACTGGGCCATCTTACACAGTAGGGTTAGTAGAGGTGCAGTGACATCTGTCTGCTCCGGGGCCCCATACACAGTAGGGTTAGCAGAGGTGCAGTGACGTTTGCTCCGGGTCCCCATGTGCAGGATGTTTTCTGTTTCCCTACCAAACCATATATCAATCCGTTGGCTATCCTGCTCTGATATGGGGCCAGCTGATCATGGTAGTGTTCTATATGGGTCAAGGATCCACATTTAAGGATTAATATCTTTGTAATACCTAGCTGGTGCCCTGTGTCTCCATCCCAGTTTTTCACATTCTTCAAATACCGCTGTCACTCAGTGGTATCACTGTTGCCTCCTCTCTGACCTCTGCCCCTGTTCGCTGTCACTCAGTGGTATCACTGCCCCTGTTCGCTGTCAGCTATGACAAGATCACGATGAAGGAAATGTTCGTCCGAGTGCAGGAGCTCGGACACGGTTATTACTTACACTTTTCTTATTAGACCTTAAAGAGGAGCCACGACCTCTCTGGACAGATTTGTTTTAGTCAATCCCTGTGAAAGAACAATCCTGGAGCCTCTTCTCTTATAACTCTGGGTTGTGCTGTTCCTCTGTTATCCCTCTTAGAAATGTATTACTGAATCTGTCAGCTGGGCGTGACCAATTGGGGGCATGTCATTCCCACATTCTCACATTGTCCAATCAGTGGTGACAGTCGGTGTATGCATGGTCTCACACCCTACTGAGATTGGCTAATAACACCTCTGACTATTTCACTATTACTTTCTAGGTGTAGGTAATTGGTCTAACTGCAACTACTGAATTATTTGGACAAGGTATGATTGTGGGAATACGCCCCCACTTGGTCACACCCAGCTGACAGATTCAGTAATACATTTCTAGGAGGAATAACAGAGGAATAGCACAATACAGAATTCTAAGACCAAGTCAGACTGTGCAGGAACCCAGCCACTACTGGTCACACCCAGTTGACAGATTCAGTAACAGAGGAACAGGCACCATACAGAGTTATAAGAGAAGAAGCTGCAGAATTGTTATATCACATGGAACACAAGGATTTACTGCCTTATTCTGTATATTGCGGTACACCATGACAACTCTTCCTGGCTCTGTCCCTGCAGGCCCTATGTCTCTGCTGTCTCTATGGAGCAACAGAATAAATACTGCAAATTCCAGGAAACATCAAGAATTTATTGGGCGCCTGAACTCCATCAATAACAAAGCAGAGTTATACCAGCACCTCAAGGAGGAGAACGGGTGAGTGCGGCGATAGCCGCGCATCATGTATAATTGATGCAGAACCTCTTCTTCCAAAATTACCGGTATATTTGCATATTTAGATTTGTTCAAATGAGTGGACATTGCCGTACAGTTATAGGGTGGAAACTCAGCAGTGGTTGTGGACTCCTGCTTTAACCCCTTAAGCCGATACGCAAACGAAAAGTTGTTAATGTCCAGAAACATTTTTTTAGTTTTTTGCCTCCATGCGTTTCAGCAGTTGTGAACTTTTTTTTATTTTTTTCAATTGGGTTGTATGAGGACCTCAGTTTTATTTGAGACAAGATTGTACTTTATGGGGGATATAGTTAAGTTTCAATCTATAATAAATTGACAGATTTTTATTTTTTTTTTTTTTTGTTTTTTACTTTTTTTGTTTACCTCACCATTCACATTTCACACTTTATTAACTTGTTAGATTAAATTCTACAGGTTTATTACGGTCGTGTGGATACCTAATATGTGTATTTTTTTTTTCTGTGTGTAATGTATGCACAAATATTTTTTTATTAAAATATTTTTTTTTTAACACTTAAGTTTTTTACTTTTTTTGTTTTTGTTTTTTTTTAAACAGGAAGGGAGAACTGTGTTTTCTTTTTTTTTTTAATTTTTTTTTTTGCACTTAGTAAAGGATATGTTCACACGGCTTTAAATGGACGTTTTTCAGTCGCACGCTATTTAAGCGCTGTAGTGGTCCATGAGGGGGCTCGCGGGGGGAGGGTGCCTAATTACGGATGTATCTCCCAGGTCATTACAGTAATCCACAGTTCCATAGAGAATATGGGTTTCCGTCTCCTCACCCTGCTCGGCGAATCCGCAGACGGGGGAGTTCAAGTGACATGTGAATGAAAGTATATGGGCCGCGCGAAGGTGGATCCCGAGCTTCCCGCCAGCCAGTCTACAGCCGTAATTGCGGGCCTGTATTTAAGCCCCAAATATTTTCGCAGTGTGACTTAGCCGTTATGTATTAGCATATTCATCTATTGATAATAAATAAAAATCTGTGTCAGTCGGGACACAGGCAGTGTGGGACGCACATAGACCCGGGGTACTTGGGCCCCCATGGCGACTGTGCACCGTCCCCCGCGCGGGTTTTTAAATAACCTTTTTGTGTTAGAGAAAAGAAAGCTCAAGCAGAGCTGTTGTTGTGTTTGGTTAATCTTTTTTGGGACTGCCAGGCCTGTGGCGCTTTCTCGACCATTTTCTTCCTGGTTCCCCATTTTTTTTCCCCGAATCCCACTACCCTCATGGGAGACTTCAATACCCCAATCGACACCCCCCCTCAGCTTCCCAAACTCTTTATTGTCCTCCTTAAAACCTTTCCCCAATGGACCTCGGGACCCACTCAAAAAGATGGCCCACACTGGGACCTACTTCAAGCCTTCCCCCCTATTACTTCCCAAAACTCCCCCCCCCCCAATCTGCCCACAACCTGCTTACCTTCTTACCATCTCCACCCCCCCTGCCCCCTGTTCTTTCCCAATACGACCCGGGGAAATCTAAAAACCCTACCCTCACATCTCTCGTCTTTTTGCACCCTTTTTTCCTTTTTCCCCCTCATTCAATCCCCCAGACGCGCCACCACTTTCTAAAAAACCATACAATCATACCGCCCTTGCTCCGCCCCTTCACCACAAACAAACCCCGCAAAATCAAAGCAACCCTGGCACCAGACTTCCCAAACAGGAGGCGGCTTCCGAGCTGCCGAACGCCGCTGGAAGAAAATACTCCACTGATATTTTGCCTTATACAACATCACTGCAGCATTTAAGTCCGCATCATTCAGCCAAACAGGATATTACCAATCTCATATCCTCCCTGTTCACAACCCCAGACAATTATTAAAAACCCTTAAACCCTTCTTCCCCGTCCCCCAACCCCTCCTCCCCATCCCCCCCTTTCAGCATTTTACTTTCCATTCATTTCCCTCCAGAATTTTAAACCACATCAAGAAAGCTCAGCACGCAGCCCCCCACCCCTCCTTACTTTGAAAACTGCTCTTCCCCCTTAACTTGTTTCCCCAGGTCCTCATGAAAAGTTCCTCCTTACTGCCAAATCCAACCTCACACCTGTAGTCTTGCCCCCACTCCCCATCCCCCCTCACCCCAGCCTCACCTTTCTTCACCATCACTAACTTTGGGAATTTTCCCCTTTCTCCCTTTAAAAACCACGTACATCACCCAATCCTCAAAAAAAAACCCTTGACCCTTTCTTGCCCAACTATCGCCCCAAATTTCACTCCCCTTTTGCTTAAAACTCCTAGCAGCCGTCTTTTTCAGTGTCCCCCCAACCTCTCCCCCAACTCTCTTCTTGCCCCACTACAATCTGGTTTCCCCGCCCCCACCCTCTACCAAAAACCGCCCTAACCAAAGTCCCTAAGATCTAGAAC
Organism: Phyllomedusa bahiana; assembly: GCA_025379985.1. Classification (NCBI taxonomy): domain Eukaryota; kingdom Metazoa; phylum Chordata; class Amphibia; order Anura; family Hylidae; genus Phyllomedusa; species Phyllomedusa bahiana. The sequence continues at coordinate 30,982 of JAODAL010002784.1, read as the reverse complement.
TGCAAAAAGCCTCTGCCAACTCGTGCTCCCCTCTTGACTGTTCTGCCTTTGACCTGTCGCCATTCCCTCCTGCACCTCCTCTCCCCCCGGATCAGGATTGGTTTTTCCCGGGTTCCTCGAACCCCTGTGGACTTTCAGCGTCTCTCATTCTCGCTCCCCTCCTCCCCCCGGGCCCTTTTCTGTTGGTGTCCCAGGGTCATCCGGGTCCATACTCTCTCTTTTCTACCCCCTTTGGCCTCGGTCAGTATAGCCTCACACGGCTTTCATTACCCCCTGTATGCTGATGATCCCCAACTCTACTTTCCCCCGGGCCAGATTCACCTCTTACTCCCCCGGCCCCAGAGCCTGTCTCCTTTTTCCTCCTTCTTCTCATCACGTCCCAAAAACAAAATGTGGAGAAAAAGAACTATACTTTCCCCCGCCCAAACTCTACCCCTGCCCCCTGATTCTCTATTACAGTAAACGGTCTACCTCTAGGCCCCGCAAGCCCGTGCCTTGGGGTAATCCTAAAAAACCCTGGTTTTTTTCAAATACACACCCAACCCTCACCTCGGTCTGCCGCCCCACCTGAAAAACATTTCCTCTGCATCCGTCATTCCCTCAACTAGCACTACAAAAATGGGGTCCATCCCCTTGTCACTCCCCCCTAGACTACTGCAATCTTCTTGTGGCCCCCCAAAGCTAGCCCCTGCTCCCCTCCAACCACCCTTAATCGCTCCCCGTCTTACCCAAACCTTCTCCTCGTACTTCTGTTTCCCCTCTGCCAACCCTTCAGGCCCCCAATTGCCAGCGAATTATTAAGTCAAACCATGCCTACAAGGCTCTCCGCCCTTTCCCCTCCATACATCTTGTTTTTAATCCTAGATACCCCCCCTCAGCAATCTCGCTCCTCACAGGACCTTCTCCCTTTTTCTCCTCTTTCAGTCTCCATAACCGCCCAAGATTCTCTCGTGCTTCCCCCACACTCTGGAAAATCCCTTTCCCAAAATCGGGTCTCCCCCCTTTCCCACTTCAAAAGCAACCTGAAAACCCATTTCTTCAGGACCTATAACCCACAATAACCCTGCTGCCCTTATACCCACAAACATTTGCCCCCACCTTCTGTCTCTTTCCCCTTTTGTAGATTGTAAGCCTAGCGGGTAGGGTCCTCTCTCCCTTTGTGTCCAATTTTCATTCATCCTTATCACTGTATCGTTTGACTTTTGTTATGTTGTAACCCCTGAATGTACAGCGCCCTGGGAAACAATGGCGCTTTAAAATAAATTTTAATATAATTTCTACTCCCTTTAGCTCAGGAATGTCCGAACCCTTTGGGTGTATCCCGGGAAAAGAGGGTCCTCTTGGGTATACAGCATTATCTAAAAGCTAATATTGCGGCCATTTTAAAAACAATTTGAAAAAGAGTTTTACAGGAGTTTTCGTGCCTGGCAAAAGGGATACATGGGTTAACAAAAACTTTAAAAAGGAGACAAAATTATCCATATTAACACCTTTTTTCCCATCCACACGTACCTTTTATTGACCACTAAAATATCGGGGAAAAAAAAATGAAAAAAAAATGTGCTGAAATTGGGAGGTGGGGCTTCATTTTTACGGAGTTCATTGTGCACAATAAGTTCTGTGGGTCGATTCTAGTCTGCACAAAAAAATTGTAAATGCCGTATATAGTAACAAATACTGCAAACAAATACTTTTTTTGTGAAGTGTAATTGAGGCAGGTGGGGTCCTGCTTTTATGCCGTGGAGACACTGGGACCTGTAGTGCATCATACATTGCTGTCGCTTCTAGTCTGGTCATACCAAATACCATTTATATAGTTGTACTAATTTTAAAAATATAAAACCTGTATAAATACACTTGCTGTGTAGCATCATTTTTTTGGGAAATTTTGGCGGATCACACGGGATAGGGCGTACCCTGTGCTGCCCCTATAGGGCCCGCGTAGGAAGTAACGCTTGCCCGTCTCTTTTAGCGGGCCTCATCGCTTGATTGCTTTGATTTATGGTATGTTCACAGGGGTTTTACGCTAATTGGGGAGGTTTTGCCGTGTGTCCGGGGGGGGGCGGGGTGCCGGCAGCTCTCCCCCCCATAGCTTCATTACCCGGGGCGTTCCGCCGTGAAATTTTTGACATGTCACTTTCTCCCCGCTCGGAAATACGGAGACGGAATCCAAAGTTCTCTATGGGGAATGGGTTTTCCCTAATGAAGGGAGGATTTCACCCGATGAAATCCGTCCCAAAATGCGTTTGGGGAAAAAAGCTTTACCCCCTTTGTGAGTTGAAACCAAAATTACAACCCCAAGTACCGCCTTGCAAATACGCCGTGTGAACTTATCCTAATTTTATTGTTTAGCCCATATAGAAGTATGATGGGTTATATTTAGCAGAACGAGATCTACATTTAATTGGTACCAATTTGAAATATTCTTAACTTTCTGATCACTTTTTATTCCACTTTTTTTCTTGAAGGTGGGTTGAGAAAAAAAAAGAAAAAAAAACAGAATTGCATTGATTTTTTTTCTAATACATATATTGGGAAAAAAACCCTCAAAGTGTCACATGTATTAATCATGACGCCGACACGCCACTTCTAAATCGATATAGAGGAGTGTAAATGTGACAGTATGTATGAACCTGTCGTGTGGTATGTCTTGTATAGCATAGCATATATTTGGTGCATTCAGAAGTACTGTGCCTGGAGCAGGTTTTGGCGTACGACTCTTCAGACATCTATAGAACAGGGCTGCAACAGGTTTTTGGTGCAAAAAAAATGGCTCAGACACATTCATACATGTCGCCTAAAGAGTACAAAACATTAACAAAATTGGTTTTGGGGCATCCATAAAAGTTAAGTCTTAAAGAGGATTTATTGCTTCATCAGTTCGTCTGTTTCCCTTTTCTTTCAGTTTTCAGTTCCTAAATCCCGGGGGGTTTTTTCCCTTCAGCTGGGTGTTTCTTAACGAAGGGGGGGGGGGCATATCCCCACCCCCTTTAGTTCATGCTGCTCCGAGTCAGTGTTTTTGTTTGGATCAGTGGGGGGGGGATAGAAATCCCCCCTCTTTCCCCCCCCCCCCCTCGTCTGAGTCCACAGTACTGTGTGTTTTCTCCCCATGAGCTTTTTTTGTAAGGCTGTTTGTTTTTATAGTCAAGCCCTGATTCAGTCTGACAGTCCTATGACTGATCCTTCTCCTCTCACAGCTGGAGGTTTGTTCAGTTTTAATCCGTCTTTTTTGAACTCATCAAGCTACGATCTGATCCTTTCTATGTTTCAGAGGAGCATTGGCAAAAAGCCAATTTTTCTGTTTTTGATTGTAGAAGCAGCTGCAAAAGTTACTGTTGAGCTGCTGGTGTGCAGAGTGAAATGTTGCGGGCCCCCTTTTTTGAGGGGAGGCAGGAAGCGGTCCGTGAAAAACGACCGTGGGCCCGGGCGATGTAAATTAGTAGAGCCCTCAGCCAATGAAATGAAAAAAGGGGGGAAACCGACGGGCCCGGGGAACAGTGTTTACACAAAACGAAAATAAGGAAAGACAGGAAGACAAGACAGCTTGAAATGACATCGATTGCAAAGTTGCTTGTTTTCACTGTAATTTTCTGAAAACCATTTAAAAATGATTAAAAACCCCTTTAAAGTGAAATTTTTTTAATGTATTTAATTTTTTTGATTTTTAAAAACTTGAAAAAAAAAAGTTATTTTTAGACTTGGAACTGATTGCTTGTACTATATACTACATTACTATAGTGGCTTCAGCGATCTCCTGTTACATCCTTCATATGGCCAAGTGTGAAAGTATAATCATGAGGGGAAGACATTTACCAGCTTAAAAAAAAAAGTTTTAGAATCCACACAATTAGGTGCAGGTTTTGAAGCGCGGATTTGGCGGCAGACTTTGCAGCTGACCTGACCTGCGTGAATGTTCCCATAAACTTACTGACAGGCTGCGACTATTCATCTGATTTTTTTTTTTTCTTATCCTTTTCTGTAGATCTGAAACCGCTGAGAATGGGAAGACCGGACGACAGTGACGAGACCGCCGACATTCGGCGCGGGACGATCATGGATCCTCCGATCTTATCTCTACAGACTGATTTTTACCTATTGCGCCTCTTTATAAGACTTTTTTCTATACATTGTAAATATAAAGAGGATCCTTGGAAGACGCCGCATTATTTTAATATTTAGGAAAGAAAAGACCAAAAAAAAAAAACCATCGGCCTCGTGTTTATACCAAGAAATTAAATTCGGTTTAAATTCCACCTTTAAATAAATAAAGTTTTTTTTCATTTCTTTTATGCTTTTTTTGTTATAAAGAAATTATAATTATAAAGTTTAAAAAATTTTTTCCCCATCTAAAAAAATACCCAGGCTTCTGACTACTTTCTCCGGTGTAGACTTCCATTGTCTCACTTCTTTTACAGTAAAAAATAAAAACACTATACTGGTGGGCATAGATTTCCCTTTGATGTAGCCGGTCCCCTTGTTTTGGGTCTTGGTATATACAGGTCATGGGACATATCTATGTTTCAGGCCACTTAAAGGATCACTCCAGTTTTTGTGTATTTCTAAGCGCATTAGAAATTGCTTCTAGGTGCATGGTAGTGCCAGTAATTTTGCTTACCTGCAGCTGAATACAGGATGTCTCACTGCTGCCCCTGGGTCGTGTGATCTGCACTCTGAGTTTCTGAAACAGCGTGGTTGTGTGACCTGGAAGTGAACCTCTCTATGCATTCAAAGTCAGTCTGATAGGGATGCACAGAAAGCGAGACTTCCTGTTGGCATCAAAGGGGAAAATTCTCTCTTTGAGGAGAGGAACCAATAAATTGGTCGTGGGGAGGATTTACTTGCCTTTTCAGACCTAAATGACTTTTTGCATAAGAAAAGGCTTATGGGAAAAGAGTGAGGAGCTCCACAGCACCCCTATTGGATGTAGTTATCCTCAGTTCACATGTAGCTGTAGGAGCCTAGCAATGTAAAAGGGATTGAGCCAAACCGTTCAGTCCAACTACAGGGTTATTTGCCCTATCAGTGCAGTGTAAACTTACTGGTTGGCTGGGTGAGAGGCAGAGGGTTCAAAAAGGGGAAAAATCTCTCCTTGAGGAGAGGAACCAATAAATTGGTTTGGTGTGAGGGTTTACTTGCCATTCAGCCCTCACTGACGGGTTTTGAATAAAGCAAAGGCTTATGGGAAAAGAGTGAGGAGCTCCACAGCGCACTCTATTGGATGTGGTTATCCTCAGTTCACATGTAGCTCGCAGGAGCCTAGCAATGTGAAAGGGATTTGAGCCCTGGTTAGCCCAGTTAAAGGGCTTTTGCCACGATGTAATGTTTACGTGGGATCCTCCAAAATAGGTATTTAATCACTTTTCTAAATTATGTGATTACAAAAATTGCGCCTGAGGAGCTACGGCTGCCTTAACCTGCCCTTTGTTACTTAAAGAGAACCTGTCACATAGGTTATGCCCCCTGGCTGAGGACAGAACAAGCCAGTGTCAGCTGCTGTTTCCACGCTGTGTCCCTTATTCTGTAACTGCTGTAGTTTTCGTGTATTTAATGCTCAAATCTGCCCGTTTTCAGCCAGAAGAGTTTTCGAAGAGTCCTTCAGAGTGTCAGTTTTTTTCAAACCCGGCCAATCGGAGGCCCCCCTGACAAACCTATTACTTTGAATAGGTAGAAACATGTGAATAACTGTCAGTGGGCGGGGTAGCCTTTGGGGGTGGAGCTAACAAACCCGCTCATGAATAAGATTTGAGGGGTAATGCTCTAAAACTGCTGCATCTTTACAGAATAAGGGGCACAGTGCTGGGAACAGCAGGTCTGACACTGGCTTGTACTGTCCTAGCAAGGGGGGCACAACCTATGTGACAGGTTCCCTTTAAAAGCTTCTATTAGATATGACCTGACAAGAGCTGCTGGCCAGGCTTGCGCAGAGCACACTTCTTATTGGTGAAAGGGGGTGAAGAAGCTTTCAAGGCACCGGGTAGAAATATGTTGTGTTTTGTATACAGAATCCACTAGTTGTAATGTGATTATCTGAGTAGATCCCTGCTTTATCTGATGACAGGGAACATGAAGAAGCTTTCAAGCTGCTGTGGAGAAAAGGTGTTGTCTTTTGTATACAGAATCCACTAGTTGTAGTTTGATTATTTGAGTGAACATTTCACACGATCCCTTATGCCTGGCTCTGTGCTCTAGCTGTATCTCTCCCTCTCTCAGCTCAGCGTGGCTTTCTTTGTTTACATTTGCTTCTTAGCAGATAAGGCAGGTCCTGGCAAAACCCCTTTAAGTCCAACTACAGAAAGCTTTTCCCATAAGACTTTACTTTATGCTAATCAGCCAGGGAGGACTGAATGGCCTGTAAATCCTCACACCGACCAATTTATTGGTTCCTCTCCTCAAGGAGAGATTTTTCCCCTTCTGAAGCGACTCTTGCCTCTTACCCAGGCAACCAGTACATTCTACACTGCACTGATGAGGGGCAAATACCCTGAAACAGCTGTCTGTAGTTGGACTTAGGATGACTACATCCAATAGAGGGCGCTGTGGAGCTCTTCAGCTGTTGGCATCAAAAGAACAGTGTTTAACAGCCAACCATGTGACCTAACAGACTGTTGCATCGGCTAGAAATCCTGTATGCAGCTGCAGGTAGGCAACGTTACTGGCGATACAGTGTAACATAAAGCAATTTTTAATGAAAATTTCTAATTAAGGGAAATAAAAAACTGGAGTGATCCTTTAAGAATGCATCCTGTGCGCGCCTTGGCAGCAGCTGCCTGACACTAGTTGCTCAGGTCCATTTTCCTCCAATAGCCCTGCATCTCCCTATTACAGGATACCAAGGATGTATTTGGGAGGGACACTAGACACCAGGGATTGATTGGCTAACAATGATGGACCCCACAGGGTGCATGGGGGTACCGAACCGTGAAACGCAGAGGCATCCGATGACCACGTGTCTCTGGACACCGGAGCTAACTCTGTTTTGTGCTATTTGACATTTCGGTCGGTGCAGCTTTTTTGTGCATCTCTTCTCTCGATTTTGGATTACTATCGGTTCTGTGCCACATTATGGTAAAAGCTGTTAACTTCACAGAAAAGAATCCCACCCATTATCATCTACTCTACTGAATGTCAGGCTGTGCTTTAATCTCTTTAACTTTAGAAGTCTGGTGCAGTCCGTATCTCACATCCTATTGATGCAGTGGTAGCGTCGCTCCTCCTCGGGTGTCCCAGCATTGATAGTTATGACTTAAAGGGATTTTCCACTTTAGACAGTCCATACCATTACACTAAACTGGTCACAAAATGTGCCCCTGTTAGACCCCCAGTGATGATCTGTGGGGCAGCTTGGCAATAAATGTTCAGTTCCCCTGCAGCGCCACCACAGAAGAAGTATTACACCAGAAGCATTAAACCCATGTCAATGCAAAGCAGTGGTCTGTCTGTCTAATGCAGGACGGGTCCTCCAGACTGAGAGACACTCCAGTAACTGTAGCTCCCAACAGTTAGTGAATGCAAAGAGAGACAAACGCAGACCCTGCCTCTAACCACAGCCAAGCACATGGTATCACACTGGGTCTTGCCTCTAATTCGGCCTCAAACTAGGTCGCCACATGAGGCCACATCTCCAACCCAAGCACGTGACATCATACAGGGCAGCACCTCCAATCATGCCCAAGCACATGACATCATACAGGGCAGCACCTCCAACCATGCCCAAGCACATGACATCATACAGGGCAGCACCTCCAACCATGCCCAAGCACATGACATCATACAGGGCAGCACCTCCAACCATGCCCAAGCACATGACATCATACAGGGCAGCACCTCCAACCATGCCCAAGCACATGACATCATACGAGGCCACACCTCTAACCATGCCTGGCCTCATGACATCATACCAGGCCACACCTCTAACCATGCCTGGCCTCATGACATCATACAGGGCAGTACCTCTAACCATGCCTGGCCTCATGACATCATACCAGGCCTAACCTCTAACCATGCCTGGCCTCATGACATCATACCAGGCCTCACCTCTAACCATGCCTGGCCTTATGACATCATACCAGGCCACACCTCTAACCATGCCTGGCCTCATGACATCACACCTTTAACCATGCCTGGCCTCATGACATCATACCAGGCCGCACCTCTAACCATGCCTGGCCTCATGACATCATATCAGGCCACACCTCTAACCATGCCTGGCCTCATGACAACATACCAGGCCACATCTCTAACCCATAGTTGCCAACTTTTGAAAATGGAAAAGAAGGATATTGAACATTTGCATGGACACGCCCATCTTGTTGGTGTGCCACGCCCCTTCAAAAAGCCACACCCACTCCGCCTAACTGCATAACGGCTTTGGAAGAAAGCCAGGTAGATGCCCTTATAGCCAGGTAGTAGCCCCCCATAACCAGGTAGTGCCCCTTACAGGCAGGTAGATGCCCCCTCTGTAGCCAGGTAGATGCCCCCCTTTGTTAGCCAGGTAGATGCCCCCTTTGTTAGCCAGGTAGATGCCCCCCTTTGTTATCCAGGTAGATGCCCCCATTTGTTAGCCAGGTAGATACCCCCATTTGTTAGCTAGGTAGATGCCCCCCTTTCTTAGCCAGGTAGATGCCCCCTTTAGTAGCCAGGTAGTTGCCCCCTTTAGTAGCCAGGTAGTTGCCCCCTTTATTAGCCAGGTAGTTGCCCCTTTTAGTAGCCAGGTAGTTGCCCCCTTTGTGGTCAGGTAGTTGCCCCCTTTGTTAGTCAGGTAGATGCCCCCCTATAGCTAATAAAAATAAAATAATAAAAGTCACTCACCTCACCAGGCTCCCTGCAGCTCCGGACATCTTCTGACGATCTCCTCAGCGTCGCAGGGGGAGTGAGTGCATCCACGCCTCACTCCCCCTGCGACGCAGATCAGTATGTACAGCGTCAACCGGCGCATACAGGGGGAGAAGGGAGGAGGGGAACGATCCCCCTGCCCCCTCTCACGTGAGAGCGAAAAGGGGAGAGTTGGATGTATTCTAACCATGCCTGGCCCTTGACATCTACCGGGGCCGCCCCTCTAACCTTTCCCGGGGCTCTGACTCATCCCAGGCCCAAATCTAACCACGCCCAAGCACATGACATCCCCCTCTAACCCCCTAGTTTTATGACATCTACCAGGCCTCCCCTCTAACCATGCTAGCCTCATGACATCATACCGGGGCCTCACCTTAACCACCCGGGCCCTCATGCATCACACCTCTAACCTCCCTACCCAAAGACACACACCTCTAACCATCCTGGCCTCGACATCATACCAGGCCTCACCCTAAACAGGAACCTCTAACCATGCCTTTCCCATGCATCACACCCTAACATGCAAAAACCATGGGGCCTCATGACATCATACCAGCCACACCTCTAACCCATACATGCCAAACCAACTCTCCCGATTTGGGCAGGGGGTTCCCGCAAGGGGGGTCCCCTTTCCCGCCCCCCCCTTCCCCCCCCGGAAAGGAGTCAGCAACCCTTTCCCCCGCCACAGGAAGGGGGGGTTTTTTTAAAAAACCCGCGGGGCCCCGGGATTGTTCCCCCCTGCCTTCTTCCTAGTATGAAAGTGTTCGGTGAGCTTTGGTAAAATTACAGATCAGTTCGCGGGGGGGTTTGGCGGGGCTGTACTCATACCGCCCTGCAATGTGGATTTCCTCATGGGCAGCCTCCGCGGCCCAGGAGCTCTAAGGAGCGGGACGCACTGCGGGAACCTGGGGGGGTTTTAAGTGGCTTTTATTATTTTATTTTTTTTTACTATAAGGGGCCACTCCCTGGAAATAAGGGGCATCTACCGGGGTTAAAGGGGCACTACCTGGCTAAAAAGGGGGCCCCTACCTAGCAAAAGGGGCCTTTCTCCGGGCTATAGGGGGTATAACGGGCACAAGGGGCACAACCTGGCTGTTTGGTAAAATACCCGGCTGAAAGGGGGAACTACCATGCTATAAGGGGGCACAACCTGGCTATGGGGGGTATACCGGGCTTTAGGGGGAATACCTGGCTGTAAGGGGCACTTACCTGGACAAGGGTCACTCCCGGCTATAGGGGGGGTACTACCTGGCTTTTGGGGGGTTCTACCTGGCTGTGGGGGGCCCCCCCCCCCCAACCAACCTGGCTGTAAGGGTCACTACCTGGCATTAGGGGGTACTACCTGGCTGTAAGGGGAAACTCCCTGGTGAAAGGGGCATCCCTTTGGCTACAAGGGGCCGCCTGGCTATAGGGGCACTACCTGGCGTAACGGCAAATTTTCCTGGCTAAAAAAGGGGCACTACCTGGCTATAGGAGCACTACCGGGCTACAAGGGTAAATTTACCTGGATTTGGGGGGAAATTCCTGGCTGAAAGGGGTACTCCCTGGCTGAAAGGGGGCAACCGGCTAAAAGGGGGCCATTTCCGGGCTATGGGGGGTATACCGGCTGAAAGGGGGGCACATTTGCTGAAAGGGGGCCCACTACCTGGCAAAGGGGGGGGACTACCTGGTTTTAAAGGGGGCCCACTACCGGGCTAAAAGGGGGGCACTAAAAGGCTATGGGGGCCACAAACCGGGTACAAGGGGCATTTAACCTGGCTAGGGGGGGTTTACTACCGGCAACAAGGGCACAAACCTGGAAAAAAGGGGGCCCACTTTCGGCTAAAAGGGGGGCACTACCTGGTTTAAAAAGGGGGCACTACTTTTTTTACGGGGGGCTATTTCCCCCCCCCCTGGCTATAAGGGGGCCACTATCGGGCCTAAAAGGAGATCAATCTGGCTAAAAGGGGGGCTTTAACCTGGCATAAGGGGCACTTTTCTTGCTATAGGGGGAAATACCTGGCTAAAAGGGGGAACCACTACCGGGCTATAGGGGAAACAAACCCCTAAGGGAAGGGGCACTACTTGGCTAGGGGGGGCCTACCGGGCCCTAAAAGGGGGCCACTCCCGGGTTTAAAAAGGACCACCCTGGCTATAGGGGGCCCAATTCAAATCTGGGGTTATTGGGGGGCACTAATTTGCTATCAGGGGCACTACCCCTTTGCTAAAAGGGGGTACTACCGGGCCCTGAAAGGGAAAGAAACTAACGGGCTAAAAGGGGGCACTACCTGGTTAAAGGGGGGCACTTGCTTGGAAAGGGGGCCCAAAACCTAGCTATAGGGGGTACAAAGGGGCTGTGGGGGGAAACTACCTGGCTACAAGGGGACTACCTGGCAAAAATTGGGGTATTTCCCCTGGCTTTTGGGGGGCATTTCCTTGCTATAAGGGGGGAAATCCCCGGGGTTTTATAGGGGGAAAAACCTACCGGTTTTAAGGGGTATTTCCCTGGTCTCAAAGGGGGGCCACTCCCTGGCAAATTGGGGGGTTTACTACCTGGCTGAAAGGGGGCATTTACAAGGCAAATAGGGAACTAAAAGGCTGTAAGGGGCACAACGGGCTAAAAGGGGGCCAACCTGGCTAGGGGGGCACTACCTGGCTACAAGGGGCACGAACCGGGCTATGGGGAAAGTACTCCCTTGGCTGTAAGGGGAAAACTACCGGGTCCCGGGGGCACTTCCTGGCTAAAAGGGGGCACAAACTGGCTACAAGGGGGCACTACCTGGTTTAAAAGGGCCCACTACTTGGCTATAAGGGGAAATCCCTTGGCAAATAAAGGGGCCCTTTATTTTTCCCCATGGGGGGTTTTACTACCTGGCTATAGGGGCACCCCTGGCTGAAAGGGGCCCCATTTTGGCTAAAAGGGGGCAATACCGGGTTTTATAGGGGGATCCCGGGAAAAAAAGGGGGCCACTCCTGGTATGAGCGGCAAAAAACTTTTTCTAAAAGGGGGGCACAAATTTGGCTATCGGGGGAAAACATCTTGCTATAGGGGGTACTCCCTTTCTGAAAGGGGAAACTACCTGGCCCTCAGGGGGAAATTAAATTTGGCCCTGAAAAGGGGCACAAACCTGGCTTACAAAGGGAAACTCCCTGGATACAAGGGGAATCCCTGGGCCTATGGGGGGCCTTACCTTGGGTGGGGGGGCCAATACCTGGCTAAAAAGGGGGCACTACCGGCATGGGGGGTTACTACCGGGTTGAAAAGGGGGCACTACCTGGGTACAAGGGACACAACCGGGCTTTTGGGGGAAATTTACCGGGCTGTAAGGGGCACTACCTGGCCCCCAAAGGGGAAACCCTACCGGGCTACGGGGGGCACCTTCGGGCTTTGGGGGGTTCCCAACCTGCTGAAAAGGGTTTAAGCCCCCCCTGAAACGCAAACTTGTTCATGGGGGTCTTTGAAGGGAAATTTCCCAAATCCCAAAAACCCCATTTTCCCAGGATAATGCCCTTTTAAAATAAAGTTTTAAAAAAAGATCTCTTTTTTAAATTTGGACTGGCCCCTTGGAATTAAGAAATTCCTTTATTTGGACCCAATAAAAAACAATTGGGGGAAACCCATTTATTAAACCCAAGTTTTAATTTCCAAAATTGAATTCCGGATTTTGGGAAAATTTTCCCAACGGGAAAGGGTTCTTTAAAGGGATCCCAACCTTCTTCAAGAAGGTTGACATCAACAGTTACATCCATTTTAACAGCGCCCACCATAGACCGTGGTTGCGAACATACCGTAGGGCCCAAATTACAGAAGAGTACGGAAAAATTGTTCGGAACACAGGCTTTTGTAATAAAAACGCAGAAATGTAAAAAAAAACGGTTTTTTTGGAAAAGGTTATCCTTCATCACTTATTAAAAGATGCGGCGAAGAAAATTGCATCTTTGGAACAGAGAGATTGGTTTAGTCCCAAAAATAAGGAAAGTATGCCAAGACCTCCTCCAATTTAAAAGCAAGATAATATCTCTGATCGCAGTAGTTTTTCTTTGGTTACTCAGTACTGTTCCTCTCATTTACAAATCAAACAGGTACAAAAAAAATATTGGTATATTATACAAAAAGATCCTTCTTTACAGAAAAATACCGGGAAACGGGCCTAATTTAATATTTAAAAGAGCCCCCAATATAAAGAATATGGTGCTCCAAGCTTAAATAAGGGCCCTAAGAAATTAAAGCCAAGACGGAACAAAAATTGGGGGGGCAGCCCTTGTGAAAATAGCTTATGCTATGTTTGGGCGCCTCTATTTTAACAGCTAGTGATTTTACTTCCAACAGTACTAAGGCCTCTTTTAAAATTAAATATCAATTACATTGTAAAAGTGCATTTGTGATTTACATCATTCAGTGCGAATGTAAACTCCAATATGTGGGAAGGACCACACGCCCTCTGCATCTGCGCCTAAATGGGCACAGGTCGTGTATCAGAAAAGGGGATATACAACAGAGTGTGGCTAAGTATTTTAGGGATCACCATGACCAAAACCCAAATAAACTTACAATACAACCCATTGACCATGTACCATTGGAAGCTAATAATAGATTTCAGGTACTAAAGAAGAAAGAAGTTTTTTGGATGTTCAGTTTACAGACCATAAATCCTAAAGGATTAAACGAAGCCGTGGAACTCATATATTAAGATTTATTACTTTGCAATTTTATTTTATTTTTAACACAAATTTTGTTTACCCTTTTTTTTCTCTCTGATACATATTGGTAATCCATTTCTTACATTTTTTTTTTGTTTTTTTTTGTATATATAAGTTTAAATTTTTCAAAAAACATCTAGTATACTGGCACTTTTAAATATTATTTTTAATCACTTTAGTATCACAATTTTTGAACTGTATAAACTACAGTGCTTATTGTATATTTGTATTGGTTTAATTCTGTAACACTTTAGAATGTCACAAAATTATTCCTCTTCATTTAGGCAGTATTCACACATTGTATAGAAAGCGTTTCCTTGCGCTCAAAGATGTTTTTTCACGCGGCCAAAATTTTAGAGCGGAACTCTCTTTCTATCACTTAGATATACTACATACTGATTTGAGTTTTTACTTACATATAAGTAGTTCACAATTAGTCTTTTATAATACAACAAAAGTAGGAAAAGATATACTTTCCATTGGCTTTCTATAGTTTTTTTTAAGTGCGGATTAAATCCCGAACACTAATGTTCATATGTGAATATACATCCCGGCCACTTTATTGGTCCACCCGTCCCCAAAGCTCGTTTGCACTTAAAGTTTTCCCTTTTTTTAAAAAAAAAAAAAAAAAATTTTTTTCCTTTTTTTAAAAAAATTTTTGGGGACCCCCCCCCCGCCCCCAAAACCTTTTTGGGGGGGGGGGGGGGGGGTTCCCCGGGGGAAATTTTGGGAAAAAAAAAAAAAAAAAAATTTTCCTTTTTAAAAAAAATTTTTCCAAAAAAATTTTTTTTGGGGTTTTTTTAAAAAAAAATTTTGGGTTTAAAATTTTTTAAAAAATTTTTAAAAAATTTTTTTTTTTTCCCCCCTTTTTTTTTTTTTTTTTTTTTTGGGGGGGGAAAAAAAAATTTTTTTTTTTTTTGGGGGGGGTTTTTTGGGGAAATTTTGGTTAAAAAAACCCTTTTTTTTTAAAAAAAAAGGGGCCCCGGGGAAAATTTTTTAATTAAAAATAAAAAAAATTTTTTTTTTTCCCCCTTCCAAAAAAAAAAATTTTTTTTCCCAAAAAAAACCCCCAAAAAGGGGGGGCCCCCCGGGGGGAAAAAAATTTTTTTAGGGGGCCCCTTTTTTTGGGGGTTTTTTCCTTTTAAAACTTTCAAATTAAAGTTTTTTTCCTTTGGGGGGTTTTTTTTTAAAAAAAAGGGGGGAAAAAGGTTTTTTTCCCCCCAAGGGTTTTTTTTAAAACCCTTTAAAAAAAAAAAAATTTTTAAAAACCCCCCCCTTTTTTTAAATTTTTTTAAACCCCCAAAAAAAAAAAAAAAGGGGGTTTTCCCCTTAAAAAAAAAAAGGGAAAACCAAATGGGGGAAAAAAGGGGGGTTTTTTGGGGGTTTTGGGTTTTTGGGGGGGGGGGGGGGGCCCCCCCAAACCCCCCGGGGGTTTTTTCCCCCCCAAAAAATTTGGGGGGGGAAAATTTAAAAAAGGGGAAAAATTTAGTGTTTTTTAAAATTTTTTTTTTTTAAAAAAATTTTTTTGAAGGGGTTTTAATTTCCCAAAAAAAGGGAAATGAAAAAACCCCCAAAAAAAAAGGGGGGGTTTTTTTTAAAGGGTTTTAAAAAAATTTTTTTAAAAAAAAAAAAAAAAAAAGGGGCCCCCCCAAAAGGAAAAAAAAGGGGGGCCCCCCCAAAACCAAAAAGGGGGGAAAAAAAAAAACCCTTTTTGGGCCCTTTTTTTCCCCCACCAAAAAAGGGGGGGTTTTTTCCCCAAAAGGTTTTTTTGGCCTTTTAAATTTTGGGGGGTTTGGGGTTTTTTTTTTTTCCCGGCCTTTTTCCCCAAAATTTGGGGGGGTTGAAAGGGGGGGAAAAATTTTTCCCCCCCGGGGGGGCCCCAAAAAAAGGGGGGGGCCCCCCCCCTTTTTTTTTTTAAAAGGGGGTGTTTTTTTTTTTTCCCCCCCCTTTTTTTTTAAAAAAAAAGGGTTTTTTTTTTTTTTTTTTTTTTTCCCCCCCCCCAAAAAAGGGGGAAAAAAATTTTTTTTTTTTTTTTTTTTTTTCCCCCCTTTTCCGGGGCCAAATTAAAATTTTTTTTTTTTTTGGGGGGAAAAATTTTTTTTCCCGGGACCCCTTTTTTTTCCCAAATAGAACTAAAAATTTAAAAAAAAAATTTTTTTTTTTTTTTTCCCGGGGAAAAATTTATTTTTCCCCTTTTTCCTTTTTTTCCCCCCAAAAAAGGGAAAAGGGGGGGCCCAAATTTTTTTTTCCCCCCCCAAAAAACCCAAACCCCCAACCCAATTTTTTTTAAAAATTTTTTTTCCCCAAAAGGGTTTTTGGAAAATTTGAAAAGGGTTTTTTTTTAAAATTTTTTTTTTTTTTTTTTAAATTTTTTTTTTTTGGCCTTTTTTTTTTTTAAAGGGGGGGGGGTTTTTTTTTTTTTGGGGCCCCCCTTTTTTTTTTTTAAAAAAATAAATTCTTTTTTCAAAGTTAAACCCCCCACGAGGTTTTGTCCAAGAAAGAGCCCCGGTCCATCGCATTTTGTGAAATGTTCACCTGTCTTAAAGGGGACTTTCCCTTTTTCAAGGGGGGAATTTCCTTTGGGTTTCTAATGGCCCCTACCCGGCTTTCAAGGGGGGATACCTGGCTTTAAGGAGCACTAAACTTGCCCATAAGGGGGACTATCTTGCTAAAAGGGGGGAAATACCGGGGTATAAGGGGGACTACCTGGGTTTTAAGGGGCACCACTTGGGAAAAGGGGTTGGGTACTACCCGGCTATAGGGGGGTATACCCGGCTAAAAGGGGCACTACCGGGTATAAAAAACAAAATCTATCTGTTATAAGGGGGGACCCAACTTGCTTTTAGGGGGAAAATATCTTGCTAAAGGGGGTTTCTACCTGGCTTTTAAGGGGAACTACCGGGGTCCCAGGGGGGTTTTTACCTGGCTGTAAGGGGCACCCCCCCCTGGCTACAAGGGGCACTAACCCGGAAAAAGGGCACTACCCGGCTGTAAGGGGGCACTACCCCGGCCTTTTAAAGGGGGTACTTTCCTGGCATAGGGGGTTTCAACCTGGCTGTAAGGGGCACAAACCGGCTTTTTGGGGGTTTTCTATCTGGCTACAAGGGGCACTACCTACCTAAAAAGGGGCACTCCCGGGTTTTTGGGGGGTAATACCTGCTGTTTTAAAGGGGCACTACCTGGGGGGACAAAAAGGCACTACCATTTGGGTATAGGGGGGGTACTATCTGGCTGTAAGGGGCCCCTACTGGCTACAAAGGGGCCCCCTACCTGGTTTTAGGGGGAACCTTTTTTGGGTTTTGTGGGTAAATACCTTTTTCCTTGGAAAAAAGGGGACTAAACCCGGCTACAAGGGGCAAAAAAACCTTTTTTCTAAAAAGGGGCACTTCTTGGGGTATAAGGGGAAACAACCTGGCCCATAAGGGGGGACTAAACTTCCTTTTAAGGGCACCCCTTGCTATTGGGGGGGTACTACGGGAAAAAAGGGGACTTTTTGGCTTTTAAAGGGGGATACCTGGCGGGAAGGGGGGCCACTTGGTTTTGGGGTAATACCTTTTCTAAAAAGGGGGGCCCCTACCTGGCTATAAAGGGGCCCCCAAATTTGGGTATTAAAAACCGGGATCTATTGGCTAAAGGGGCAGACTTTCTATCAGGGGGCCCATTTCCTATAAAGGGGTAATACCTGGGTGTTGGGGAACTACCTGGGCCCCTAGCGGGGAGAACCTGGCTGTAAGGGCACTTCCTGGCCCACAAAGGGCACAACATGGGTACAAGGGGGACTACCTGGGGTATAAGGGGGACTACCTGGGGTGTAAGGGGCCCCCTTTCCCGGCTATAGGGGGTAAATTTTCCTGGTATAAGGGGGGTACTACCTGGGGGGTAAGGGGCACTACCCCGGCTGGAAAAGGGGGATACCTTTGGGTATGGGGGCACTATCTGGCTTAAAAAGGGGCACTACCGGCTTCAAGGGGGACACCTGGTTTTTAGGGGGGTTTTGGGGACAAAATGGGGACAAAGGGGCCCACCTGGCTATAGGGGGGGACAAACTGGTTTTTAAGGGGCACTACCTGGCTACAAGGGGCACTACCTGGCTATAGGGGGCACCTTCTGCCTTTAGTGGGTACTACCTGTCTGTAAGGGGACCCACCGGCTAAAAAAGGGGGCATCTGGGTAAAAAGTGGCACTAACCCGGCTTAAAAAAGGGGCACTACTTGGTATAAGGGGGATTTTACCGGCCCATAAGGGGGACTAAATTGCTATAAGGGGGACTATCTTTCTATAGGGGGGTACTACCCTGGCTACAAAGGGGGATACCTGGCCCATAGGGGGATACCTGGCTTAAGGGGCAACCCCTTGGGGTATAAAAGGGCTACTCCTGGTTACAAGGGGCCACAAACCCGGGTATAAGGGGCCACTACCTGGCTTTAAGGGGGCATCTAAACTGGCTATTTTGGGGGAAGACCCTTGGGTAAAACCGGGGGATTATTTTGCAAAAGGGGGGTTTCTACTTTTGGGTGTAAGGGGTAAATACCCGGCTCTTGGGGGGTTTAACCCGGTGTAAGGGGCACTACCTGGGTACAAAAAGGGCAGTACCGGGTACAAAAGGGGGACTACCTGGGAAAGGGGGGACCTACCTGGTTTTAAGGGCACTACCGGAAAGGGGCTATTTTGGGGGTTCTACCTGGTGTAAGGGCCTTTCCGGGGTTAAGGGGGACTACCTGGCTTTGGGGGCACTTTCCTGGGTGTAAAGGGGGACTACCCGGCTATAGGGGGGATTTTTTTCTGGCTACAAGGGGCACTACCTTTGGCCCACAAGGGGCAATTTCCTGGCTACAAGGGGCCCCTACCCGGGTATTGGGGGGGAAATACCTTGGGTGTAAAGGGTACTTCCCGGCGTAAGGGGGGGACTACCTGGGTACCCGGGGGCACTACCCTGGTTTTTGGGGGGAAATATCTGGTGGGAAGGGGCACTACCTTTTAAAAAGGGGGATACCCGGCTATAGGGGGCACTACCCCGGGTTGGGAAGGGGCACAACCCGGGTATTGGGGGGGGCTTTTCTTTGGGTAAAGGGGTACACCTCCTTTTAAGGGGAACACCTGGGCTTAAAAGGGTTAATACCTTTGGGGAAGGGGCACTACCTTGGGGGCAAAAGGGGGCTAAAAAGGGTAAAGGGTAGGGTAAAAATATTTTTTTAAGGGGCACTACCTGGGGTAAAAGGGGGACTTTTTCCCGGCTTTAAGGGGGGACCCTTTTTGGGGTTTTTTGGGGTACTACCTGCTTAAAGGGGCACTACCTTTGGGTAAAGGGGCACTACCTGGGGTTTAAAGGGGGCACCAAATTTGGTCATGGGGGCACTACTTGGCTAAAGGGGCTCTACCCCCGGGTATTTAAAGGGGCCAAAATAACCCGGGTAAAAGGGGCACTTTGGGTATAAGGGGGACTCTTGGGTACAAGGGGGACTACTTGGGCCTATAGGGGACTAATTTGGGTGTAAGGGGCTACCCTCCCTTTGGGTTTTAAAGGGGCACTACCTGGCTACAAAGGGGCCCCTACCTTTGGGTAAAGGGGCCCCCTACCGGCTATTTTGGGGCCCCTACCCGGCTTAAAGGGGCACTACCCGGTATAGGGGGACTTTTGCTTATTTTGGGGTCTAAATGGCTGTAAGGGGCCTACCTGGGCTTTGGGGAATTCCTGGCTTAAAAGGGGCACTCCTGGTCTTTGGGCACTACCGGGTAAAGGGGGAAAACTGGCTAAAGGGGGGACTACCTGGAAAATTAAAGGGGGACTTTCCTGGCTAAAGGGGGGGACTTTCCGGCTAAAGGGGGTTCTTTCCTGGCTGTAAGGGGACTCCTGGCTGTAAGGGGCCAACCCCGGCTATTTGGGGGGAAATTTTCTGGGTACAAGGGGCACTACCTGGCTACAAGGGGGCCTACCCCGGTTATAGGGGGTACTTTGGGGGACTTCCTTGGGGACAAAAGGGGCACTACCTGGCTATAAAGGGGGCATCTGGGTTAAGGGGGGGACTAACCCGGTACAAGGGGATTTTCCTGGCTATAGGGGGGACCTTTGCCTTTATGGGTACTACCTTTTTGTTTTGGGCACTAACCCGGGTTTTCAAGGGGGGACTACCCGGCACAAGTGGGGACTACCTTTGGGTAAAAGGGGCTCTACTTTGGGTATAAGGGGATCAAATGGCTATAAGGGAATTTTAAATTGCTATTTAAGGGGGACTAAACCCTTTCTATAGGGTTACTACATGCCCAAAAAGGGGCACTTCCTCCCATAGGGGGCACTACCTGGCCCGTAAAAGGGGGGACCACTTGGGGTATAGGGGGGTACTTCCTGGCCAAGGGGCCCCCCCACCTGGGCCCAAAGGGGCCACTACCTGGCTATAAGCGGCATCTATCTGACTATAAGGGGCACTGACTTGCTATCAGGGGCACTATCTTCCTATAGGGGGTACTACCTGGCTGTAAGGGGAACTACCTGGCTCTAGGGGGTATTACCTGGCTGTAAGGGGCACTACCTGGCTACAAAGGGCACTACCTGGCTACAAGGGGCACTACCTGGCTATAGGGGGCACTACCTGGCTTGAAGGGGGGACTACCTGGCAAAAGGGGTACTACCTGGTTTAAGGGGGACTACCTGGCTGTAAAGGGGGGACTACCCCGGCTATAAAGGGGGCAACTACCCGGGTTAAGGGGGCCCACCCCGGCTAAGGGGGGGACTATCTGGCCCACAAGGGGCCTCTACCTGGGTTTCAAGGGGCCCAAAAACCTGGCTACAAGGGGGACTACCCGGTTTTTGGGGGGACTACCTGGTTTAAGGGGGGAATACCTGGGTGTAAGGGGGACTAAACCCGGGTACAAAAGGGCAATACCTGGCTATAGGGGGGGTAAAAAATTGGCTGTAAAAGGGGCAATTTTTCCTTTTCTTCAAGGGGAAATACCAATTGGGGGGTTATTTTGGGGGCAATACCTGGTTTGGGGGGTACTACCTGGTTGGGGAAGGGAGGGGGAACTACCTGGCTAAAGGGGGGACTATCTTTTTGGCTAAAGGGGGACTACCTCTGTTTTGGGGGACCCCTTTTCCTGGGTAAGGGGCACTACCGGGAATAGGGTAGGGACTTTCCCGGCTTGGA
Organism: Phyllomedusa bahiana; assembly: GCA_025379985.1. Classification (NCBI taxonomy): domain Eukaryota; kingdom Metazoa; phylum Chordata; class Amphibia; order Anura; family Hylidae; genus Phyllomedusa; species Phyllomedusa bahiana. The sequence continues at coordinate 10,328 of JAODAL010002784.1, read as the reverse complement.
AGGGGAAATACTGGGTACAAGGGGGACTACCTGGCTAAAGGGGGGCCCTTCCCGGGTTTAGGGGGACTAACCCGGCTCAAGGGCCCCTACCTGGGCTAAAGGGGGCTACCGGTTAAAAAGGGGAAATACCCGGCTTTCAAGGGGGCCCCCAATTTGGGTAAAGGGGCATTTACCGGCTATAAGGGCATCTACTGGCTAAAAGGGGGCTCTACCTGGCTATAAGGGGCACTACTTGCTTTAAGGGGCCAATCTTGCTATGGGGTCTATCTCTTTTAAAGGGGGCACTACCTGGCTGAAGGGGGGTACTCCCTGGCAAAGGGGGGTACTACTGGCTCGGGGCCCTACCTGCTATAGGGGGAAACCCCTGGCATAGGGGTACTACCTGCTGTAAGGGGCACTACCGGGCTACGGGGGGCACAAACCGGGTAAAAGGGACCACTACCGGGTAAATTTGGCCTCCCTTTTGCTCAATGGGCACTACCTGGCAATAGAGGGTCAATCGGGCGTAAGGGCATCTTTGGCCCCCATAAGGGGCTCTACCTGGCATAAGGGCACTATCTTGCTATAGGGGGCATCTACCTGGCTATTATTATTATTAATATTATTATTTATTTTTGAGCGCCCTTGGCTCCAGAGCGCTGTACATTCGGGTTTCATACATATAGAAAAAGCCCAGGCTAAAGGCTTTCAATTAAAAATGTTTATTCTTAAAAATGCCGCGGCTTTCCGAGACAAAATTTAAAAACATCAGACTAAAAAGAACTTTACGTTTTTCGGGTGAATTTTTTTTTTCTTTAAAAAAAATTGGGTTTTTTTGGGGGGGTTTTTTTTGGGGTTCTTTTACAGTGGGTGACGTGGGTACACAGGGGAAAGCAAGAATGGAAAAACAATTGGGAGAGGGGAATGCAACAAAGGTGAAGACGACTAAAAAAAGAGAAGCGAAAGACAGAGAACTGCCGGAGCCCAAAAACATTGTTGATCTTTTATATATGAAAAAAAAAAAAAGTGAAGTGTGTTTCTTTCTTTATAGTAAGGTGGGAGTGATACATTTTTGGGTGTGATGTAATAAACACTATTATGGGTACTATAGAGGAAAAAGAAACAAAAATTTCTCTCCTGCTTCGAATGGACAATGGGGAGGAAATAGTGCACCAATAGGAATGGGGCAGGTAAATACCAAAAGGAAACCAATGGGTGTCTGGTTCTAATTCTAAAAAATGGATGGCGCCTCTAAAAAACAGAGGCTTAAGGCGCCTAAAAGATATTTCATATTTCAGGAATGGGCTAATGATTGGTTGAAAGATGGCGAGGTAAAATTCAATTCAGCCAGATAATATAACTGTTTATAGAACAGATCTTGTGATTGGTTATACTAACAGCGGGCCGTATGAATCTGGCCAATCCGAGGTGAAGTATGCAGTACGAAGCTCATTGGAGCTAGTCTGGCTCGGGAATCTAAAAAAAAAGCAATCAAAACAGAAGCTACTTCCTCTATGGGAGATAGCACGGCAGGGGAAAGGTTTACAAAACTTATAGCTAAATGTAGCTGAATTGAGTTATTAAGCAACTGAGGTAAGTAGTAGTAAACAGAATATAAGTGAAACTTCGGGAGTTTGGAAATAATTGTTACAAAGAAAAATAATAAATATAAATAAAATAAAAAACAAAATATAGAGCAGCAATGAAAAATCTGAGATGTGAGGAGTTGACATGGGGAGAGCAGAGAAGAAGGTCCTGTGAGGAGCGGGATTGTGAGAGGGGAGATATCTGGAGATTGGGCAGAGATTATGGGTGGAGAGGGTCATGGGAGCTTGTAGGTCATGGTTTTTTATGTAAACTTGAACTGGATTCGCTGGGCAATGGAAGCCAGTGAAGGGATTTGGCAGAGGGGAGAGGCAGGAGGAGGCAGCGAGGGAGAGGTGAATCAGACGGGCGGGCAGAAGTTAAGGATGGATTGGAGGGGAGCGATGGGTTGCTAGCTGGGAGGCACAGAGAAGGATGTTGCAGTAGTCTAGGCGGGAGATGACAAGGGCATGGACAAGCATTTTTGTGCTTTCGAAGTTGAGGAATGTGCGGATGCGAGAGATGTTTTTTAGGTCGAGGCGGCAGCAGAGGTGAGGGTTTGGATGTGCGGTTTGAAGGACAGAGCAGAGTCAAAGGTTATCCCAAGGTAGCGGACTTATGGAGCTGGGTGGAGAGAGTGAAAGCATTGATGTGATAGAGAGATTTGGTGGAGGGATGGAGGTGGGGATGGTGCGAAGATTGATGATCAGTTATCTCCACGTTTAGCTTCAGGAGACGTGAGGAGAGAGAAAGGAGGATATGGTCGGAAAGACAGAAAGGTTATCCAGGAGAGTAGATGAGGTAATATCTGGGCCGGAGATGTGAGTTGGGTATTCATTCCAGCATTAACATGGTGGTATTGAAAGCCATGCGATGCTATTTGTTGACCCAGACCAAGAGTTGTAGATCAGGGTTTCAAAACTGAGGCCCTCAGCTGTTGGGAAAAACTACACTCCCATAATGGACCACTGTTATAGATTATATAAAATGCATCATGGGAGTTGTAGTTTCCCAACAGCTGGAGGGCCGAAGTTTGATACGTGTGGTGTAGATAGAAAAGAGTAGTGGGCCCAACACAGACCCCTGGGGGACACCAACAGAGAGCGGGCGAGAAGGAGGAGGTGGTGCGTGAGTGGTGATGCTGAATGTCCGATCAGTGAGGTTTACGAGGGAGATCCAGGAAAGGGCCCCAGTCCGTTGATCGAGGGAGAAGATGATGTGTAGGATGGAGATGAGAGTGGTGACAGTGTCAAAGGCAGAGGACAGGTCTAGGAGGAGAAGCACAGGAAGTAGTGGCTTGAGGCTCTTTGGCAGTTGTTGGTGTTGGTGACCTTGGTTAGGGCGGCGGTTTTTTCGGTAGAGTGGTGGTGGGGTTGGAAACCAGAATTGAAGAGGGTCGAGGAGAGAGTTTGAGTGGAGAGATGAGAGGAAGTTGAAGATAGACGCTGCTGCTCGAGGAGTTTAGAGGTGAATGGAAGCAGTGAGATGGGGTGATAGTTGGACAGATGGGGTGATAGTTGGACAGTGAGGAGGGGTCAAGAGATGGTTTCTTAAGGATGGGTGTGATGGCCGCATGTTTAAAAGAGGATGGAACGGTGCCAGAGGTTAATGATAGGTTGAAGAGATGGGCCAGGGGCGTGGGATGAAGGTAGGATGGCAGTGGGTCAAGATTTACAGGTTTAGTGTGGGTTGGATTTGGACAGTTGAGAGTAAAGCTGTTCATGAGTGAAGTAGAAAAGGAAGTCGTTAGGGGGGAATAGTGATGAGCAGGGTGTAGAGGTGGGCATGCGGGGAAGGGAACACATGCAGGAATAGAGCTAGGCGTCGGGGACTGCAGGGTGACGTTTGGTCTGATGAGATTGATCTTATTGAGGACTGTGAGTGGCGGAAGTCTATCTGCTGAGATGAGAGAGGGGGGAGGGGGTGCTGGTGGCCGGAGGATGAGCGTTGAAGTGTTAATTAAAAAATTGTTGGGGTTGTGAGACAGGGAAGATATGAGATGGTGAAGTAATCTGTTCGGCGGTGGTGAGCGCGATGACTTAGATGTGTGTAGTGATAGTTTGGTATGAGGCAAGGTCCCTCAGTGCACCGGGTTTTCTTCAGCGACGATCAGGCAATTCTCGGGAGCTAGCCTAGCTGTTTGGTGGAGTCTGTGTGCCAGGGTTGTCTGTTCATTTTGCGGGTTTGTTCGTGTGGTGAGAGGGGAGACAGCATATCAAGAGTGGAGGTGATTTTGTGGTGTAGAATTGGTGGCTGCGTCTGGGTCAGAAAACTGAGAAGATGGTTAGAGAGGGGAAAAAGAGATTCATAGAGAGTGTGAGGGGTAGAGCGTGTTGTTGGTTTCTACGGGGAGCAGTAGATTTGGGGCGGTAGGGCCAGGTGGGGTGGGAATTGGTGGAAGAAGGTGAGCAGATTGTGGTCAGAGATGGGTAAAGGAGAGATTGTGGTGTTAGATAGAGGAGACAGAGCGGGGTAAGTATGAGGTTCAGTGGTGTGTCGTCTGTGTGAGTGGCTCCAGAGGTCCCACTGGGTGAGGTGAAGAAGAGGAGAGTGACAGGAGTCTTGTTAGTAGTGGGTGAGTGTGATGGTTGATTGGGATGTTGACACACTCCCATGACAATATGGGAGTCTTCAGTGGAAAGAAAGTGAAGGAAGCCAGGAAGCAAAGTGAGTCAAGGAAGAAAATGGCAGGGCTGGAGGTCAGTAAACAAACATCCACTTGGAGGGTGGAGAGGGGGAGTAAATGCTAGACAGAGTGCACCTCGAAAAGGAGGGGAGGGTGAAGGACGGTAGTGGGTGGAATGGGGACAAAGGAGCAGGTAACTGACAGAAAGACTAGGCCGACCACTTTCCGCCTTGTTTACTTCCAGGGCGGGGGGGGGGTGTGGTTTAAACGGGAAGCCCGCCGTAAGAGAGTGCAGCAGGGGAAGTTGTGTCAGAAGGTGCAAGACAGGTTTCTGTTAGTCCAAGGATGGATAGGTTGCGTGAGATGAAAAGGTCATGGATGAAGGGAAGCTATAAGGGGCACTACCTAGCTGTAAGAGGGCACGACCTGGCTATATGGGCATTGACCTGGCTATAGGGGGTATCGATCTGTCTATAAGGGGCACTACCTGGCTATAGGGGGTACTACCTGGATAAAGTGGGCAACTACCTGGCTTTCTTCCAGAGCCGTTATACAGTTAGGTGGAGTGGGTGTGGCTTTTCAAAGGGGCGTATCTCACCAACAAAATGGGCATGGCCATGCAAATTTTTTGCCACGACACGCGTAGCGTGCCGCCCCTTCGAATCTCCCACTTTCGAAAGTTGGCAAGTACGCTCTAACCATGCCTGGCCTCATGGCATCATATCAGGCCTCACCTCTAACCATGCCTGTCCTCATGACATCACACCTCTAACCATGCCTGGCCTCATAACATCACACCTCTAACCTGCCTGGCCTAATGAATCATACCAGGCTACCTTAACCTTTGCCTGGCCTCATGACATCACACCTCTAACCATGCCTGGCCTCATAACATCACACCTCTAACCATGCCTGGCCTCATGACATCATACCAGGCCTCACCTCTAACCCATAGTTGCCAACTTTTGAAATTGAAAAAGCAGGAGATTGTAGAGGATGGTGCGCGGTGTGCCACGCCCCTTCAAAAAGCCACACCCACTCCACCTAATGCAAAGGCTTTGAAGAAACCAGGTAGTTTGCCCTTTAGCCAATTTAGTAGCCCCCATAACAGGTAGTGCCCTTACAGGAAGGTTATGCCCCTTGTAGCCAGGTAGTGCCCTTTGTAGCCAGGTAATGCCCCCTCTGTGCCAGGTAGAGCCCCTCTGTAGCAGGTAGAGCCAAATTGTAGCCAGCTAGAGCCAAATTTGTACCCAGGTAGATGCCCCCACTTTGTAGCCAGGTAGAATGCCCCTTTGTTAGCCTGGTAGATGCTTCATTGTTCCCCAGGTAGATGCCCCTTTTGGGTTGCCAGGTTGTTGCCCCTTTTTAGCCAGGTTAGTGCCCTTTGGGTTGCCAGGTGGGATGCCCCCCATTGTTTGCCAGTAGTGCCCCCCATTGTACCCCGGGTTTAGTTGTGCCCCCATTGTAGCCAGGTAGTGCCCCTTTGTTTGAGGTAGGCCCCCCCCCATTGTAGCCAGGTATTTGCCCCTCTGTTGCAGTAGTGCCCCTCTGTTGCCAGGTAGTGCCCCCCCCATTTTTAGCCAGGTAGTCCCCTCTGTTGCAGGTAGTGCCCCCCCATTGTAGCCAGGTAAGTTGCCCCTCTGTTGCCAGGTAGTGCCCCCCCTTTTGAAGCAGTTGGCCCCTTGTTGCCGAAACCCCAAATGTAGCCATGTATTTGCCTCTTGTTGCCAGGAAAGACCCTCCCCCCCATTGTAGCCAGGTAGAGCCCCCTATAACTATTAAAATAAAAAAATACAATTAAACATCCTTATCCCACCTTCCCGCTTACGCAATCCCCCCCGGCCCGCAGTAGTTCAGCGTCGCAAGGGGGAGTGAGTGCAGCGCGCGTCATTCCCCTGCGACCTGACCTATTTTACAGCGCTCACCGGCGCTTTTAACATAAGGGGGAGAAGGGAGGGGGGAACCATCCTCCTGCTTTCCCTTTAAATGCTGAACTGACTTTGCGGCTGCGACGCACAAGTCGTGAAACTCCCCCCCGGGGGGTGAGCGGCTGCTGGGGCCCGCTTCACCCGCCTTTTGGGAAAGGCCCGGCGGCGCCAGAGTAGCGCACCAGCGCTTACTTTTGCGGCGCGGTCCCCCGCCCCTGCTGGCGGCAGAGGAATGCCAACTTGCCGGGAGGGGAGGGGGGCCCCATTAGCGGGACCCCCCCGCCAAAGCGGGAGAGTTGGCATGTATGCTCTAACCATGCCTGGCCTCTGACATCATTAGGCCTCACCTTAACATGCTGGCCTCATGACATCATACCAGGCCCACATCTAACATTGCCTGGCCTATGAATCACCACCTTAAACCAGGGCCTGGGCTCATGACATCATACCAGGCCGCACCTTTTAACCATGCTGGCTCAGACATCATACCAGGCTCAACCTTAACCATGCCTGGCCTCATGACATCATACCAGGCCTCACCTCTAACCATGCCTGGTGTAAAGACATCACACCTCTAACCATAACCAGTCCTCCTCCAGCAGACCAGCGCCAAGACACTGTAATATATATGGTGTAGAAAATATTACATGCATAGCCTCATTTATGAAAACTGTGTAGAAATTGTCTTTGTTGCCCATAGCAACCAATCCAAGCACATAATAACCAATGAGAGAACAGGTTTCATTTCTTAAACTGCTATGGGAAAATGAAAGCTGAGCTCTGATTGGCAGGGCCGTTCCTAGGCTAAATTTCACTCAGGGCGAGGTGAAGAAATTTCGCCCCCTCCCCACCCCCACCGTAATATATGGCGCTACAGTGCACTTCTCTACCAATTCCTATCTCTATACAAACTCCCCATCTATAGCACCTCATATGGTAGCCATGTAATATGCCCCCTGTAGCCATGTAGTAGCCCCATGTAGCCAGGTAGTTGCCCCCGTAGCCCGTAGATGCCCCCTGTGGCCGGTAGATGCTCCTGGTAGCCAGTGATGCCCCTCTGTAGCCAGTAGATGCCCCCTGTGGCCAGTAGATGCCCCCCTGTAGCCAGTGATGCCCCTGTAGCCAATGATGCCCCTCTGTAGCCAATGCTGCCCCTCTGTAGTCACTCCTGTCCCCTGTAGCCAGTGATGCCCCCTGTAGCCAATGATGCCCCCTGTAGCCAGTGATGCCCCCACTTGTAGCCAGTGATGCCCCCTGTAGCCAGTGATGCCCCCTGTAGCCAGTAGATGCCCCCTGTAGCCAGTTGTTGCCCCCGTTTAGCCATTTATGCCCCCTGTAGCCAGTGATGCCCCCTTGTAGCCAGTGATGCCCCTGTAGCCCGTGATGCTCCCCTGTAGCCAGTAAATGCCCCCTTTTAGCCCGTGATGCCCCCTTGTAGCCAGTGATTGCCCCCCCGTAGCCAGTGATGTCCCGCTTGTAGCCAGTGATGCCCCCTGTAGCCAGTGATGCCCCCCTTGTAGCCAGTGATGCCCCTGTAGCCAGTGATGCCCCCCTTGTAGCCAGTGATGCCCCCTGTAGCCAGTGATGCCCCCCTTGTAGCCAGTGATGCCCCTGTAGCCAGTGATGCCCCCTTGTAGCGAGTGATTGTCCCCGTAGCCAGTGATGCCCCCTGTAGCCAGTGTGCCCCCTTGAGCAGGATGCCCATTTGCCAGTGATGCCCCCTGTAGCCAGTGTTTCCCCCCTTGTAGCCAGTGATGCCCCTGTAGCCAGTGATGCCCCCTTTGTAGCCTGATGCCCTGTAGGTGATGCCCCCCTTGTAGCCAGTGTGCCCTGTAGCCAGTGATGCCCCCTTGTAGCCAGTGATGCCCCCTGTAGCCAGTGATGCCCCTGTAAGTAATCATAAAATCACCAAAAAAGTACTCACCTCGGTCCGCACGTCCCGGTTCAGAGCTGCCAGCCGAGGAGATCGAGCGTCGAAGGGGGCGCGGTGAAAGCTGTGCGCCCCCTGCCAAAATGTGTATGTATTGGCGTCAATGGCGCGATACTTTACAGGGGAGGAGCAGGATGGAAAGATCCGTCCCGCCCCCTCCCTGCCCCGGCGCTACTGGTCTGCGCGATGTTATAAACAGTGCGCAGAGTCAGGGCGACCCCTGGGGGGGCGAGGCGGCGGCGCCCCCTCGGGTTGGGAGCCTTGGGCCCGGGGATCGCCGCCCGCCCGCCCTGGGAAAGGGCCCCTGCTGATGGGTCACTATGAGTCTGTTGGTTATTAGCTCTGTTGGTCACTTGAGCTTGATTGGTTACTAGGGCTCTGATTGGTCCTTGAGCTTGATTGGTTTTAGGGGCTCTGATTGGTTGCTATGAGCTTGATTATTACTTGTGCTTGATTGGTTTATGGCTCTGATTAGTTTTGGGGGTTGATTTGGTGGTTTAAAAACCTGATTGGTTGCTTGAGCTTGTTTGATTGTTAGGCTCTGATTGGTTTCTATGGGCTTGTTGGTGGCTATGGCTCTGTTTGATTGCTTGGCTTGTTGGTTGTTGGGGGCTAACAGTATTACTTTTGCAGTTTTAAAAAAGCAGGCCATTATTTTTAAAAATCCCCCATATATGTCCTGTGTTGTTTCCTTTTGATGTTATTGATGTAAAAAAAAGGAGAAAAAAATCATCATATATTTTAATGCCCAAAAAACCGTCCCCAAGACCGTTTGCCAGTAATTACAACTTCGAAGATCAAATAATCCCCCAAAACATATCCCCACCAACTTGTGATAAATTTTTTTAATTTAACCATGAACACTTCCCCCCAGTAGGATGAATTTTTTTACCACCACACTTGACCATATCCCCACATAGTGACTGAAAAATCCCCAAAAACACCATGACCACACTTTCCCACCAAATAGTGATGAATAATAACCCCAAAACCACATCCCCCACCCATATTGATGAATAATACCACAACCCTGCCCCAACACATCCCCATATGTGACTGAAAAATCCCACAACCCACATCCCCCACCAAAATAGTGACTGATTAATACCACCCCCCATGACACATATCCCCCCGATAGGATGAATAATACCACAACATCAGCCCCACCCATAGTGAATGAATATATACAACCCATGACCCATTCACCACCACTTTGATGAATAATCCCCCAACCCCCATGATAAAAACACCCCACTTTGTGCTGAATAAAAACACAAACACCGATCAATATCACCACCACTTAGTGGCTGAAAAATTTCCCCTTTCCTGATACATATCACCCACCACTTTTGTGACTGAAAAATTTTCCCCCACACCATGCCCCTCTATCCCCCACATGGTGACTAAATAATCCCCCAAACCCGGGGGCCCACATATAACCCAATAGTGACTAAAATAATCCCTCCACACCATGCCACTTCCCCACCACACAAAGACTGAATTTGCAGCACTAATGAACAATATCACACAGGGTGTAAATAATACACAACGTCATGCCCCACATATCACCACTTATGGTGATAAACAATACCCACCAATAATGACTGGTAATCCAAACATTCCCCAAAAACTAGTGATTTAATTTTCCCCCACATATCACCCCAAGTGATTGAATAATCCCACCCTATCCTAAAAATAGAATGAAAAATTCCAAACCCATGCCCACATATCACAACGTAGGGGGGAAAATACCACAAACTATGATAATATCACCCCTACGTGACTGAATATTAAACCACCCCATGAACAATATCCCCTATGGTGACTAAAAAATACCACCACTTGAGGATAATATCACAATATTGACCACTTATCCCCAAACCTGGGGGGAATGAATATTTCACCCCCACATAAACTAGAAAAATCCCACAACATCATGATACTTTCCCTCCCACATAGTGTGGATAATACCACCCCCCATGCCCACTTTTCACCACCAAAAGTGACTAAATAATACTGAAAACACCAGGGCCCTCAAATCATACCCATGGTGACTGCTAATTTCTAAAACCTGACCACTTTCATCACCCCTAGTGACTAAATTAATCCCCTTCTAATGCCCACTACCCTACCCATGTGCCTCTATCCCCCACAAGTGACTGAATAATCGCCCACTATGCCACTTTCAAAACGTGACTGAAAAATACTGCCACCCATGGCCAAATATCACTACCCATGTGATGATAATTTCCCCCACACCGTGACCCATTCACCACCCTTC
>JAODAL010002783.1:0-187479 GCA_025379985.1 Phyllomedusa bahiana | reverse complement strand
GTTTGTCATGAGTGACCGTGGGGAACCCAATTTTAAAAGGGGGGAAAGAGCTTTTTCCCAAAGGGAAAGGGAGAGTGGGGGGGGACTGGGGGGCTGAAGCTTTCTCTGATGAGGTTAAAATCTTTTTGGGGAAAGTGAAGGGCCCAAGTCTTTGTTTAAAAGGGGGGGTTGGGGAGGGAAGGTGTTGGGGGAAAAGGGGAAAGGGGTTTGTGGTTTTAATTTAATTGTCTGGGGTTGGGGGGACAGGGGGGAAATGAGAGTGGTGAAATAGTTCTGTTTGGTTTGGGGCGGGGGTGCGGGGAACCCCTTTTTAAATTCTGCGGGGAAGGGGTGTTTTTTGTAAAGGAAAGTCATCAAGGGGGATTTTTTTTCTTCCAGCGATTTTCCCAGAAATTTTCGGAAAGCCCGCCTCAGCGGGTTTGGTAAAAGTCTTTTTGTGCCAGGGTTTTTTCTGTTGTTTTTTGCCGGTTTTTTGTGTGTGAGGGGGCCCGACGGGCCCCGGGGCGGGGGAAATTTTGTATGGTTAAAAAAAAAGGGGGCTGGGGTCGGGGTAAATTAAAATGAGGAGAAATTAGGGAAAGGGGTTTAAAAGGAGAGGCCAAGAGAGTTTGGGGGGTTGAGGTTTGTAGATTCCTGGGGGGCGTACTGGAAAATTGGACAAAACCTTGATGAACAAAAACATAAAGCAAAACCCTTTGCGGCTCGCTACCTCCCCCTGCGGGCGGCTGCCGCCTCGCCAGCCCCCAGTCGCCCCTTTGCAGCCATGGCTTTTCCTGTTCCTCCCCCCCGGGCCCCCCTTCGCTGCATCTGCCGCTCCCCTCCCCGCAATGATGGGCCCCCAAAAGTGAAAAGGGGTTTTTCCTCACCCAAAATCTCCAACACTTGAGATCCCTGGGAAAATTAGTTTTCCTACGGGAAGGGCCCCAAAAGGGGGCCTTCATTATTAGCCCCTAAACTGGCAAAGCCTGGCCGGGGGCCCACCCCGCGGTGGGCCCCGAGGAGACCCCTAACGGCAAAACCTGCAACCCTTTTCCTCCGGGGGTTTCCCGAACGTCTTTGGGGAAAACCTGGTCGCCCCTTCCTCTGCTCCCGCAGCTTTGCTCCCGTCCCGCCGGGGGACCCCCGGGTGGGACAGTATTTCTGTGCATTTCCCCGCACTTTAGCCCGGAGTTAGAGGGAACAATGAGGCTCTGGTAGCAAATTTTTTCGGGAAAGGCCCTCGGGACGCTTTAAAAGGACGAGCTCGCGGGTGGGAGCCTTCCCTTTCCCCTAAACGGGGACGAATTGATTGGGTTTTAAGCCCCCCCGGATCGTTTATCTTTTTTGGGCCGAAAGACAAACAAGAGCCCGCCCCAACGCGGAGCCTACCGGGACCACCCCCGGCTACCTGGTTTTTAAGCTCCTGTCTTTCAAACCCCCCACCCTACCTCCCCCAAAACGGTTAATGGGACAAAACCCCTTTGGCCGGGGGAAAAGGGGGAAACTGCCCCCAGGGGGAAAACCCCTCACAGCGACTTTTAAGAGGAAATTTGTGTTTCTCTGCGGCGGGGGTTCCGGGGCCCACTTCTTGGAGACTGTCCGGTGGCCCGGGGGAAACTCCCGCCCCTAGTTGCCGCCAGGAGGGGCCCAACCCTGGGGGTCAGTGCGGCCTCTCCCCTTTCTACCATTCCATTTCCCTTTGCGGAATTTCACCGGCCCGAAACCTTCCGGGCCCACCGCCTTCCTGGACTCGGGATCCCCCGGGAAAAATTTTACGCCATGCGCTGGTGCCCCCGGGTTCCCGGCTTCCAGTAAACCCCCCCTGCAAAAACCAATGTTCGGGCCCTTTTGTCAGTGGCGAATGCCTCAAGGGCCATTGGGAATTTCTCACTGCCCCCCTCCCCTTGAAAATTTGGCGCGCTCATAAAGGAAACAGTGAAATACTCGTACTGCCTCTTTTCCTCTTCTGAGATCCTTCGGGGCCTTCCCGGCTAAAAGAGAAACGCGCCCCCCTAAACTGGAACACGGGCAATTCTTCTTTTGGGGCCCGGCTCCCACCACGATGCCTTGGGGCGCTCTGCCCCCCCGGGGCCGGTCCCCTTTAACCGAGCTACAAACCCCCTCTGCCAGGCTGCCTCCCTCCTTCCCGGGGGACTTTTCCCCAAATTTTGTTTTCTAAAAGACAGGCTGAAATCTGCCTCCGCCCCCGGCCCCTTTCATTCCCCCTTTTGACCTGCAACCCGGGTATTTACCCACCCCGAGGCAGAGTTTCCCCCTTTTCCCGCCCGGAAAACCCCCCCAAAGGCGTTGCCCCGAAAAAGGTTTTAAATCCGCAAGTCGTCCCCCTGCGGGACCCGGGATTTTTCCCTTTGTAGAAAAAAAAAAGAGGGAAAACCCTCCGGCCCTGTATCGATTATCGTGGGAATAAAATAACCGAAAAGAACGTTTACCCCCTGCCTTTGATCTCGGAGCTTTTTGGGCCCCCCTTTCGTGGCCGAAAATTTTTTTTTTCAAAACGGGGCCCTTTTCCCCCGGGTGCTTACAATTTTAAATTCGGGTCCGGAAAGGTGGGCGAGTGGAAAACCCGCCTTTAACACCCCCGGGGGGCCACTTCGAATTTTTTCGTCATGAATTTGGGACTCTGCAAACCCCGGCGTCCCTTTCCCAAAAATTTGTTAATTTAGGGGTCTTCCGGGGTCTTCCCAAAAACCCTCTGCGTTAAATTTTCTATCTAGACGGTATTCTTATTTTATTTCTCCTGACCCAGAGACCCCACCTCACCCACGGGCCGCCGGTGCTCAGACGTCTCCGAGAACCCAACCCAATTTTTTGCCAAGTTGGGGGAATGCCTATTCCCAGCGCACCTCCCTGCCCCCTTTTTTAGGGTACATCGTTCCCTTCAAAGGGGCCCACAGATGGGCCCCGCCAAGCTCCTGGCCGTCCTTTCAGTGCCCCCCTCCCCCTGGGTTGGGGCCCTCCCCCGCTTTTAGGCTTTGCCAATTATTACAGGCAAAAATTTTTCCCCCAGGGTTTTCCTCTCTTGGGGGCTCCAATGGGGGCCCCCAAAACCCAAAAAGGGTGCCGGGCCCCAAATCAAGGCCTTTCGAAGCCCAAAAAAGCATTAAACGTCTGAAAATTTCGTTTGCCTCCCCTCCTTTCTCTCTCTGTCCGGAAACCCCAGCGCCCTTTTTTCTTAGAGGGTTGACGCCTCCTCGTTGGTGCCAGGCCCCGCGCCGTCCTTCTTCAGGAAGGGCCTCCTGGGGAAATTTGGCCGGGCGTGTGGATTTCTTTCCAAACCTTCCCTCCTGCCGGGAAAGCAATTACCAACGGGATCGGGGCTCCTCCGGAAAAACCGGGCATTTGGGTGGTGGTGGGGCAGTTTTCTTAAAAAAGGGGTCATTTTTTGCCCCTGCCTGGGGTTTCCCTCGGCACCCCGCTAGCCCAGCTATTTTTCCCCCCACATCTTTCGGGTACAGGGCTCCCTTTTTTTCACATCATCTCTGGTAGGGGGGGGTCCAGTTTTATCTAAATTCTGGCGGGGTTCTGTGGCCGGTTTTCGGGTTCAGCTGGGGCCCTTTTCAAACTGCGTACCCCCTCGGGAACCCAAAGGGGAGGTTGGGGGAAAGGGGCAACCAAGTCTTAGGCAATTAAACTGCGACATTTTGTCCCCCCTGCCCCTCAGGGTAACTGGGGCGACCCTTTTCTCCTGGGCAGAATTCTCATATAAATTTTTTAGACTCTGAGTCCCCTAGAGGGCCCCCCCCTTTTTTATTGTTTTGGGTTTCATTTCCCCCCCCGCCTTCCCCCTAGCCGTTCCGTTTTTCACTTCCCCCCCGTGGATGCCCCAAATAAGAGGGCATTTAAGTCACTCGGGAGGACCTTCCGGGGCAGGCCCTTTTTCAGGGTTTAAATCGTACTAAAGTTCAAACCGTAGGGACCGGAGACCTCCCCCTGTATTTTAAAACCAGGTGATAGGGTGGGGGGCTATCGGGGCCCAAAAACATCCGTTTTTAAAAGGGACCCAGCTACAAGGGTTTGGGGCCCCAAATTTTTTGGGCCCTTTTTGGGTACTTCGTCACTTAAAAACCCCGGGCCCTTCAAGCCCTTGCCTCCCATCTGCGGGGTTTCCCCAACGCCTTCCAAGTCTCCCCCCTCAAGCCTGTGGTGCTGGAAAAACGCTTCTCCCGGGATCTGTTCACCTTCTCCCGTGGCCAACTTTCCGATAAACATCTTTGAGGTCAAGGAGGGGTGGCCAAAGAAACAGTGAGGGGGAAGCCCGGTTTTTTTCCATGGAAAAGGAAGGGGTTCGGGGCCCCGAGGAAAAGGGTTTGTGGGAGCCCGGGGGGCAACTTGTTTACCAGATCTCCTTTCTAGGTTTTAAAAAAAAGAGGGGGAGACCTAAGGGGGGGGGGGGGGACCTTGGGCCCATGGGCGGGGCCCTGGGCGCCGTTGCCCCTGGGGGCCGTTCCCAAGCCCCCCCTGGGGCTTCGGCGGCGGGCATCGCGGTTACCCGTGGCCACTTTTGTCCCCACCCGGGTCACTTAAACCCGGGGCCCCGGTCCAAGGGAAAGCCGGGTCCTTCCGTTCCAGCCGGCGGGGCGCGGCCCACTCCCCAGCGCACGCGCGGGGACGGGTTTGGGCTAAAATTTAAGGGGCCAGTGTCCCCGGGAATTTGGCCTTTTTGCCGGGCATTTGGGCCCAATAAGGGGTACGCCCCCCCCGCACTCGTTGCCCAAAATTGTTGGTGTGCTTAGAGTGAGTTTGGAGTTTTCTTAGGGGTCCGTATTGCTTACCCGTGTCCAGTCCCTCCCCCACGTTTCCAAACCTTTCTGGGTTGGGCCCCCTGCCCTGACCTTCTGCCCTCCCGGGCCCGAACCTTGCCGCCCGCCCCCGACCTTTTGCCTGTCCCCGAATACCGGGCCTCTGGGGTTACGATTTTTTTAACCCCGCAAGTACCCCCCGGGCCGGGCCCCCGCCCAAAAAGTCACGTCAGGGGGAAAACCGGTAGCCCCCACGCCCCCAGCAAGTCCCCTTCCCCCTTTTCGGCGGCTTTTGGGGGGAAAAAACCCGGGGGGTACTTAAAATTCCCTTCCCTGGCCCTGGCTTAAGTATCTTTGCTTGCGGTGGTTCCCGTGAATCCCCCCCGAACCCTCAAAACAGGGGCAAGTTTTCAGGGGTTTTCCTCAGTATTGCACAGATATATAATTTTTTGTCAGTGCATTCTGCAAGTGATATAAAAAGGGTTGGTGCTTCAGTGGGAGATCCTGAAACAGCCCTTTTGGGGTCTAGGACGGAGTTGGAAACCCGGGGTTGACAGTGAAATTTAGGGTGTACAAAGATGGCAGTTTTACTACTTCCTGCCACAAGGCTTCCAGCTGCCATGTAAACCAAGCAGGATCCTGGGATCTCTTTGGGGCATTGGGGGAGGGGGGTCCTGAGCAGAGTGAGAAAAGCTGCGTGGCATTGTTTCTCATTCATTTTGACACCGTGGGTTTAACAGCACGGAATGGAGCCGGCTCCATTCCGTGCTGTTACCGGCAGGAGTCAGCTGCAATTAGCAGCCGGAACCCTCCACCTGCGCGATCCCGCTACAAAGCCCCTTACCAGCACGGGGACGTCCGTGTTTTAAGGGTTAACTAATAAACAAGGTATATAGCCCAAAAATTAAATTCAAATTTTAAAAGCCAAGGGTGCACGGGACAACACCCAAAATCACATGGATAGGTAAAAGCATGAAAATTCAAACTTGCAAATAAAAAACCATTAAAGGGCTTCAAGAACAGAAAAAACACCGTTATGGCTGTTTTTAACTGGCAAGCATAATTAATAGAGGAGGGACCTGTGAAAACAGGTGTGGTTTGTAAAAGGGGCACGGCTGGTAGAAAAAAAAGAAAATTCTACTGCACACAAATGTTCCTAAAAACAATTTCCAAAAGTTAGCAGGTATGGGCTTGTTTCTGATCTATGATGAAATGAATAGCATAGCCCAGGCTTGTGTCTGATCCATGATATCATGTGTAGTAAAACACTGTTGATTGAGCATAGTCTTATATCCAGGGGTGTAACTCAAGGGGACACAGAGGTAATGGTTGTACCTAGACCCTGGAACCTAAAAGGGGCAAAGGGCCCTCTGTAAAATAAGAAGACATAAGTATCATAGATGATACATGGTAGTTGGGGGCCCGGATACAGATTTTGAGTCGGGGCCCGGAAAATTCACGCCTTGGTGGCTACCCTGGTAACTATAGATCAGATGGCTATAAGAATGACAGCTGAACCGGTTACATCTGTAAAGTTCCTAAAGGCCTCCAGCGTTGCTTGTTATGGGGGTTAATATACTTGCTTCAGCTCCTCCATCTTCTTTACAGCTCTACGAGGTTGTAAAGCGGGATCTTGAAATTTGCCTTTGGCTGTAGCTTTTTATGCTCTTTCTGAGTGGTGATAAATACTCGGAACTACAAGTAAAAGAAATGACATCCATAAATTCCCACACACAAGCGATTTTTGTACAAACCATCCACGTTCCATGCCCGGAATTCAAAACTCTCTGCTTTTGATTTAAGTGCTGGGAGAACGGTCTGATGATGTTACTTTATGAGCGCTCACATCTCCGCCGCCTCTCTATCTGGGGACAGCAACATTTATTTTCCAGTATGATATGAACAGAACATTATGGCCATTATCCAGACACTGCTCCCCCCCCAATTGTAGTTCTATCAGTGCTCATGATAATGACATTGTATAGATTAAGGACCCATTATGGTTGGTATAGAAAGTGATTTTATTACATGTATTAATATGTGAGGTCAGTTCAACAAGTGTCACAGGATATATTCATTCTACATTTGGTACAAAGGACCATCATATGGAGGAAACAACAATATATGAAAGGGTTCTCCACAGTAAGAGCACTCACACGATAGATTCGTTACCTGTTGCCTTGTCCAATAAATAATGTAGAATTGATCTAAGAAAGGACAAACTTGTCTTGTACACTCTCTTTCAGTGTTCTCTATAACGTACACTCTCTTATGTTGCTTTATGTTATATATTGATCACTGTCTTGTGTGGTCATTTGTGTTGCCATCTGCCATGTATGTTGTCGTGTGTGGCTTTTAGTCATGTATGACATCTCTCCTGTGTTGATCTCTGTCACCAATGCTTTCTTGGGTCAGTCTCCATCATGTATGGACTCTTGTGTTGTCTTCTCTCATGCACACTCTCCCATGTTGCTCTCTGTCTTGTATGCACATTCATGTTGCAAATATCTTTTTGAAATGCTCTCCATGATGTACACTCCCTCGTGTTACTGTCTGTCTTGTACACTCTCTTGTGTTTCTCTCTTATGATCTCTTGGTTGGTTTCCATAAGGTACAAAATGATATGTTGCGTTGCTCTCCATTCTGTACTGCTCCTTGGGATTGCCTCTTGTTTGCTTTCTCTTGTTGCTTTTTGTTGTGCATGCTGTCTAGTGCTGCTCTCTATGCACTTTTTAAAGTTTTTCACGATCAGTTTCTTTTGCTGGTCTCGTTCATGTATGCGCTATTCTATTGCTCTATGTTATTTACAGCATGCTCACTTGTGTTGGTGTTTGTCACAAATGCTCTCTTATCTCTGTCATACGTGGTCATTTATGTTGGTCTCTGTCATGTATGGCCTCTTGTGGTGTTTTCTGTTGTGTTTGCTTTTGTCTGTTGCTCTCTCACGTACACCCTGTCTTTGGTTGGTCTTTTTCTTGTACTCCTTCTCCTGTTGCTTTCTGTTTGCATGAGGTCACAGACATTCTTATGTTGTTCACTATTTGTCTCTTGTGCTGGTCTTGGTCATGTATGTTCTGCTTTGTCACTCTATCTCATGCATGGTCTCTTGTCTTGATCTCTGTCATGTATTGTCTGTTATGTTGATCTCTGTCATGTATGGTCTATTGTGTTGTTCTCCATCATGTATGGTCTCTTGTGCTGTTCTCCATCATGTATGGTCTCTTGTGCTGTTCTCCATCATGTATGGTCTCTTGTGTTGTTCTCCATCATGTATGGTCTCTTGTGTTGTTCTCCATCATGTATGACCTCGTGTGTTGTCCTGCATCACGTATGGTCTCTTGTGTTGTCCTGCATCACGTATGGTCTCTTGTGTTGTTCTCCATCATGTATGGTCTCTTGTGTTGTTATCCATCATGGATGGTCTCTTGTGTTGTTCTCCATCACGTATGGTCTCTTGTGTTGTTCTCCATCACGTATGGTCTCTTGTGTTGTTCTCCATCATGTATGGTCTCTTGTGTTGTTCTCCATCATGTATGGTCTCTTGTGTTGTTCTCCATCATGCACTGGGCCTTTGTGTTGTTCCCCCTCTTTAATGGTCTCTTGGTTTTTTCTCCATCAGAATGGTCTCTTGTGTTTTTTTCCCCCACCCAGGGATGGTCCCTTTGTTGTTTCCATCAGGGCATGGTCTTTTTAGTGCTTTTTTTCCCTTTTCTGAAATTTTTTTCGTGTTGCTCTTTCTCATGTACCCTCTCTATCTTTGGTTGGTCTCTAGCTTTTTTTTTCTCCTGTTATTTTTGCTGTGCATGTGAGTGTTGCCCTTTATCCTGTACACTCACTTGTGTTGTTCACTATCAGTCTCTTGTGCGGGTTTTGGGCCCAAGTATGCTCTGTTTTAAACCCCTTTTAAATGTTTTTTTATGTCTTTTTGTTTGGTTTTTGTAAAAAATTCCCCTTTTTGTGTTGTTCTCCAAAAATTTTTTGGACTCTTGTGTTTTTTGTTGTTGTTGTTTGTAGGGGGAACTTTTTTTTTTAATTTTTGTTTCCCTTTTTTGGTTTTCCATGGTTTTTTACCGCTTTTTTGGTTTTTGTTGCTTTTTTTAAATTTTCCCAATTGTAAGGCCCCCTCTTGGTCCCCTTTTTGGGGTTTTGCTTTTCTTCTTTTTTGGGGCCTTCCCTCGGGTACTTGTTTAATTACTTTTCCCCCTTTTTTGGGAACGTTCCCCTCTTTGGTTTGTTTGGTATTTTGGGTTTTTCCCTACTCCCTTTGCTTTTTGGGGGCAGCCCCTTGTGTTTAGTGTTTTTCCCCCCTTTTTCTTTTAACCCTCCTTTTTGGGTGTTTTGTTTTCCACAAATTTCGAAGTTTTTTCTTTGCTTTTGTTTGGTGTCCTTTTAAAAGTTTTTTCTTGGCCCCCCTTTTGGGGGCCCTCATGCCCCATTTTTATGGTCCCTAACCATTTTGTTTGGCCTAGTGTCCCCCCCTAACGGTTTTAAGGGGAACGTAGCAAAAACCCCTTTGGCCTGGAAATTATTTTGATTGAGCAAAAATTGCCCATAGGTATCCAATGAATGGTCATCTTCCATTGGGAAATTTGTGTTTTCATTTCTTTGTGGTCATGGATGCAGCTCCATCTCTGTTTGTGGTAATACACTTCCATGTATTGTTCTGCTGGGAATAATCACTTTTTCGCCCTTAACTTTTTAAAAAATCAAGATAACTTTGGGGTCCCCCCGGGGGAAAGCAGTTAATACAATGAGGGAAACCCTTAAAAAGAGGGGCAAAAATCCGGATATGTTTCTTATTGCGTTTACTCCCGAGACCGGAATTAAAGGAAAGTTTCCCATCTATTTTCCCCCTTCCTTTTTTAAAAGGCTGCAAGGGGTTATCCTCCCCCAAAATTTAGCCCCTTTGGATCATCTTCTTACTAAAAACAAAATCGGAGCTTTTTTTCCAAGCAATAGCGGATTAGGGCGAGGAGCTTTGTTTAGCTAAAGCGAAGGATTAGAAAAGATTTGCCCTCATAAAGTTGTGGTTTGATGGCGCTTTTATCCCTGGATGTTGCTAAAGCTGTGTTGCTGCAGGATTAGGGACATACAAAACCCCCCCCCAAAGGGGGGGGGGGGAGAGGGGCTGCAGAGGCCGAGCTCCTTGGTCACAAAAGGTTTTTTAAAAAAACCTTTCCCCCAAGGGGGCAAAAAAAAGGGAAAAGGGGGGGAAAAAAAATTTCCCCCCAACCCCCCTTCCCCCCCCCAAAAAAAAGAAATGGGGGAAAAAAAAAAAAACAACAAAAGGGGGGGCCCCCCGGGGGGACCCCCAATTTTAAAAAACCCCCCCCCCTTTTAAAAACCCCCCAAAAAAATGTTCCCCCAAAAACCTTTTTAAAATATTTTAATTTTTTTTTTTTTAAAAAAACCCTTTTTAAATTTTTTATCCCTTTTTTCCAAAAAGGTTTTTTACCCAAAAACCCCCCAAAAAAAAAAAAAAACCCCCCCCCCAAAAAAAAAAAACCCCGGTTTTTTTTAAAAAAAAAAAATTTAAAAACCCCCTTTTTTTAAAAAATTAATTTTTTCCCCAAAAATTTTTAAAAAAAAAATTTTTAAAAAAAATTTTTTACCCCCCCAATTTTTTAAAATTTTTCCCAAAAAAACCCCCCCCTTTTTTTAAATTTAAAAAAATTTTTTTAAATTTAATTAAAAAAATTTTTTGAAAAAAAAAACCCCCCAAAATTTTTTTTTTCCCCAAAAAACCCCAAAAACAAAAAAAAAATTTTTTAAAAGGGGAAAAAACCCCCCCCTTTTCCCCCTTTTTTTTTTTTGGCCCCTTTTTAAAAAAAACAAATTTAAAAAAAGGGGGGAAAAAGGGGACCCCTTAAACCCCCAAAAATTTTTGGGAAAAAAACCCCCTTTTTTTTAAAAATTTAAAACCCCCCAAAAAAATTTTCCCCTTTTTTCCCCCCCCCCCAAAAAAAATTTTTTTTTGGGGGGGGGGAAAAAAAAAAAATTTTTTTTTTAAAAAACCCCCCCCTTTTTTTAAAAAAAAAAAACCCCCAAAAAAAACGGCCCCCAAAAAAAAAAAAATTTTAAAATTTTAAAAACCCCCCCCCAAAAAAAAACCCCAAAAAGGGGGGGCCCCCCCCCCGGGGGCCCCCCCCCCCAAAAAAAACCCAAAAACCCAAAAAATTTTTCCCCAAAAAAAAAAAAGGGCCCTTTAAATTTTTGGCCCCCCCAAAAAAATTTTTGAAAATTTTTTTTAGTTTTTTAAAAAAACAAAAAATTTTTTTTCCCCCCCCCCCCTTGGGGGCCAAACCCCCCCCGGGTTTTTTTCCCCCCCCCCCCCCCTGCCCTTTTTTTCCCCCCCCCCTTTTTTTTTTTTCCTCCCCCCCCCCCAAAAAACCCCCCCGGGGGGCCCCCCCCCCCCCCCTTTTCCCCTTTTCCCCCCCCCCCCCTTTTCCCCCCCCTTTTTTTTCCCCCCCCCCCTTTTTAAAACCCCCTTTGCCCTTTTAAAAACCCCCCCTTTTGCCCTTTTGGGGCCCTTTCCAACCCGGGGCCCCCCCCGTCCCCTTTTTTTTTTCCCCCCCCCCCCTTTTCTTTTTTACCCCCCCTTTTCCCCTTTTTAAAAACCCCCCCTTTCCCCCCCAAACCCCCCCTTTTAAAAACCCCTTTCCCCCTTTTAAAATTTAAAACCCCCCCCAGCTTTAAACCCCCCTGGGTTTTTTTTTTTTTTTTCCCCCCCCCCCCCGGGGGGGCCCCCTTTTTTTTTTTTTTTAAACCCCCCCCCTTTTTTTTTTGGGGGGCCCCCCTTTTTTGGGGTTTTTTCCCCCCCAAAAATTTTTTAAAAGGGGAATTAAAAAATTGGGAATTTTTTTAAATTTTAAAAAAAAGGGGGGGGGGAAAAAAAAGGGAAAAAAAACCCCCCCCCCTTTTTTTGGGTTTCCCCCCCCCAATGGTGGGTTTTCCCCCCAAAAATTTTTGGGGGCCCCCCCGGGGGGGGGCCCCCCCGCCCAACCCCCTAAACCCCCGGGGGGCCCCCTTCCCCCAAAAAGGGGGGGACCATTTTTTTTTTTTCCGGGGCCCCCCCGGGTATTTGGGGGGGCTTCCCCCCAAAAAAAAGGGGAACCCCCTAAGGGGGGGAAAAATTTTTTGGGGGGGGGCTAGTTTCCGGGGGCCCCGGGACCCCTTTTCCCGGGGGGCCCCCCGCCCCCGGGGGGGGGGGCCCCCTAACCCCCCCTTTCTACCGGGGGCCCCCCGGGGGGGGGGCCCCCCCTGGCCCCAAAAGGGGGAAACCCCCCCCCTTTTTTTTTGGGGAAACCCCCCTACCTGGCTAGTTTGGGGGGCCCGCACCCCCCGGGGGGGGGCCCCCCTTAAAAAAAAAGGGGGGGCCCTTTTCCCCCTTTTTTTTTGCCCTTTTTCCCTTTTTTTAAAATTTTTTTTTTACCCCATTTTGGGGTTTTAAAAAAAAAAAATTTTTTTTTTTTGGGGTTTAGGAAAAAAGGGGAAAAAATTTCCCCCGGGGGGGAAAAAAAAAGGAAAAACTTTAAAAAAAAATTTTTTAAAGGGGAAAAAAAAAAAGGGGGGGGAAAAAAAAAAGGGGGGAATTCCTTAGGGGTTTTGGGGGGGGGAAAAAAAAAAGGGGGGTTTATTTAAAAAATTTTTGGGGGGTTTTTTTTTGGGGTTTTTTTTTTTGGGTTTTTTTTTTGGCCCCCAAATTTGGGGGGGTTTTGGGAATTTTTTTTTGCTTTTTTGGGGGGGGGACAATTTTTTTCCCCTTTTTTCCCTTTTTTTTTCACCCCCCCTTCCCTTTTGAAAAACCCACCAAAAAAAATTTTCCTTTTAAAAAGTTTTTTTTAAAAAAAAAGGTTTTTTTTTTTTTCCCAAAAAAAACCAAAAAATTTTAAAAAAAAAAAATTTTAAAAAAGGGTTTTTTTTTGGGGGGGTTTTTTTTTTTTAATTTTTTTAATAAAATTTTTTTTTTTTAAATTTTTTTTTTTCCTTTAAACCCCAAAAAAATTTTTTTTTTTTTTTTTTTAAAAAAAAAAAAGGGGGCCCCCCCCTGTTTTTTTAAAAAAACCAAAAAAAAAACCCCAAATTTTTTTTTTCCCCCTTTAGGGCCTTTAAAAGGGGGGTTTTTTTTCCCCCCCCTTCCCGGGGAAACCCCCCCCCCCCCTTTTTTTTTTTTTTAAAAGTTTTTTTTTAAAAAATTTTTTAAAAAATTTTTTTTTTTTCCCCCCTTCCCTTTCACCCTTTTTTTTTTTTCTTTTTTTTTAGCCCGGGGGGAAAAAAAAACCCCCCCCTTTTGGGGTTTTTTTAAAATTTTTTAAAAAAATTTTAAAAAAAAACCCCCAAAAAAGGGGGGGTTTTTTTCCCCCGGGGGGGGCCCCCCCCTTTTTTCCCCCCCCAAGGCCCCCCCGGGGGTTTTGGGGGGGGAAAAAAAAAAATTTTCCCCCCCAAAGGGGAAAACCCCCCCTTTTGGGGGGCCCCCCGGGGGGGAAAAATTTTTTCCCCCCCAAAAAAAAACCCCCCGGGGGCCCCCCCCCTTTTTTTTGGGGTTTTCCCCCCCAAAAGGGGAAAATTTTTAAAAAAAGGGGGGCCCCCCCCCCCAAACCCCCTTTTTTTAAAATTTAAAAGGGGGGTTTTTTTTTTCCCCAACCCCCAAAGGGGAAAAACCCCCCTTTTCCCCCCCCCCCCCTTTTTTTTTTAAAAAAAAAAAAGGGGGGCCCCAAAAAACCCCCCAAAACCCCCAAACCCCAAAAGGGGCCCCCGGGGTTTTAAAAACCCCTTTTTTAAAACAAAATTTTTTTCCCCCCCTTTTTTTTTTGGTTTTTAAAAAAAAAAAAAAGGGGGGCCCCCCCCCCCAAAAAAAATTTTTTTTTTTTGGGGGGGGGGGAAAATTTTTTTTTTGGGGGGAAAACCCAAAAAAAAAGGGGGGTTTTTTTTTCCCTTGGGAAGGTTTTTTTCCCCCAAAACCCCTTTTTTTTTAATTTTCCCCCCCCCCCTTTTTTAAGGCCCCAAAAAATTTTTTTTAAAAAAAAACCCCCTTTTTTTTTAAAAACCGGTTTTTTAAGCCTGGTTTTTTAAGGGCCCCCCTTTTTTCCCCTAAATTTTTTTTCCCCCCCTTTTTGGTTTTTTTTAAAAAACCCCTTTTTTTTTTTTTTGGGAAAACCCCCCGGAAAAAACCCCTTTTCCCCTTTTTTAAAAACCCTTTTTTTTTTTTTCCCCCCGGGGGAAAAAAAAGGGGGCCCCCCCCACCCCCTTTTTCCCCCCCAAAAAAAAAAAAAAAAAAAAAAGGGGGGGGTTTTTTTTTTTCCCCCCCAAAAAAAAAAATTTCCCCCCCCCAAAAAAAACCCCCCCCCGGGCCCAAAAAATTTTAAAAACCCAAAAAAACCCCCAAACCCCAAACCCCCCCCCTTTTTTAAAAAAAAAAAGGGGTTAAAAAAAACCCAAGGGGGTTTATTCCCCTTTTTTCCCCCTTTTCCTTTTTTAATCCCTTTAAAGGTTTTAAAAAATTTTTTTTTAAAAACGCAATTCCCCTTTCCCCCCCTTTTTTTTTTTTTTAAAAAACCCATTAAAAAAAAATTTTTTTATTTTGGGGGAACCCAAGGGCCCCCCTTTTCCCCCTTTTTTTTTTTCCCCCCCCCCCCCCCTTAAAAAGGGGGGGTTTTTTTAAAAATCCTTTTTTTTTTTTTTTTAAAAAAACCCAAAGCCCCAAACCCGGTTCCCCAAACCCCAAACCCCCCCCCTTGGGGTGGGAAATTTGGGGGTTTTTTAAAAATTTTTTTTTAAAAATGGTTTCCCCCCCCCGGGGGGGGGGGGTTTTTAAAAAAAACCCCCCTTTTTGTGGGGGCCCCTTTTTAAAAATTTTTTGGGCCCCCTTTTCCCCCCCTTTTTTCCCCAAAAAAAGGGTTTTTTTAAAAAAACCCCCCCCCTTTTTTTTTTCCCCGAACCCCCCCCCCCCAAAAAAACCCCTTTGGGTTTTTTAAAAAACCCCCCCAAAGGGGAAAAGCCCCGGGAAACCCCCCCCCAAACCCCAAAAAACCCCCAAAACCCCCCTTTCCCCCGGGGGGGGAAAAAAAAAAAAAAGGGGTTTTTTTTTTTTAAAAACCCCCCTTAAATTTTTAAAAAGGTTTTTTAAAAAATTTTTTTTTGGGCCCCCAAATTTAAAAGGGGGGGGGGGCCCCCCCCCCCTTTTCCCCCCCTTTTTCCCCTTTTAAAAGGGGGGGAAAATTTTTTTTAAAAAACCCCCTTTTTTTTCCCCCCCCGGTTTTTTGGGGGTTTTTTCCCCCCCCGGGGGCCCCCCCCCCCGGGGTTTTTTTTTTTTTCCCAAAAAAAGGGGGGGGGGTTTTAAACCCCAAAAAAGGGGGGCCCCTTCCCCCTTTAAAAAATTCCCCCCCTTTTTTTAAAAAACCCCCCTTTCCCCTTTTTTTCCCCCCCCAAAAAAAAACCCCCCCCAAAAATTTTTTCCCCCAAACCCTTTTCCCCCCCCCCCCCAAAATAATTTTTCCCAAAAATTTTTTTTTTTAATTTTCCCCCCGGGCCCCCAAAACCCCCCCCCTTTTGGTTTTTATTTTTTTCCCCCCCCCCCCCCCTTTAGGGGTTTTTTTTTTTGGGGCCCCCCTTAAAATTTTTGGGGGGCCCCCCCCCTTTTTTTTTTCCCCCTTTTTAAAAAAATAAAAAATTTTTTTTATTTTCCCCCGAAAAACCCCCCCTTTCGGGAGGGGTTTTTTTTTTTATTTTTGGCCCCAAAAAAAAAAATTTTTTTTCCAAATTAAATTTTAAATTTAAAATTTTTTCCCCTTTGGAAAAGGGGTTTTTTTAAAAAGGGGAAATTTAAAAAAGGGGGCCCGGGTTTAAAAAGGGGGGGGGAAAAAAAAAAAAACCCCTTTTTTGGGGGGAAAAGGCCCCCGGGCCTTTTTTCCCCTTTTTTTTTTTTTTTTTAAGATTGGGGTGCTTTATGTGGGTCAGGATTGTGTTCAAATTGTGGTTTTCTATCCAAAAGCTAGTGGAAAGAGTTAATTTGGTACAGTATTGATATTGGATTTTGCTGAAGTTCTGCTGCCTCATTGACAAAGGATGGATGGCCGCACAGTTCATAATTCTTAATCATAGCTTAGCTGCAGTCTCAGACTGAAAAAAATGCTTCAAAAACAAAATGAAAACCCTTGTGCTCGGAAAATTATTGATTTTGCTCATGGCCAGTAATAAAGAGCAAGTCACCTGTAGGTAAAATACTTGTAAAATGCATTTATACCATAATAGCTGAGATCAGGAGTTCTGCAATGGTAGGCACCTGGGGCTGTTTCACTGCTTGAATCTTGCTGGCTTCATGAACAATGTCTTGATGACTTCTCCAGTACTTACACTGGTCCTCGGTTGGATCCACTTCTAGTTTGGCTGCCATTTGTTTAGTGGAGTCTATGTGAGATTTGTAGTAGGTAAGGTGTCAGGAATAAACCTATGTTACTAGGGCTATGTTCACATGTGCTGGGTAGTTAAATAATATAACTAATAACTATCTAGTATTTGGAAAAGCTGAAAATGATATTCTCCCTTGCAGGACTGAGCCCTATTGTAAATGGTTTCCTGTCACTTTTGTCATGTTGCATTTGAAGGATAGCTCTGTGTGTATATGTGCCATGTGTATACTGTATATACTTTATATGTAGGCTGTCTTATCCTGTATAGGTGTTAAAGGGTTTATCTCACTACAAGGATTGCTTTTTATGTTAAAGATCTTGCAAAAACAAGTCACTTTGCAATATGTGTCCATTAACAGTGCCCTACCTATTCCGAGATATGCCCTCTTGTAAGGGCAGCATCAGCTCCTCAGGTCGCCATAGCTACAGACCTGTTCTCTCTCTTCTGATAGGCTGCCAGCACTGGTTGCTATAGATACAGACCTGCTTCTACTGCAGCCTAGTGGAAGCCAGTAAACCGCTCCTGAATTCAAAATGAAACCAAGAAAACAGGACTGAGGTATGATGAATCAATGTAGTGAGACAATCCCTTTAAGACATCTGCAGAAACCACAGGATAGCTGATTATGATATGCAGTGGTGCTGCCATGTTGGATTGCTGAATCTTGGACAGAGTCAGGTTGATGTTCACAAAGAGAGGTGCAGGTACTGACATAGGCCCTTGGGCGTCCTAGGAGTTGTGTTTGGCTACAATTGAATGGGAGAAGCCTTGAGGAGGTAGTAAAAAGGCTGTGATTTTTACTGTGCACAAACACATAAGAGGCTGTATTTGAGATAATGTTGCTGCATCAGAGCTGACTTGCTGTGCCTTTCAGTAAGTATCTGCAAATACTGTCCATTCAAGTTATGGCTATGAAGTCTCTCCAATGAGATGACTGCTGCTGTACCAGGGCCGGGACAAGGCATTTTGGTGCCCTAGGCAAGTACAGCCAATGGCGCCCCCCCCCCTCTCCCCAAAAAATGCCCCCCCCCCCCACTAATTCCTCTCACACCTGCGCCAGGTCCTGTCACTAATTTTCTGCATATTCCACATAGCTCCAGTCCATCTCCTCAGCAGTCAGTGCACAATGAAAATCAGCGATGACAAATTTGCTTTTTCAAAATCGCTCCCCTCCATATGACAGTGCAATACCCCTAAATAACAGTCACTAAATAATCCACCGATACATGGAGCAAATCTACCAGACGAAGGATTGTTACTAAAAAACACTCCTACAAAACCAAAACCCCAAACTATTGCTACTTAAGGATCAAATAATCCTGCCAGACCCTGACCAAACGCGACCCCCACATGTGACCATCAGTTGTACACAGGCTCTGATTACATATACCACCGCCATATAGTGACCATATAGTGGTAGATACTAGTTGTATGTAGATGCTCAGCAGAAATATAAGGGATTACACTGCAGTTACATTTAGTGACTAACAGGAGTCGTCTTTTCTGATCAGCGTCGTTCACTTTCCCTTTTCTTCTCCATCCGGTTCACACCTTCTCGCTGATTTCTCCCGGCCAATACTCGTCCCTGCAGATTTGGACACAAATATTTTAGAATCCTCATATTTCCAGTAACTCCTTAATTATAGGTATATAAGTACCCTCAGTTAGACAGGTATATAGATATGCCCTCTCAGTCAGGCAGGTATATGTATATTGTCCCCTTAGACAGGTAGGTATATAAATATAGGGGCACTCAGGCGGAAGAGTAATATATAGATATAGGGTCACTCTCAGGCAGGTATATAGATATAGGGTCACTCTCAGGCAGGTATATTGATATAGGGGCACTCAGGTAGGTATATAGGGGCACTCAGGCAGGTTATATAGCTATAGGGGCTCAGGCAGGTATATAGGGGCACACAGGCAGGTATATAGCTATAGGGGCTCAGGCAGGTATATAGCTAGGGGCCACAGGCAGGCATATGGGGGCTCAGGCAGGTGTATAGGGGCTCAAGCAGCCGTAAAGGGGCTCAGGCAGGCGTATGGGGCCACAGGCAGGCGTATAGGGGCCACAGGCAGGCGTATGTAGCCTTAGGCAGGCGTATGGGGGCCACAGGCAGGCGTATAGGGGCCACAGTCAGGCGTATGGGGCCACAGACAGGCATATGGGGCCACAGGCAGGCATATAGAGGCCACAGGTAGGCGTATAGGGACCACAGGCAGGCGTCTGGGCCCTCACGCAGGCTTATGGGGCCACAGGCAGTCGTATGGGGGCCACAGGCAGGTGTATGGGGCCACAGGCAGGCATATAGGGGCCACAGGCAGGCGTATGGGGCCACAGGCAGGCGTATGGGGCCACAGGCAGGCGTATAGGGGCCACAGGCAGGTGTATGGGGCCACAGGCAGGCAAAAATAACAACATTCATACTTACCTGCTTCCCGGGTGCGCGCTCCTCTTCGGGCCCTGCCTCCAGCGCCGGGACGCTCCTCCGGCAGCTCCTCAGGCAGCTCATCAGGCGAACGGCCTATGACGCGCTGTGCGCCCGAGGAGAGGCAGCGTCGCGATGACATCACTTCATCACGACGCTGCCAGCTGAGCAGCACGGGTCCGCGGTGGGTCCTCAGCGCTATGAGGACCCGGCAGCCCCGCTGTGTCGGCCCTGCGGCTTACCGGAGGATCCAGCGATCCTCCGGTGAGCGGGTCCGACACTGTCTGTGGAGCAGGGAGCGCTCAAAGAGACCGCCGGCGCTTCAGGCCCATGGCAGCAGCCTGGAGCCCCGCGAGGTTCGGGGCCCTGCCTGCGCCCCTTAGGGATAGGCAGAGGTAGACGCCCTAGGCGATCGCCTACCTCTGCCTACCTGTTGTCCCGCCTATGTGCTGCACCCCTCACCAACACGAACCTGCAGGAGTTAAAGGGGTTGTGCCACCATTGACATTTTTCACCTATCCATAGGATAGGTAATACATGTCTGGTCGTTGGAAGTTCCAGAGGTGGAATCCCTACCTATTGCTAAAACAAGAGCCCCGACTCCCCTGTGCAACCCCTCTGCGCTCGTGCAGTAAGGAAGGCTTTGAAGGGAATAGCCCCCAAATATGCAAGCTACTTCTCCATTCAAAGCCTGTAAGAGCACTGTACTCTGCTATTTCCATTTATCCCATAAACTTTGATCAGAGTAGCACTGTGTGTGCATATTCGACCACTGCTCCATTCAAAACCTTCCTCGCTGTTTTAAAAATCAGTATGGTCCCAGTGGTGGGACCCCCAACAATATATTCTGTGGATTGGTGGCACAACCCCTTAAACATCACTATATATCACACTTGATCACCCTTACAAGTCTGAATGGTGATTGAGAAGGTTTCCTGAAAGCGGGACCTAAAGGAATTAGATAACCCTCTCTCTTGGCAGTTTTAAGGGTAATGTGTAGGTAGGCTCCAGTGTGGGCTAGTGGCTTCAGAAGAGGAAAGTTACCTAATTTTCAATATTCTATAGGAAAAACTACATCCTGGTCAGAGCCCTTAAAAGCAGATCGGATAGAGGAAAAACAGTAACCAGGTAAATGGTGAGAGCTGGGTGTGGCCCTATGGGAAGTGCTACCAGTCTGGAAGAGGCTACTGAAAAGAGAAAAGGAACCAGATTTGATTTCCTGAACATTGTTTTATTCTTATAAACACTTGCATTGCTAAAATGATAATAATCAGTAATGGCTCCCAGTGTGACTGTAACCACTAAGCTTTCGCGTATCAATGGATTACTGTACCCACCAAGATTTATTGTTTGCATTGAAATCGCAACACAAAGAAGGAATAGTCTTGTAATCACAGGATCGGTAGACATATCAATGATATGTAAATGATAAAAAATTGGAAACAAAATATTCAAAACGTTTCGATTTATTCAGTATCGCATATGTGCGCCATGCACAGAGATGCATGCACATACACACTGTGGCATACTATTGATGAGATTACTAACGGTTGTCTTAGGAATATCATGTTTAATGCATTTGAGGACAGGAATCTTCAAGATTGGCTGCTGGCAGCTCCTCTGGAATTGTCAACCAATGACATCTCATATGTGCTCAATGAGAGACAAGTCTGAAGAGGCTGCAGGCCATGCTTAAGCCACACAGGCTGCTCATAGTAGCGGCACCAACATGCAACCTGGCACTGTCCTGTTTAAAAGAAATGGCTCCTTAAACACTTCGGAGAAATGGCCATATCACTGGAACCATGACCATATCAATGCAAGGTTGAGCTATTAGTGTACCTGAAATAATGACTAGAAGGTTCCAACTACAGTACATGATGCCACCTCACACCATAATCCCAGGAGTAGGACTGGTGTGAGGTTCCCTTGTGAAGGCCTCTCTATGGCATTGCTCACTTAGAGCGACCATGTCCCAATATGACTGCAACATTTTTTTGGTGCATTTTGTGCACCCTATTCTCTATATAAATGGAATGTAATACACCAAAACTAGGTGCATTATACGCCAGGGACGACACATTTGAATGCGTCTAAAAGGTGGCTCAAGTATGCCAGCAATGATAAGATATGCGCCTAGATTTTGTAATGCGCCTGGATAGGCGCACTCATTTTACTATGCAAGGTGTACCAGACACTAGATTTTTGAAAGGTTTGTACATTCAGGAGCACTTTACACTGATTTAATGGCCTAAAGGGGGAAAAAATTTTGGGCCCCGGGGCACCCGGGGGGGGCCAGGGCCCCAAGGGAAGATTTTAAAAAAGGGAACAAAAGGGGGGGCCCCAAAAATTTTTGAAAAAAAAAAAAAAAGGGGGAAAAAGGGGGAAATACATAAAGGGGGGGGGAAAAAAAAAAAAATAAAAATTTTTTAAAAAGGGAAAAACCCCCAAGGGGGGGCCCTTTTTGGGGGAAAAAAAAATTAAAAAAAAATTTTTAAAAGGGGGGGGGGGGAAAAAGGTTCGGCCCTTTAAAAAAAAATTTTTTTTTTTTGGGGGGGGGGGGGGGGGGGGGAAAAAAAAAGGGGGGCAAAAAAAACCCCGGGGGGGAAAAAAACCCAAAAAAAAGGGGCCCCCAAAAAATTTTGGGGCAAAAGTTTGGAAACCCGGGGAAAAAAAATTTGGGGCCGGGGGGGGGCCCCCAAAAAAAGGGGGGGGGGGGTTTTTAACCCCAAAAGGGAAAAGGGGTTTTTTTAAAAAACCCCGTTTTTTTTTGGGTTTTTTTAAAAAAAAATTTTTTGGGGGGAAAAAACCCGGGAAAAAACCCCCCCAAAATTTTCCCGAAAAAGGGGCCCCAAACCCCCCAAAATTTTTTAAAAAAAAAATTTTTGCCCCCAAACCCATTTTTTTAAAAACCGGGGGGAAAGGGGGGGGTTTTTTTGTAAAAAGGGTTTTTGGGGGAAATCCCCCCGGGTTCCCCTTTTTCCCCCTTAGGGGGGGGTTTTTTAAAAAAAATTTGAAAAAAAAAAAAATTTTTTTTTTCCCCCCCCAAAACCCCCCGGGGGGGGGGGGCCCCCCCCCCCCCCCCACAAAACCCACCCATCCCCCCCCCCAAAATTCCAACCCCCAAAGGGGGGGGGGCCCCCCCCCAAAAAAAAGGCCCCCCGGGTTTGGGGGGGGGGGGGAACCCCCAAAAATTTGGGTTTCCCCTTTGGGGGGGGTTAAAAAAATTTTTTCCCCCCCCCCAAAACCCCCCCCCCCCCCCCCCTTTTTTTAAAAACCCCTGCCCTTTTCCCCCCCCAAATTTTTGTCCCCCCCTTTTTAACCTTTTTAAAAATTTAAATTTTCCCAAGAAAATGTTTGCCCAAATTTTTTTTTCCCCTTTTTTCCCCCCCCCCTTTTTTTTTCCCCCCCTTTCCCCCCCTTTTTTTTTTTTTAAAAAAAAAGGGGGGGGAAAAAACCCTTTTTCCCCCTTTTTTTCCAACCCCTTTTTTCCCCCGGGGGAAAACCCCGGGGGCCCCAAAAACCCCCCCCAAAATTTTTTGGGGGGTTTTTTTTTTTTTAAAAAAAATTTTTAACCCTTTTTTTTAAAAACCCAAAACCCCTTTGGTTGGGGGGGGAAAAACCCCCAAAAAAAGGGGGGAAAAATTTTTTGGGGGTTTTTTTTTTTTTGGGGGGGGTTTTTAAAAAAATTTTTTTTTTTTAAAAAATTTTTTTAAGGGGGTTTTTTTTTCCCTTTTTTCCCCCCCCCCCCTTTTTGCGGGGGAAAAATTTTTGGGCCCGGGGAAATTTTTTTAAAATTTGGGTTTTCCCTTTTTTCCCCCCCCCAAAAAAATTTTTTTTTGGGTTTTTTTTTTTTAAAAAGGGGGGGTTTTTGGGGGGTTTTTGGGGAAAAAACCCAAAAAGGAAAACCCCCCTTTTTTTTTTTTGGGGGGGTTTTTTTTTTGGGGGGGGGGGGGGGGGGAAAAAAAAATTTTTTTTTTAAAGGAAAACCCCTTTTTTTTTTGGGGGGGGGAAAAAAACCCCCCCCCTTTTTTTAAAGGTTCCCGGTTTTTTTTTTCCCCCCCCCTTTTTGGGGCCCCCAAAAGGGCAAAAATTTTTTTCCCTTTTTTTTTCTTTTGGGTTTTTTTTTTTAAAAATTGGGTTAAACCCCCCCGGGGGAAACCCAAAAATTTTTTCCCGGGGGGGGAAAAAAAACCCCCCCAAAAAAAACTTGGCCCTTTAAAAAATTTTTTTTTGGAAAAAAAAAAGGGCCCCCCGGGGCCCCTGGGGGGGGGGCCCCCTTCTAAAAAAAATTTCCCCCGGGGCCCCAAGGGGGGGGGGGGAAAAAAAAATTTAAACCCCCTTTTTTTTTTCCCGGAATAACCCCTTTTTTTTTCCCCCCCGGCAAAGGGGGGTTTTTGGCCCCGGGGGAAAAAAAAGGGGGGCCCCCCCCTTTTTTCCCCCGGCCCCAAAACCCCCCCCCGGGGAAAAAAAAGGCCCCCTTTTTGGTTTTAAACCCCGGGGCCCAAATTTTTGGGGGAAACCCCCAAAAATTTAAATTTTTTAAAAAAAAATTTTTAAAATAAAACCCCCCCCCCCCCGGGGGGCCCCGAAAAAATTTAAAAAAAAAAAAAAAATTTTTTTTTTTTCCCCCCCTTTTCCGGGGAAAAAAATCCCCCCCCTTTTTTGGGGGGGTTTTTTTTTTTTTTTTAAAATTTTTGGCAAAACCCTTTCTTTTTTTCCCCCCTTTTTTTTAAAAATTTTTTCCCGGGGCCCCCCCCAAAATTCCCCCCCCCCAAATTTTTTTTTTAAAAAAATTTTAAAAACCCCATTTTTCAAAAAAGGAAAAACCCTTTTTTTCCCCCCCCAAAAAGGGGCCCCACCCGGCCCAAAAAGCCCCCCCCCAAAAAAAACCCCGGGGGGGTTTTGGGAAAAAACCCCCCCCCCGGGGGGGGGTTTTTTTTCCCCCCTTTTTTTTTAAAAAAAAAATTTTTTAAAAAAAAGGGAAAAAAAAAAAAAAATTTTTAAAAAAAGGGGGGGAAAAAAAGGGGAAAAAAAAATTTTTTGGGGCCTTTTTTTAAAAACCCCCCCTTTAAAAGGGGCCCCTTTCCCCCTTTTTTGCCCCTTTTTTTTTTAAAAAAGGGGTTTTTTTAAAAAAATTTTTGGGAAAATTTTAAAAAATTTTTTTTTTAAAAAAAAAATTTTAAAAAGTTTGGGTTTGGAAAAAAAAAAAAAAAAATTTTTTTTAAAAACCCCCCCCCCTTTTTAAAAGGGAAAACCCCTTAAAATTTTTTTATTTTTTAAAAAAAATTTTTTTTTAAAAAAAATTTAAAAACCCCCCCCAAAAAACCAAAAATTTTTTAAAAAAATTAAAAAAACCCCCCCCCCAAAAAAGTTTTTTTTAAAGGGGGTTTTTTAAAAAAAAAACCCCCCCTTCCCCCCCTTTTTTTTTAAAAAAAAAAAAAAAATTTATTTTTTTTTCCCCTTTTTTTTAAACCCCAAAACAAAAAAAATTTTTAAAAAAAAAAAAGCCCCAAAAAAAATTTTTTAAACCCTTTTTTTGGGGAAAAAAATTTCCTTTTTTTTTCCCCCCCCCAAAAAAAATTTTTTTAAAAAAAAAAATTTTTTTTCCCAAAAAATTTAAAAAAGGGGGGTTTTCCCCCCAAAAAAAACCCAAAATTTTTAAAAAAAGGGGGGGAAAAACCCCCCCCTTTTTCCCCCACCCCCATTTTTTTAAAAACCCCCCTTTTTTAAATTTTTAAAAAAAAAAAAAAGGGGAAAAAAAAATTTTTTTCCCCCACCCCCAAAAAAAAACCCCAAAAAAAAAAGGGAAAAGGGCAAAAAAAAGGGGGGGGGTTTTTTAAAAACCCTTTTTTTTAAAAAAAAAAAAGGGGGGGGAAAACCCCAAAATTTTTAAAGGGGGGGGGGGAAAAAAAAAAAAAAACCAAAAAAAAAAACCCTTTTGGGGGAAAAAAAACCCCCCCGGGCCCCGGAAAAAAAAAAAAAACCCCCCCCGGGGCCCCCCCTTTTTTTTGGGGGGGGCCCCAAAAAAACCCCGGGGGAAAAAAAACCCCTTTCCCCCCGGGGGGTTTTGGGGGGTTTCCCCCCGGGGGTTTTGGGGGGGTTTTTCCAAAAAATTTGGGGGCCCTTTTTTCCCAATAAAAAACCCCGGGAAAAGGCCCCCCCCAAAAAAGGGGGGGGCCCCCCCTTTTTTGGGCCCAACCCTTTTTCCCCAATTTTTTTTGGGGGGGAAAAATTTTTGGGAAAAAAAGGGGGGGGAAAAAAAAAAAATTTTGGGAAAAAAAAATTTTTTTTCCCCCAAAAAAATTTTTTTTTAAAAAAAAGGGGAAAATTTTTGGGGGCCCTTTTTGGAAAACCCTTTTTTAAAAAAAAATTTTTTTAAAGGGGGGGGGAAAAAATTTTTTTTAAAAAAAAAAAAAAAAGGGGAAAAAAAAAAGGGGGTTTTGGGGGCCCCCAAAAAATTTTTAAAAGTTTTAAAAAAAAGGGGGCCCCCGGGGTTGGGGGAAAAAAAATTTTCCCCCCCAAAAAATTTTTTTAAAAAAAAATTTTTTGGGCCCAAACCAAAAAAAAAGGGTTTTTTTTTTAAAAAAAAAGGGGGGGGAAAACCCCGGGGGGGGCCCCCCACCTTTTTGGGGGGAAAAAAAAAAGGGGGGGGGTTTAAAGGGGGGCCCCTTTTTTTTTCCCCCGGGGAAAAAAAAGGGGGGGAAAATTTGGGGGTTTTTTTTTTTCAACCGGGGTTTTCCCCCCCCGGGAAATTTTTTTGGGGTTCCCAAAAAAAAAAAACCCAAGGGGTTCCCCCGGGGGGGGGAAAAAAAAAAAATTTTTAAAAAAGGAAAAAAAAAAAATAAATTTTAAAGGGGGAAAAATTTTTTTTAAAAAAAAATTAACAAAATTTTAAGGGGGGTTTTTTAAACCCCCCCCTTTTTTTTTGGGGAAAAAAAAAAACCCTTAAAAAGGGAAATGGGAAATTTGGGGGGGGGTTTTTTGGGGGTTTTTAAAGGGGAAATATTTTTTTAAGGGGGGGGGGGGGGAAAAAAAAAAAAAAGGGCGGGGGGGGGAAAAAAATTTTTGGGAAAAAAATTTTGGGGGAAATTGGGGGGCCCCCCTTTGGGGGGAAAAAAAAACCAAAGGGGGGGGGGGGGAAAAAAACCCTTTAAAATTTTTTTTTTAAAAAAAAGGGGGGGTTTTTTGGGCGGGTTTGGGGGGAAAAAAAAGGGGGGGGGGGGGGCCCCCCCCCCTTTTGTAGTTTTTGGGGAAAAAAAAAAATTTAAAAAAAAATTTTTTAAAAGGGTTATCCCCCCCTTTTTTTTTGGGGGCCCCCCTTTTTTTTGGGGGAAAGGGAAATTTTTGGGGGCCCCCTTCCCCCGGGGGGGGTTTTGGGGGAAAAAAAAATTGGGGGGGTTTCCTTTTTTGGGAAGGGGGGGGAAAAAATTTTTTTTTTTTTAAAAAAAAAAAGGGGCCCCCCCCCCAAAAAACCCGGGCCTTCCCCGGCCCCCCCCTTATTTGGGGGTTTCCCCCCCCCGGGGCCCCCCCTTTTCCCCCCTTTTTTTTTGGGGGGCCCGGCCCCCCAAAAACCCCCCTTTCCCCCCGGGGGGGGAAAAAAACCCCCAAAAAGGGTTTTTTAAAAAACCCCAAAAAAAGGGCCCAAATTTTTTAAAACCGGGGGGCCCCCCGGGGGGGGGAAAGAAAAAAACCCCCCAAAAAAAAAAACCCCCTTTTCCCCCCCCTTTAAAAATTTTTTTTTTCCCCCAAAAAAAAATTTAATTTTTTTTTTTGGGGGGCCCCCCCCCAATTTTTAAAAGGTTTTTTCCTTTTAGGGGGAAATTTTAAAATATTTTTTAAAATTTTTTTTTTTTGGGGGGGAAAAAAAATTTTTTGGGTTTTTTTTAAAAACCTTTTTTTGGGAAAATTTTTTTAAAAAAAACCCGGGGGAAAAAAATTTTTTTCCCCCCCCCGGGGGTTTTTTTTAAAAAAAATAAAAAAAATGGTTTCCGATTTTCCCGGGGGGGGGTTTTTTTTTTGGGGGAAAAAAAAAATTTTTCCTTGGCCCCCCAAGGGCCCGGAAAATTTTGTTTTCCCCCAAAAATTTTTAAAAAACCCCCCAAAAAAAATTTTTAAAAAAAAAAAAATTTTAAAAATTTTTTTTTTTCCGGGTTTTTTTTTTTGGGGGGTTTTTTTTAACCCAAAACCCCCCCCAAAAAAAAAATTTTTGGAAAATTCCCCCAAAAAAAAAAAAAGGGGCCTTTAAAAAAAAGGGGGGAAAAAAAAAAAAAAATTTTTTGGTTTTTTTTTTAAAAAAAAACCCAAAAACGGAAAAAAATTTTTAAAAAAAACCCCCCCAAAACCCCCCCCCTTTTTTTTTAAAAAAAGGGGCCCCCAATTTTTGGGGGGGGGCCCCCCTTTCCCCCGGGGGGGGTTGGGGGGGTTTGGGTTTTTTTCCCCCCGGGGAAAAAAAAATTTTTTGGGGGGGGCCCTTTCCCCCCCCAAAAATATATTATTCTACAAGACATCCTCTTTGACACGCTGCGATATTGTTAAGAGTGTGGTCTGCATCGCTTTTGGAGTTTGCTAAAGTGGAATATGTACTATTTGGGATTCCAATATCGTAGATATTAGGTGTGTTCTTTAAAAATGGGCAGGGCAAATAAAAACGTTTTTATGTCCCTTCTCAAAAGCTGAAACGTAGGATAAAGCCTCTTTTTACTAAGGAATCGATAAATCCAGCAACCATGGAGGAGGGCATAGGATGATTCCGACCCCTCTTCCTCAATTTGTGGTGTCAGTTCTTATTATGAGGTCACTCAGAACTATGATATGGGGAAGCTGCAATTGGACACACATATAAACCTATGGTCTAGTCCTGTGTCAGACTGTGGTGCCTGGAGCCCACCAGTGAAGTTGGTTCTAGGGGCCCACAGCACAGCTACAGCACATAACTATTAGACTAAGTGTACACAGAAAGTGTCAAAATGCTGACCAAAATCCCACAGCATTTTGGCCCCATGCAGGTCTGTGACTTTTGGCGCAGATTTGTGGTCAGTTTTCGGATTTGCCATCAGGCCCGTACACTCAATGTAATGGGCCCAACGGAAAATCCGAGCAGAATCCGGTGAAATATACAACATGTTGCATATTCCGCCAGATTTAAAACCGGACGATAAAAAATCTGTGCTGTATAGACTAGAACACGGATTTTTCATTGCGGTCAACACAGTACAGGGTACCACTGGATTTTTGATGGATTTAAAATACTGAATCCGCCAAAAATCTGACGGTAAAACTGTCGTGTAGACATAACCTTATACTCGGCCTCTCTTACGCTGACTTTTTACCTGGAAAGTAGCCCCAGGCCTGTCCTGCCCAGGGGCCCGCTATAGCCAGGGGTCCACCAGTGGTTTTCCCTGCTCCGAGGGCTAGTCAGAGCCTGGTCTGGTCTGATAATGTGCTGTAATCATAGCCTCAGAACAAAATTGTCCAATAACAGGTTTCTTCTGAGGGCTGCAGCCTCTCGCCTGTTCCTCGCACCTTCTGCAGTGTTCATTGATTTGCTTAGTTGGCTTTACATTTACTAATTGCAGAGTTTTCTGACGTTACCTGCTGCAACTGCAAAAGAAGAAGCAATATTAAAGAAGCTGCTGTCAATTCATAATGTAGAAATAGACTTCTTTTTTAAATCATACATGTTCAGTATGTCACCCAAAAGTTCAGCCAGAAGGCTGATTCTCTGCAATTGAGAATGCAAGTCCAAATGAAGAGATGAAAAATATTAGACCATTTATCCTTGGACCTGAGATCACTTCCCATTGGCATTCAGCCACTATTTGCTGGTTGTTGCTTCTTTTGTTTCCATTCGAAAAATGGTCTCGATTTACTTTTATTTCGTCAGATTTTTTCTGGGATTTACTATTGTTGCATAGCGGTGACGTTGCATTGACTTTAAAGGTGTCCAGTTAAAAATGTATTTTATATTTAGCATACTGCTGCCCATTGAATATAGGGTCCTCTACACCTCCCAGCAAACCCAACCCGGTAGGCCTGAATCCCCACATACAACCACAGCACACCTCATGCTTCTGCTACTTTAAAATGGTATAATGATAGCCAAGAAAGGTACAAAAATCAAAGCAGTATGTGCAATACAAAGGTGATAAGGATCAGAGTAATAGTCATATATCAAGGACTAGTCAAAGATCAATTATCCAAACTGGATTTTGCAGACTTTTATGTAGGAAGACAAAATCCGCAGGTAACCCTTCCTGTGGATTTTAAAGGGGTATTCTCGTTTCATCATTTGGCACCTGTTTATACTGGTTGTTAAGCAGAGCTTATGAAATGGAGGGGTGTGTTTCTGCTCCCAGCAGGGCGTATCTTCTCTCTCTGCATATGCCTCAAAGTGTGCACTTGAAGATTCATTCTGTGTGAGCAGGGGGAAGGGAGAGGTTCTCAGCTGTCTTTGGAAGTGAAAAGCTAAGTGTAACTCCATAGTGTATATCTACATTTCTTGCTCTCTCTACATACTTTGTAATTAGAATGGGCATTTGACATTCAGGACTCTGGGAAAGATGGGTGATTTTTTTTTCTCTGTCTCTCACACACAGTGATATATCCTGCAGATTATTACACCTCTGACCTCTACAGATCTGCAGAACAAAAATATATGCTTTATCTGTTTGTGTTTACATGGGACTGCACATGATCTCTCTCTCTGCTGCAGGTCCTCTGAACGCTGTCAGTGACAAACCCCGCAGCGCATACATCGCACCTCTACCACTGATCGCTGTCGGTGACAAACCCGCACGCATACGTCGCACCTCTACCACTGATTGCTGTCGGTGACAAACCCGCACGCATACGTCGCACCTCTACCACTGATCGCTGTCGGTGACAAACCCGCACGCATACGTCGCACCTCTACCACTGATCGCTGTCGGTGACAAACCCTGCACCGCATACGTCGCACCTCTACCACTGATTGCTGTCGTTGACAAATCTCTCACACTCTCTCTCTTTCCCTCTCTCTCCCTCTCTCTCGTCCGTGAACACGTCCACCTGCGCGCTCCTGTCCGCGACCTTTTTCCTATATCTCCCTAACATGCGCATTCCTGATTGCGACCGGGGGTGGGACCTGGGCGTAACCCGACCAGAGCTCTCACTTTGTTCCCAGCCACTAAACAAACAGCCTGTTCTCCTAGACCATAGCACTTTGCTTATGGTAACCAAAGACAGATATGCTTAGATTTTTGATCCCCTCCTTTTCAACTATGATCTTTGTAGCGAAAAAAAACCCCTTTAATGCAGAATTTGCAGTGAAAAAATATTGTTAAAGCAGTATTCCCATCACATTGATTAGCTTTAAAGGGAATGTGTCATCAAAAATGCCTTATTGTTTAACTCATGTTTTTATGTTAAACACATTTTTATAGTTTTTTTTAAATTTTTCATATCACTTTCAATATTTTTAAAAAAATGTTCAGTCCTGCAGTTTTCAGTTTGCCCATTAGGCCTAATAATAGTCTGACACGTCCTGTTCTGTAGAGAGAGATTTTCAATAGTCTGCTCATTATCAGCACAAGTAGTGTCAAATTGAAAGGAGACACCAATGTGCATAGATGACACAGGATCCACCAGTCACGATAGGAGATGTCACAGCTCCCCCTCCCTACAAAATGATTTCTTCCCAGGTCACAGAGCATGCCCAGAAAACTCCTATAGAAGTCATTGGGACTGGATCAGTCTTAGGGCTCCTATGTGCATGAAGCTGCTGTAAAGCATCTCTCTAACTGCTGTTGAAAGCATGTAAAATATATGGATAAGGTTTGAACACCAGAATTATTTATTCAATTTTCTTTATTTTTTATGGCATAGCTTGCCTCTCTTAGTGAAACACAGCAACAGTAAATAACTGGTGGATCACAGCATTTATAATATCTTTCTGAGAGTCCTTGTAATAGAGTTCAATATTTGAAATAGGATATGCAAGAAAACTGTATTTTTCTACTCCCCTTGAGTTTTCTTTTTCCTCCTGTTTTTCTTAACCCCTTAAGGACCTTGCGTTTTTTTGTTGTTGACACGTTCGTTTTTCCCTCCTCGCCTTCTCGGAGCCATAACTTTTTTATTTTTTTAATCTACCTAAACCTATGAGGGATTTTATTTTGCGGGACAAGATGTACTTTCTAATGGTGTTTATTCACTGTACTATAGAATATACTGGGAAACCGCAAAAAAAATCCAAGTGGGACAAATTGTGAAAAAAACCGTACTTGCACCATGTTTGCGGGAGTTTTGTTTTTGCGGCGTTCAATCTTCAGTAAATATAATGTGTTATCTGTATTCTAAAGGTTGATACGCATCCGGCAATGTAGGGTTTCCGTTATGTTATGGTACCGTAAAAAAAAATCCAAACATTTTCTACTATAGAAATATGCGCCGCGTCGCCAGTTTTTGCGGGCAATAACTTTATTGTACTAACACCTACGGACGTCAGTGAAGGTGCATTTTTTGCGGGCTGAAGTGTACTTTTTATTGCTAGTAGTTTGGAATGCGTGCAACTTTTTTGATCACTTTTATTCCAATTTTTGTGGGACATGAAATGATCAAAAAACTGCAATTTTGGCGTTTGGAATTTTTTTTCTTCTACAGTGTTCAGCGTATGGGATAAATGATATATTTTTATAAATCGGACTTTTTCGGACGCGGCAATATTATTTGTAAAATGGCGAAAAGGGGGGTGATTTGAACTTTTAAGACTTTTTCTTTTTTTTACACTTGAAAGATTTTTTAATTTTTTTTTTACTTTAACATTGAGTCCCCCTAGGGCGCTTCACCACTAGGGAGCACGATTGTTAATACAGCCTAATGCATTGCATAGACAATGCATTAGGGTGTACCAAGATGGCGGTTTCCCCACTTCCTGCCTGGGGCCAAAAACATGGCCTCCCACTGCCATGTTAGCCGATTGGGACTCAGCGATCTCACTGCTGATGTCCCGATCAGAGTGAAGAACGGTGCATGGCACGGCGTTTCATTCATTTAGACGCCACGGCTATCTTTGAGGTTAAACAGCGCGAGCGGGCTGTATCTGCCGGGTGTTAGCTGCAATTAGCCGCTAACGCCACTGCAAAGCTCCTTAGCGACCCTGGGACATACTCATACGTCCAGGGTCGTTAAGGGGTTAATCACTCTTTGATGGCGTCTCCTCTTTTTCTCTTCTCCAACTGACTCTCCGTGTCTCCTGACAAAATGGCAGTTGAGACCCCTGGCTCCGCCTTCTGACTCCTGATTTGATGAGATACACCACTCCCACTAGTCAGTTTGGTAGCGCCCAGAGGCATAACTACCGGGGTAGCAGACGTAGCAGCTGCCTCGGGGTCCGTGCTCTTAGGGGGCCTGGCGTCTGCTACCCCGGTAGTTCGGCTCCTGCGCCCAGAGGCAGTGAACATACTAGTTCACTGCCAACAGACGCGGAGCTGCGGGGCCCGGCGCTTCCTACCTCTGAACACCTGGGCCCTCCGTCCCGAGCGCTCAAAGGCAGGACTGGCCGGTATTAGCAGAGCAGAGCGGCTACGCTCTGCTAATCAGCCTGCGCCGGCCCACAGTGCTGACGTGGGCTGCGCGATGACGTCACATCATCGCGCGGCCCGCGCCAAGCACAGACGGCCCGGGAGCCGAGTTGGTAGCATCAAGGGAGCGAGAGACAGGTGAGTGAGTTATTTCTTATTTTTTTAATATTAGTGAAGCCCCCTGCCTGCCTATATATTGGCCCCTATAGCCCTGTCAGCTTATATCTAGCGCCTATAGCCCTGTCTGCCTATATCTAGCGCCTATAGCCCTGTCTGCCTATATCTTGGCCCCTATAGCCCTGCCTGCCTATATATTAACCCCTATAGCCCCGACCTGCCTATATCTTGGCCCCATAGCCCTGCCTGCCTATATATTAACCCCTATAACCCTGTCTGCCTATATCTAGCGCCTATAGCCCTGTCTGCCTATATCTTTACCCCTATAGCCCTGCCTGCCTATATATTAACCCCTATAGCCCTGTCTGCCTATATCTAGTGCCTACAGCCCTGCCTGCCTATATATTGTCCCCTAGAGTCCTGCCTATATATATACCCTATAGCCCTCGAAAGCCCTGCATACCTATATATAGCCCCTATAGCCCTGTCTGCCTATATCTAGTGCCTACAGCCCTGCCTTCCTATATCTAGCCCTTATAGCCCTGCCTATATCTAGCCCCTATAGCCCTGTCTGCCTATATATTGGCCCCTATAGCCCTCCCTGCTTATATCTAGCCCTTATAGCTCTGCCTGCCTATATATTGGCCCCTATAGCCCTGCCTACCTATATATAGCCCCTATAGCCCTGCCTGCCTATATATTAGCCTCTATAGTCCTGCCTGCCTATATCTAGCCCCTATAGCCCTGCCTATATCTAGCCCCTATAGGCCTGTCTGCCTATATATTGGCCCCTATAGCCCTGCCTGCCTATAGCCCTGCCTGCCTATATATTGGCCCCTATAGCCCTGCCTGTCTATATATATGACCCCCTATAGCCCTGCCTGCCTATATATAGCCCCTATAGCCCCCAAAGCCCTGCCTACCTATATATAGCCTCCCAAAAGCCCTGCCTGCTTATATATAGCCCCTATAGCCTACCCTATGTCCTGCCTGCCTATATATAGCCCCCCAAAGCCCTGCCTACCTATAGCCCCTATAGTCCTGTCTGCCTATCTATAGCCCCTATAGCCCCCTAAAGCCCTGCTTACCTATAAATAGCCTCCCCAAAACCCTGCCTGCCTATATAAAGCCTCTCCAAAGCCCTGCCTGCCTATATATAGCTCCTATAGCCTACCCTATGTCCTGCCTGCCTATATATAGCCTCCCAAAGCCCTGTCTGCCTATATCTAGCCCCTATAGCCCTGCCTGCCTATATTGGCCCCTGTAGCCTTCCAAAGCCCTCCCTGCCTATATATAGCCTCTCCAAAGCCCTGCCTGCCTATATATAGCCCCTATAGCCCCCCAAAGCCCTGCCTGCCTATATATAGCCTCCCCAAAGCCCTGCCTGCCTATATATAGCCTCCCCAAAGCCCTGCCTGCCTATATATAGCCCCTATAGCCTACCCTATGTCCTGCCTGTCTATATATATGGCCCCTATAGACTTTCCTAAGCCCTGCCTGCCTAAATGGACCCCATATAGCCAGGGAGGCAGGGAGGGAGGTGCTAGAAAAGTGAGGATTCTAAGATATTTGTGTCTAAATTTCCAGGGGCAAGTGGCCGGGAGACGTCATCATGGCGGTCTGGACCGGATGCAGAACAAAAGGAAAGGTAAACGACTCGTCAGAGAAACATCACCTGTGAATCACAAGGTAATCTGTAATCAC
Organism: Phyllomedusa bahiana; assembly: GCA_025379985.1. Classification (NCBI taxonomy): domain Eukaryota; kingdom Metazoa; phylum Chordata; class Amphibia; order Anura; family Hylidae; genus Phyllomedusa; species Phyllomedusa bahiana. The sequence continues at coordinate 153,522 of JAODAL010002783.1, read as the reverse complement.
TTATGTGTCTGCACAGGCTGTGTACACTGGTTTCTACCACTATATGGTCACTGTATGGAGGTTATATACAGTCTGCAGAGCCTGTGTACACTGGTATATACCACTATATGGTCACTGTATGGTGGTTATATACAGTCTGCAGAGCCTGTGTACACTAGTATATACCACTATATGGTCACTGTATGGCGGGACTATTGGTCTTTGTGTACTGATCAGTAATAGTGTAGGGGTATTATTCAGTCACTATGTGGTGGTAATTTGTGGTCATGTTCTGGCGGTATAATCAGGTCCATATGTAGTAGTGTTATTGGTAATATTGGTTTTGGTATAGTGGGATGTGTTTGGTAGCAGAATGATGGTGATATGTATGGTGAGGTATTTGCCCCTTGTATTATCTACATTATCTAACAGCATGTCCTGGTAATGTTCATGGTCGGAGAGGGGGAGGGGGGATCCCATCCAAAAATTTGCTTTGGGGCCCTGGCTTCTCTAGTTACGCCCCTGGTTGCGCCGTACTCCACCACCAAACTGAACAGCTGATACTTTAACAGAACCACCCTCACAAGCAGTGCAAGCAAGAATGCTTTCCCCACAATCATATATAGACGACGGAATTGAGAAATCTACAATCAGAAAATAAAAAGAGCTAAGAAGAAAAGAAGATGTATCAGTGTCTGGTTTTCATAAGTGAAAAAAAATTGGCGACAGATTCCCTTTAAGCATGTGGGCAAAGGTAAATAAAGACTATTATCCAATACATTGCTGTTCTGATTTTGCTTTCTATCAAAGTTAAAGGGGTTTTACTCATACTTCCAAGCTCTTCCAGATTGTGCAAGACCACTCTCGCAATAGGGGAAAACTTCTGCACTCCCGGGAGAGGTAGCGAACCTCCCGCAGTCAGCTGGCTGCTGGAGGTTCTTTGAATACAAGTGGCAACAGGTCAGCATCATGTAACGCTGCCTGATGCCACTGAGTGCAGGAGGAAGGCTGGGGGAGGGCGGCAGCAAGGTGATTTTTAGAAGGTTGTATTTTTTTTTCTTACATTGACCTGCCCCAGTTGCTGCTGTCACCACCCGTCTTGGGAGGATGGATTCATATGCGGCAGAGGCGCGGCTGGAGAGGACATGCAACTGCTCTTTACATTGGTGGCAGTGGCTGCAGCGGTGAACAGAGCGGGGACTTATACACGGGGGAGGAATTAAAGGGGGGGGTTAGAAATAAGGGAGGGTAGAGAATGGGGGGTAGAGCTGGTGGTGGAGTAATGGACACACAGTTTTCCTATCTAGAAAAGCTGGGTGATGCCCATCCCCCATACATGGCACCAAGATTTTCTAAGATAGGAGAACTGTATGTCATCTGTGGGGGATGGAAAAAACACTTTTGTTCAAGCCTAACATCAGAATCTAAATTTAATACTTAACTTTTATTTATTAAATAATAAAGGCCACACTTTTAAAAACCACAACACCTAGTCACGTTAAACTCTGAAATATCTATGTATCATATTCTTAAGTAGTAGTTTGCACCATTATACACTATATATGAACTTCCAAATGGAAATAGTGCCAATAATTACCACTTCTCATATGCCCACCCACAACCGTGCACACACAAATTTTTCCCCTTCCTCTTAGTGCCTCATATATTCAACTAAAGAATGTGTATTGCTGTCTTAAAGGGGTTGTCTCACTACAAGGATTGCTTTTTATGTTAAAGATCTATCAAAAACAAGTCACTATGCAATATGTGACCATTAACAGTGTCCTACCTATTCTGAGATATCCCCTCTTGTCCTGGGCTTGCATCAGCCCCTCGAGGTCCGCTGTTGCTATAGCTACAGACCTGTTCAGCCTAGTAGAAGCCGGTAAACACGCCCCTGAATTCAAAATGAAACCAAGAAAACAGGACTGAGGTAAGATGAATCAATGTAGCGAGACAACCCCTTTAACAACAAGCTATCTCGGGCACTACACTATCTACTCTACTCTACTATTTCTAATTCATCTTTCATAAGACTAAGAAGAGTGTGTTACTACTTCATAACAAGCTATCTTGGGCACTACACTATTTCTGACCATATAAATCTGGAAACAAAGAACTATATTCCTCAGAGATAGACAGCTGTCACTGCAGCTGGCATTCTGACTATATATATTAAAACAAAAAAGCAGCTCCTCCCCAACATGTTTCACCACCTAATGTGGCGTCTTCAGGGGTCAGAGGTTCAGCAAGTACATCATATCACCTACACTCTTTAAATGCCCATACAGCCCTCCTCTCCAGCCCCTATCCAATCAGAGGCAATAATTGAATGCTCCACACCCATATTGTTAATGCTAGCCAATAAAGATAACTCACAATCACATTCGCCACTCTCCTTCAGACGTCCGCGCTTGCGCCATTGATACCCTCCGGTCACCAAACTATAGAAAAGACGGCGCCTGCGCATTTCAGAGAACAGAACAAGTTCCGACCTTAGTCCTATGGAATGGCTCGCATGCGCACTACACTATAAGTCATATCCCTTCTTACATCACATGCATTTCCTCTTAAGGCCTCGTTCACACGGCTTATTCTGCCGATTGCGCCGACTGCGCGCCGATTGCGCTTCATACGGCGCCAACCGGCAGCAATTACGGTATCCCTGCTCTCATGAACAGTGGATTCCTCGCTCCTCCCCCGCAAATCCCCGCGGGGGGAAAGACATCACATATTTCGGCGCGGACGCGCCGTGATAATGCATGTCTATGGGCCGGGAGCGGCCCCACCCGCGCTCCCCCCGCACCATATAAACGGCCGCCGCATTTCAACGACAGTCGATTAGTCCTAATACGGCTCGCAATCGCTCCTAATCATATCCGTTTGTACATCACATGCTTCCTTAATGACACAGGCCTTACCAAAGAAACCTCGCACAAATGGATAGGACCTTATATAGCTTATCACAACACTATGGCAATAATATCATTGGGCAATTGATGTAAATAGCCCAGGAATCTACTTGGGGCGACATGTCCCAACTCGCCAATGCCAGGTTTTGGTCTATTTTGCGCCAAAACCACTTTTGATGGTATATTCTTGTTGTAAATGAACTGTCGTACACCAAAACTAGGCGCATTATACACCGGACATGACACTTTGTAATGTGCCTAAATATGGTGCACTGTGCGCCCCCGTGGCGCAATGTGCCACGATAGGCGCATTACATATACCGCCAATGATATGCTATGCGCCGTGAGTTGCGCAATGCGCCCTTTTTGATGCGATGCGCCTTTTTAGGAGCATTAAGGTATATTCCAGATTTTAGAAAGTATCGGACTTTCAGGCGCACTTTACACTAATTTAATGCGCCGAAAACTGGCGTGGATACACCACTTTTCGGACATGTCGCCCTAAATCTCAACGGCATTTCTTCCTTAATCTATAAACTATTATTCTATGAGTACAGATAGCTATAGATCCCACACTCAAAATAGTTAAGATCAACATGATTTGTATTTTGCTATATTAACATTTAAATGCTCTTCAAATGAGATAATTCTAGCCCTTTGCACTCATATGACTACAAAAATTTGCTCGATTGGGAGAGGAAAGGTATCTTAATCCATAATCCCATCTATTGTATTTCTCTATATCTGTACCAAGCCTTTTTTGATACAACGTATAAGATTAATTGGCCCTCTAATCATTTTTTTTTTTTTTTACTTTTACACCAATGAACAAATAAATATTTATTTAACTGTATGGGAAATCAGCAGGTTACATATTTACAGAATAACGTACCATATCTATTATCTACTTGTAGTTACTAACTTCTTATTCAATACCACATTAAATAAATGCTGAATGTGGGCCCAAAGTATGCAGGTGACAAATCCACCTGGCTTCCACCTGAAGAAAAATAGAATCTAGGTCCCCTTTGCGGGCTCGCAGTTTTTTAATACAAATACCCCAACATTTCAGATCCTTTGTATTTCCACTGTGAAACTCCTGAATGTGCCTTGAAAGGGGAGTATCTCCCCTCATAATTATAGTACTCAAATGCTTAGAAAGTCTTCAGCAAAATTCTTGAATAGTTTTTCCGACATATATTTTTGGGCAACTACACATTGCTCCATAAATGACTCCTTTTGTCTTAGGCTACGTTCACATGGCGTAATTGTGGCGCATACAGTACGGCCGCAAGTACGCGGGGTGATTTTGGAGTCGCTCTGATCAGCGCGTATTCCCGCGGCGTGGGGGGTCGGCACCCTGCCGGCCCCATTGTCATGCATTACTCGCGGTGCGTATTCACTGCAAGTAATTGACATGTCACTTATCTCCCCGCGCGTATAATACGATCGTATTGTACGAGCGGGGAGAGGAGGCGTAATCCATAGTTCTCATAGAGATCACCGTAATTTCGGCTTGCATCTCGCGCGTATTAGAGCGCAACTACGTGGCGAAATGCGCGCCGAAATTTGCCCGTGTGAACATAACCTTACAGTTAATGAACTGTCTTTTCTCATATTTTCTTTCATCAATAGGATTGATGAAGGTTTTGATCTTGAGAATATATGGGCAAAACATGTAATTACCACATTAAAAGGAACCTGTCACTGAGGATTTTAGCCAGGTTTCCCTTTTGTCACTTTGAAAATGGCTATAGACCAATTGATCACGTAATTGTTTCCCCCCCTCCTGTAAGTTACACTTGGATGTTTAGAAATAACCTCAACCAAATCACCAAATAACCCAACCAAATCAGGATCAGCTCTCAGAATATTCCAATGCCTTTGCAAAATGGCACTAATTTCATTAACTCTGAAAAAAGTTCCAATGCATTTTATGATGTTATAACTCTTTTCTTCTCTCTGTTTGATCAGAAGTTGCCCTCTGTCACTGGCCTTAGCCCTGTTATATGCTCTGGTAAGACACATCTTAGGAAATCCTCTATTTGAGAATCGACAAAATAGTTTGTGGGTTTCTAATTCAAATGATTCAGGAGTGGAACAGTTCCTAGGAAAAAAGGGGGGAAAAATAGACAATTCAACTCAAAGTCTAATAGTGGAATAGTATATAAAGCACAACAACCTCCAAAATTCCAACAAAATTCTGGTTTGCCTATTTGTAGAAAACAACCCCTAAATGATCTGGGAGATATGCCACATTTACAAATGGCATCCTCCTCTTCTGCAACTGATGCTTTCTCTTTCTACTTCTGTACCCATACTGGTCCATCTAAATACCGAATTACCTTTTGTAGACCACTCAGACCCTGCTGTGAAGGCTGTTTTGTCTTAATGAGTTAAAGGCAAGATGCAGATTCATATTTCTTTCTCATCCCATTTCATCGGCAGAAAGAAACTATGACATTGGGAAAAAAACAAAACCTCTCAGCCATTAAAGTTGCCTTCTTTGAATGGAGACATCTTTTGGAAGGAGCCAATCATCTCAATTATCCTTCAGATCATCTGTACAGCTAAGAGATTTTCATCAAGACAAGAATGGTGGACTACATTCTTCTAAATTTTATAATTTCTTATTGGCCAGGTTCAAGACACTGCAAAGCTGGTACCTTGTCCAGGATCCTTGCTGAGCCATAAGAGAGGCCTAACACAAACTACTATTTTATCTCCCAAAATGTTTTTTTAGAATACTTGACTCCAAACTGTTTTTAGGAATGTTCAAAGCTGGATACCAAAATCACTCTTTTCTCAACCACCCTTCTAAGGATGTGAATCTTTCTTTGAAGGATGGGCTTTGGATGTAAGAACAAAGGTTAAAGTCCTCAAATTGGTCGACAATTCTAAACTTGTTGGACATCTTGAAGTCATAAAAACACATCTGCTGATCCAGGGGGCCAATGCTACATCCGCTGATCCAGGGCCCAGTACAACGTCATCTGCATATTTGGAGTCCACTGCCTCCACTGTCATATCTCCTGGTCCGAAATACATGGTGCATTTTGAGGGCCTGGAGGCCCCTTCATAAAAAGGGGAGGGGGTTATTGTCACCATCAGCCAAGCATCGTGCTACAACATGCCTTTTAACCCTGGCAGCTGCTGTGCTGTAGATAGTCAAGTGTTTTCTGTGCCTTCAAGCAGAGAAGCACTTGACTTCAGCAATCACAGTGCGGTCCATCATCCTTACTGGGGGAACTACTTAGCCCTGCCTGTGGTTGCACTCAGGGCCTGAGTTTATCTCAAATAGTTTTGTCAGTCTGAGTTTTTGTAATGTTTCTTTCAAGCACACTTTATTGAGGCAACATAAAACATAAGAATGCAAACAGTCCAAGAAAAAATGTAAAAATGGGGTGGTTACAAGGGGACGTGAGGGACACCTGTGAAATTACAGAGAGGACCTTGTGGTAGGAAAGAGTGGCCATCAGGCAGTGTACAGAGACAAATGTCCAGCAGGCTGGATATGGAGATGGATGACCAGCCGACAGAAACAAAACAGAAGTCCAGATGGCCAGACAAATGTGCAGTAACCAACATGCACAACAAAAACTCAGGCCCTGAGTGCAACCACAGGCAGGGTTAAATGGTTCCCCTAGTGAGGATGATGTACCGCATCTGTGATTGCTGAAAACAAGTGTTTAACTGTTGCCCTGCTAGAAGGCACAGAAAACACTTGACAATCTACAGCAAAGTAGCTGCCAGGGTCAAAGGGCATGTTGCAGCATGATGCCTGGTGGATCAGGATATTGATGACCTAACTGTAAGAACGTTGTTAGAAAACATGTTTCCTCCTGTTTCACATGTGCAGGAAGCATGCTACCTCAATTTCCTCTGTCCTCAAAATCCTCCAAGCCTTGGGGACCAGTCTCCATCGATCTTATTGTGGACCTTCCTCCTTCTAAAGAAATAACTATCATCCTTATTGTTGTTCTTTTGGTAAAACTTCTGTACAGCAACAGGAGTCACTGTTAATTTGTCTTCTGCCTTCCATTCTCAGTCCAATGGCCAGACTAAAAGGACTAACCAGACTCTTGAACAATACCTATACATGAGAGGGCAATTGCTTAGTACATAATTGCACATAGGATAAAACCAGTTCACACCAGCATGTAAAAGAGCCAAAGCGCTATAGGAGAGATTGCTTAAGTGCAAAAATACTGATAGATACCTGCAGACCCGCCAGACTGAAAATTCCCCATGTGTTTCATGTACTGTATCAACCTCCAAATTGGCTCAAAGATTTATAAGATCCTTTCAGATTTCTGCACAAATTAACCAGGTTGCCTTCCTTTTAAAACTTCATAACAGACTGAAAATGTATAGTGTGTTTCATGCATTGCTCAAGCCAGTCAATGAAAACCCATAACTAGGGATAAATCAACACCTCCTCCACCAGCAAAAGTCCAAGAGGAAAAAGAATATGTTGTTGACAAAGTTTTCAGAGGTCGATTGCAATATCTGGTATAAGGTAAGTGCTATTAACCAGAAGATAATTCATTGGAGCTTGAGTATAATGTTCATGCCTCTAGGCTTAGAGTAGCTGTTCATCACAGATATCCAGAGAAACTAGCCCCTGCAATGTCATCATTGTCAGGTCTTTAACTCAAGGACTCCTATACCACAGTCCACAGCTGAGCTATTCAGCTGACTGGACAGCTCCTGTGCTGAATCAGAATCTAGTTCCTTGCTCCTTCAGTTCCAGTTACTGATTTCTTGATTGGTCCCACCCTTTGGTTTTTTGACTAAACGCCCTATTTAAGTCAGGCTTTGAACTTCCCTCCTTACAAGATTATGATGTTCTCAGCTTTAGTCTGGTGCACCTCTACTGCTCTACTGTCAATACACATATTGTGCTACTCTCTTGTACTGACCTCTGGCTTCCAACTGACCAAGCTACCTGCCTGCTCCTCAATACTAATACTGTCCTCTTGTCTACCAGTCTCTGAGTTCACTGACCGTGCTTTCTGTCTGCATTTACCCTAATGGTTACATTAAAAAGACTCCAAACCAGACCCAGACTGTTACGGTAGCCCTCATTACCACACTGACTAAGAAGTAGCACAAAACCACAGAATGCACTTCCCAAGCCAAGGGGGCATCTACTAGTTACAGAAAGAATTTGTCTCCGAGTAAATCCCGGCCCTTCTATTTAGAAGGTTGATGCTTCATCTGTGGTGGTCGCGTCAGTATTGTTCCAAAGAAATATCAAAGGCAGGGAATGTACTTGCGGCTTCTTCTCCAAGACTTTCTCATTGGTAGAGAGACATTATTGTACTGTGGATTGTGAAATGTTAGCAATTAAGTTAGCAGTAGTAGTAGTTTCATAACTTTCCTAAAATCTCACATGTCAAAGAACTACTTAATTGCTAACAGCTCACAATCCTCAATACAATAATGTCTTTCTACCACTGAGAAAGTCTTGGAGAAGAAGCTGCAAGTACATTTCTTGCCTTTGAAGTAATCTCCATATACTACTGGTGGCCCTCTCGTCCTTGCCATGGCAAAGATTTTGTTGCCGCATGTTCCATATACAGATATTTTATCAAAGGCCCTGAGGTCTTCTTCAGCTCTTGCCAGTCCCCAAGTACCCTGGACTTAAATACCGTAGTAATGTACTTTAATATTTACTAATTTGCAACCTTCCTTTAGTTGTATGGTGATCTGGATTTGGTTTAGATTGATTTTCTAAGTTGGAAGACTTTGGGCTACATATATGAAAACAGTTTAGGTCTAAAACTCACTTTTTTGCCCATAGGTTACTATGGGCAAAAAAGTGAGTTTTAGAACTAAACCGTTTTCATACATGTGGCCCAAATTTGTTCCATTAACCGGCCTACCTTTTGCTCCTTCCCTACCTACTGATTACCACAGACACATCTTCTGTCCCAACATATAGTCTTGAACAGGAATATGCACTTTACTACTAAGTTCAGGCATGATCTATCTGAATTGATGGAAATCAAGTTCGACTTCTCTTCTGCTTACTATCCACAAGTCAATAGAAAAGTGGAATGTGTGAACCAAATTCTAGGTAACTATTTGCACCATTTTGTTCCTTCACGGCAGGGTCACTAGGTAAGTCTGCTTCTGTAGTCCGAGTTCTCTTAAAATAACCATGCTAAAGAGTTTCTGGACTTTACCATTCCTCAACTACAGTCAACATACTCATCTTGACCGCTCACTTCGTGTTGGAGTAGCTGCAGTCAAATCTAAGTTTTACTAGCAAGTATTAAAGTCACGCACACCTATAATGAGTGGGTGTCCTGGTGAAAGAGGTCAATGGACCCCAAAGTACCAAAAATATACATAAAACCTGGCACACCAGTAAAGTGTCAATTAAAGTACAAGGGTTTATTTTACAAAGCAGGCAGTTATTGATAGATACTCCATAGGATAATACAACAGTGTAAAATGGACAGAGATGACTGCATAAGATTTTAGAATAGATGCAAATGTTGTAGAGATACAAGATGCAGATGTCTGGGTGTCGATGTTTCGGCCACCTGGCCGTGACATCCATGAATGAACATAGAAACATTAAGTATAAATGCAGTAGATGGAGATAAATAAGGAGGGGGAGGGGAGACAGGATAGAGGAGGAAAAGGGGTTTAAAAGCGTTGTCTCACTACAAGGATTGCTTTTTATGTTAAAGATCTTGCAAAAACAAGTCACTTTGCAATATATGTCCGTTAACAGTGTCCTACCTATTCATAGATATCCCCTCTTGTATGGGTTGCATCAGCTCCTCAGGTCACTATAGCTACAGACCTGTTTGATCTCTCCTGATAGGAGTATAAAGTATAAGGCAAGGTGCATAGGGGTGGTGGACAAATATAGTCAAAAATAAAGGAGGAAAAGGGAGACTAAAGATGGGGGGGAAGAAGAACAGACTAAGGGAGGTGGGGGAGAAAGCGTGTATGTGTATCAGGGCACTGTATAATAAAAGGAAGAAAGAAATCGGGACTATGTGAGGAAATACACTGAGGGATAATGTAAGAATGGGTATGCATGTACAGGCAGTCTCCGGGTTATGAACGGGATAGGGACTGTAGGTTTGTTCTTAAAGAGAACCTGTCACATAGTTTATGCCCCCCCTTGCTGAGGGCAGCACAAGCCAGTGTCAGACCTGCTGTTTCCAGTGCTGTGTCCCTTATTCTGTAAGATGCTGTAGTTTTTGTGTATTTAGTGCTCAAATCTGCAGTTTTCAGCCAGAAGAGTCATTCGAAGAGTCCTTCAGAGAGTCAGTTTTTTTCAAACCCCACCCATCTGAGGCTAGCCCCGCCCACCTCAACTGACAAACCTATTACTGTGAATAGGTAGAAACATGTGAATAACTGTCAGTGAGCGGGGCTAGCCTTTGGTGGGCCGGGCTAATGCCTACTCATGAATAAGTTTTGAGGGGTAAATGCTCTAAAACGGCTGCATCTTACAGAATAAGGGACACAGCGCTGGAAACAGCAGGTCTGACACTGACTTGTGCTGTCCTCAGCAAGGGGGCATAACCTATGTGACAGGTTCCCTTTAAGTTGAATTTTTATGTAAGTTGGAACAGGTATATTTATTAAATGTAACTCCAGCACAAATGGTTTTTTTTTTTTAGTTTGGGAAAGTGCAAGGAAGGGTTTTTACATTTGTTTAGCTGTCTGTGCCCTTGTTAAGAAGATTTCACCTCATTTTCGCCTCATGTGCTGCTGTGACATGCTGGGACGTAATTCCACAGCTACTACCTGATGTGGAACATAGAACTACAAGTGCCAGCATGCCCCATAAGTCTCCGTTTGTAACTAGGGGACAGATGTAAGTCGGAATGTTGTAAGTCTGGGACTGCCTGTGTATGTAATAAAAAAAGCAACTGGGACAGTATTTATGTAAAACATAAAGGAGGTCAGACAAGAGTGAGGAGAAAGGGGATAGAAATAAACCAGAAAAAAATTATGGAAAAGGTAAATAGGGGAAATCAATAAGATAAGAATACCACGAAAAGGTGGAAGTAAAAGAGGAAATAACGGGAGAAAAGAGGAGTGTGTGTGTGTATGGGGGGATCATTGCTATACTCAACATGGATTGAGAGAGATCATAGGAGAGAAGATGGAGTAGACTATCTAGTCTGAAAAAGATGTAGAGGAATACATTATGTTAGTATAAATGATAACATGATAAGCTATACATGACAAGAAAAATCAGAAATCATACCATAAAGTGCTGTAATATAAAAGAGTGGACGTAAAGCAAAATCACTCGTGTAAAGCGAGGGGTGACACTAAGGTCCACGAAATATACAAGAAATACAAAAATAAGATGAACATCAAATTATCATACGTATACAGGAGTCAACATTGAATGTTCAATGGAAATACGTATAGAGGTGAGACAAAAAATATGGTATATCATATTCACAGTTAAGTTCATGTGGTTCAAGAGTACATAGTGTGTTTACCTAGAACCGTTCTCTGTGTAAGAGTTGGGCTAAGCGCATACCACTTTGTCTGGGTAAAGGAACCTGTTCGATCACCTGGAATTGAAGTTGTGATGGAAGGTGGTTGTATTTATGGAAATGGGCTGGGATGTGGAGGAGTAGTTCGTTGCAGCAAAAGGTCTGAAAAACATAGTCGCGGCCAATACCACAGGTCACCAACTGCAACATACAGCTGGTTCCTTGCAGCGATTGTGCAGGGTCTATTTTTGATCCCTTGCCTTAAATATTCGGCAATTTGCGGGAACCCCTTCCTGACTACAATGTAAACTTACATCAAATGTCGGGAGTGGGTTAAAGAAAGATAGTCGGCTCTAAACTGCTCTTTATTCCTACCTCCTTATGAGTGGTACACTTAAACCTGTTGTATGAGGGTAGTTTAGGTGACTTTAATGGGGTGGCCAACTTTATATTGTTTGTATTTTTTATGTATTTAACCCCTTAACCCAGGGGTCCTCAAACTTTTTTGACCGCGGGCCAGTTCACGGTCCCTCAGACCATTGGAGGGCCGGAATATAGTTTTAAAAAAAAGTTTTACTTTGTGGGTCGATACAATTACAGTGATACCCAATTTATTATTGGCCCAGCAGGTATAGGTAGAATTAGGTGGCCCAGCAGACGTAGGTAGAATTAGGCCCCCCCCCCAGCAGACGTAGATAGAATTAGGTCCCCCAGCAGACGTAGGTAGAATTAGGTCCCCCAGCAGACGTAGGTAGAATTAGGCACCCCAGCAGCTGTAGGTAGAATTAGGTCCCCCAGCAGATGTAGGTAGAATTAGGTCCCCCAGCAGACGTAGGTAGAATTAGGCCCCCCCAGCAGGTCTGTAGGTAGAATTAGGGCCCCCAGCAGGTCTGTAGGTAGAATTAGGCCCCCCAGCAGAGGTAGGTAGAATAAGGCCCCCCAGCAGGTCTGTAGGTAGAATTATGGCGCCCAGCAGGTCTGTAGGTAGAATTAGGGCCCCCAGCAGGTCTGTAGGTAGAATTAGGTCCCCCAGCAGAGGTAGGTAGAATTAGGGCCCCCAGCAGGTCTGTAGGTAGAATTATGGCGCCCAGCAGGTCTGTAGGTAGAATTAGGGCCCCCAGCAGGTGTAGGTAGAATAAGGTCCCCCAGCAGGTGTAGGTAGAATAAGGCCCCCCCAGCAGGTGTAGGTAGAATTAGACCCCCCCAGCAAATGTATGTAGAATTAGGCCCCCCCAGCAGACGTAGGTAAAATTAGGGCCCCCAGCAGGTCTGTAGGTAGAATTAGGGCCCCCAGCAGGTCTGTAGGTAGAATTAGGGCCCCCAGCAGTCTGTAGGTAGAAATAGGGCCCCCAGCAGGACTGTAGGGAGAATAAGGCCCCCCAGCAGACGTAGGTAGAATTAGACCCCCCAGCAGACGTAGGTAGAATTAGGCCCCCCCAGCAGACGTAGGTAGAATTAGGGCCCCCAGCAGGTCTGTAGGTAGAATTAGGTCCCCCAGCAGGTCTGTAGGTAGAATTAGGGCCCCTAGCAGACGTAGGTAGAATTAGGCTCCCCAGCAGACGAAGGTAGAATTAGACCCCCCCCAGCAGAGGTAGGTAGAATTAGACCCTCCCAGCAGAGGTAGGTAGAATTAGGGCCCCCAGCAGGTCTGTAGGTAGAATGAGGGCCACCAGCAGAGGTAGGTAGAATTAGGGCCCCAGCAGACGTAGGTAGAATTAGGCACCCCAGCAGAGGTAGGTAGAATTAGGGCCCCCAGCAGGTCTGTAGGTAGAATTAGGGCCCCCAGCAGGTCTGTAGGTAGAATTAGGGCCCCCAGCAGGTCTGTAGGTAGAATAAGGCCCCCCAGCAGGTGTAGGTAGAATAAGGCCCCACAGCAGGTGTAGGTAGAATTAGGCCCCCCATCAGGTGTAGGTAGAATTAGGCCCCCCAGCAGGTGTAGGTAGAATTAAGGCCCCCCAGCAGGTCTGTAGGTAGAATAGGGCCCCAGCAGGTCTGTAGTAGAAATAGGGCCCCCAGCAGGTCGGGAGGTAGAATAAGGCCCCCAGCAGGTGAAGGTAGAATAAGGCCCCCCAGCAGTGTAGGTAGAATTAGGCCCCCAGCAGGTGTAGGTAGAATTAGGCCCCCCAGCAGGTGTATTTAGAATAAGGCCCCCCAGCAGGTGTAGGTATAATTAGGCCCCAGCAGGTGTAGGTAGTATAAGGCCCCCCAGCAGGTGTAGGTAGAATAAGGCCCCCCAGCAGGTGTAGGTAGAATAAGGCCCCCCCAGCAGGTGTAGGTAGAATAAGGCCCCCCAGCAGGTGTAGGTAGAATAAGGCCCCCAGCAGACGTAGGTAGAATAAGGCCCCCCAGCAGGTGTAGGTAGAATAAGGCCCCCAGCAGGTGTAGGTAGAATAAGGCCCCCCAGCAGGTGTAGGTAGAATTAGGCCCCCCAGCAGGTGTATTTAGAATTAGGGCCCCCAGCAGGTGTGGAGATAATTAAAAATAATAAACTGACATCACACAGCTTACCTGGCTCCCCGGCGCTGTCGCTGCTCCCGGGCGTCTTCTTCGGGCGGCGTGACGTCAGCAGGCCGCGCCGTAGCGTGATGATGCTGATGCCGTCCGTGCTGTGGACGCTGGTGAGGCGCATCCTTCCTGCACCTCACCAGAGTACTCTGCAGGAGCGGAGAGCCCCTGCTCTCCGCAGAAGCATCTGTATGTGTATCCGGCGGACGCACATACAGTTAGTCCCGGCGCCGCTGCTATCACCGATCGCTAAGGTCCTAAGCCGCTATCTTAGTGATCGGCATCGACTTAGGCACCTACCGATCGGTGGCGGCAGGTAGCGGCATCGCCGGGGACGACTGTGGGTGGGTGACATTCTGCAGCGGACGGGACGTGCCTGAGGGCGGACATTTACAATATATGGGAGGTGCCTGTGAGTGGCAGAGGGCGGACATTCTGCGTATACATTGCACAGTGTCCGCCCTCTGCCACTCACAGGCACCTCCCATAGATAGTAAGTGACCGCCCTCAGGTACCTCCCTTGCGCTGCAGAGTGTCCGCCCCCAAAGCTGGCCCTGCTGTCGCGTGGCTCGCAATGGCTTTCATATTACCTGTCACCGCCCACGGCACCTCCCATCCTTTGGGTGGTGCTGTGTCCGGTGACACGTGACGTGCGGCAGCGCGACAGCTGGGGCCAGCTTATAGAGCACACAGCAACTCTGGGGATTGGGGCTCTGCCGCTGCCACCGCCGGTGCCGCAGGTGGCAGCGGCGGGCCGGATGAAAATCCTCGGTGGGCCGCATGCGGCCCGCGGGCCGTAGTTTGAGGACCCCTGCCTTAACCTACCATGGTCAAAATAATGTGACTCTTCGTTTTTTCCCTCCTCGCCTTCCCAAAGCTATAACTTTTTTTTTTTTTTTACTTACATAGACATATGAGGGCTTTTATTTTGCAGGACAAGATGTACTTTCTATTGGTGTCATTCATTGTACCATAAAATATACTGAGAAACCGCAAAAAAATTCTAAGTGTGGCAAAATGAGAAAAAAAAACTTACATGCGCCATGTTTGCGGGGGTTTTATTTTTACGGCGTTCAATCTTTTGTATAAATTATGTGTTCTCTGTATTCTACAGGTTGATATGAATCCTGCAATACCAAACATATACAGTTTTCATTATGCTTTGGTACCGTAAAATAATTCCAAACATTTTCTATTTTTGAAATTTGTGCAGCGGCGCCATTTCCTGTGAACAATAACTTTTTTGTACTAACCCCTATGGACTTGAGTGAAGGTGCATTTTTTTGTGTACTTTTTATTGCTACCAGTTTGGAATACATGCAGAACTTTTGATTACCATATATACTCGAGTATAAGCTGACCCGAATATAAGCCGAGGCACCTACTTTTGTCACAAAAATCTGGGAAAACCTATTGACTCGAGTATAAGCCTAAGGTGGAAAATGCAGCGGCTACTGGTAAATTTAGAAAATTAAAATGATACAAAAAAAATTACATAGGGGGGTATAGGAGTTTAATTCCCCCATAGGATTTTAATTTTCCCATAGGCAGATATATGTCCCCTATAGCAGGTTAAGGCAGGTAATGCCCCCATAGGAAAGTTATAGGCGGGGTTATGTCCCCATAGGCAGGTTTTAGGCGGTTATGTCCCTAGGCAGGAAAAAGGGCAGTTATGGGCAGCTATATGTCCCCATAGGAGGTTATA
Organism: Phyllomedusa bahiana; assembly: GCA_025379985.1. Taxonomy (NCBI): domain Eukaryota; kingdom Metazoa; phylum Chordata; class Amphibia; order Anura; family Hylidae; genus Phyllomedusa; species Phyllomedusa bahiana. The sequence goes on along the minus strand of JAODAL010002783.1, from coordinate 137,935 downwards.
GGCAGGTATATGTCCTATAGGCAAGTTATAGGCAGGATAGTCCCCTTGGAGGTTATAGGCAGGAATGCCTATAGGAGGAAAAATAGGCGTTATAGGCAGCTATTGTCCCCTAGGCGGGTTTAGGCGGGGTATATCCCCCTATAGGCAGGTAATAGGCAGGTTAAGGCAAGTTTTTCCCCTAAGAGGTAATAGGCAGGTTATAGGCAGTTATTGTCCATAGGCAGGTTATAGGCGGGTTAAGAAGGTTATCCCCCATAGGAGGAAAATAAGCGGGTTATGGCAGGTAAAATGTCCTATAGGCAGGTAATGGGAGGCTATGGCAGGTATATCCCCCTATAGTATTATGGGCAGTTAAAGCCCCCATAGGCGATTTAGGAAGGTTTAGGCAGTAATGCCCCTAAGGCATTTAATAGGCGGGTTATAGGCAGGTTTTAAAAAAAAAAAATTAAAATACAAGCACTTACCTCACTCCCTCGCTGCTCCGAATCAAGGGTGATGTCATCAGACCACTGACATACCGTGCTGTGCCGGGAAAATCCAGACAGCTCAACTCTGCGGGTTCCCGGGGTCCCTGCAGAGCAGGGGGGCGTCGCTCTCTGCTCCGCGTGGTATCTTCCCGTTGGAGTCCTAAGTGCCCCGGACGCTGTGGGCTGACTCGGGATTCTGCTATATGCGCTCCCTGAGGAGTCGCATGTAGCAGAAGTGTCCCATCCCATGTAGCAGAAGTGGCCATCGCAGCGCCCGAGCACAGACATAAACTCGAGTATAAGGCCGGGGGGGATTTTTTCAGCCATTTTTTTTTGGGTGCAAAATTGGCTTATACTCGAGTATCTACAGTAAATTTATTCCAATTTTTAGGGAACGAGAAATGACAAAAAAAAAGCAATTTTGAGGTTTGGAATTTTTTTTCTTCTACGGTGTTCATAGTACGGGATAAATTATGTTATATTTTAATAGATCTGACTTTTTCAACGGTTAAAAAACCAAAAATGTACTTCTTTTTTTTTATTTTTTTTGTTTGTAAAATGGCAAAAGGGGGTATTTGAAAATTTTAATATACCGTAAACCGGTATAAGCGACCCGATTATAAGCCGAGGCACCTACTTTTGCCACCAAAAAACGGAAAACCTTATTTGACTCGGTATAAGCCTAGTTGGAAAATGGGCAGCGGCTTATGGTGAATTTTAAAAAATAAAAATGAGATACCATAAAAATTATCATAGTGCAGTTTTAATGTCCCCCATAGGCATGTAATAGACAGTTTAATGTCGCCCCATAGGCAAGATATAGGCTTAATGGCATTTTTAAATGTCCCACACATAAAGGCAGTTTAAAGTCCCCCCATAGTGCAGATATGGCTGGCAATAGGCAGTTTTAAATTCTCCCAATAGGCAGTTATAGGCATGTAATAGTTCAGTTTAATAGTATCCCATAGGCTGGTATAGGGCAGCAATATGTCCCCTACGTCAGGCTATATGTCAGGCAATTGCCCCCAAAGGAGGCAGGTAATGGTCCGCTATGAGGCAGGGTATAGGCAGTAATAGTCGTTATAGGTGCTGGTATAGGCAGGTATAGGTCCCCCCTCAGCACTATAGGCAGGTATAGGTCGCCTAGGCAGGCCTATAGGCAGGTATAGGCCAGGCCCCCCATAGGTCCCGTCCCCCCACCCTAACCCCATGTACTAATGGAGCAGAATATACTGATTCCACCTAGGCAGTCTATAGATGCAGTATCATTGCAGGTATAAGAGCTTGGGGCATAAGGTCCCCCTAGACAGCTAAAGGCAGGAAAATGGTCCCCTATGCAGGCGTATAATGCAGTAACTAGGTCAGAATATAGGGCATACTAGGCAGGTATAGGCCAGCTATAGGCAGTACGAGCAGGTAGTATGCAGTACTAGTGCTGGTATATTGCAGGCTATAGGTCAGTACTAGTGGCAGGGTATAGGCAGTACTAACAGCTTTAGGCATGTACTAGCGTCAAGGTATAGGTAGGCCTCTCAGGCACCTAAAACTATGGCTAGTATAGGCATACTAGGCAGGTATAGGCAATGGCGGCGTTAATAAGCATACTAAGCCCAGGTATAAACGGCCAACCGTTATAAATTAACTCAGTACTAGGCCAAAGATGGTAATAAAATGGGGCCAGGTATAGATCAGTACACTCAAGGGCCCAGGGTAATCATGATAGTACAAGGGCATGTATAGGTCAGGTAAATAAGGGCCCATTAAGGCGTAAACTAGGTCCTAGGTATAGCAGGGTTATCTATAAAATTTAACTAGGCAGGAATAGCCCAGTACTAGGCAGGTAATAAGAGGCATGGTTATAGATATACTAGACAGCTATAAGGGCAGTGGTATAGGGCAAAGGTAATAGGACAGTAAACTCAAGGCCAGGATATATGCATCGATTTTAAACAAAAAAAAACAATCCACTTACCTCGTATCCCCCCAGCTGCTCCTTCCTGCCCGGGAGCCAACGCTCCAATCGATGCGCATAACTTTCCCCCCTCCCCTAGGATACCAGGCGGGGGTTGGGCACCCTGTCATCAGCCGCGCAACAATGATAGCAAGCCGTGATGACACCCTACACCTCTGCCGTTGCTCGGAAACTCCGGATGGGGGACGGCCCCCGCGAGATTAGCCGCGGCCGTCCCTGAGGCCACACCGGACAGGGGATGCCTCTGCCCTCCTGGCCCCCCACATTGGGTATCCTACCCCAATCCTCCCCCTGCATGCGCGCCCCTCCCCAGAGGAGTCCGCCATTGCAGGAGGGAAGGAGATAGCTGAAGCGCGACGGGCCCCACCACGCAAAGGCCGCCCTGAACACCCTGGGTCAAGCCTGGACTCGGGATTCAGTTATATGCGCTCCCTGATGAATCCCGCGATATAGACTGAAGCGTCCCTGTCGGGGGCGCAGGGCCATCGCACGCCCCGACGCCCGACTAGTTTGACCTCCCCCCCCCGTAGTTGATATAAGCCGAGAGGGGGTATTTTTCAGCACAATTTTTTTGTTGAGTCTGAAAAAAACCTCCCGGCTTTGCTCCCCCCCCGGATAATAATACGGAAACCGTTAACAATGTTTTTTTTAACACTTTAAAAACAACCTACCAACACCACAGCATATATTATTTAATGTATAAAGTATAAGTATATATATAATAATAATATTATAAACACAAGGGGAGAAAAAAAACAGCAGCAATCCTAAATCAAAATATTAGGAAAAAAAAAGCGGGCTTGCCGATCAGAAAATAGAGATGCCAGGCAGGTATCTCCAAAATACTAATAAATAAAATAAAAAATGTCCGACATCACTCATCAGAGAAGTGTTAAAAAAATATACCGTTTATTCCCCCCATATCACAAGACTACTTATCGGCTCCCTCACAGAGCGTTTTCTTTTATTGTAATCTTTAAGATAATATAAATATATTAGAGAAATACTAATTTATATATACTAATATAATATTATATATATATAATATATATTAGTCTTGAAAAACAATGAATTAGGGTGTTACAAAGATTCAGTTATTACAACATCCATGCCATCTTTTGGCCACCGCCGTATAAGGGGGTTAAACAGTGCGGGATGGCGCCAGCGCCGTGCAGCACTGTAACCGCCGGATGTTATCTGCAATTAGCATCTAACAACTGACAGCTATGTAGCGGGATCGAGTCCTACTACACAGACCCTTAGGCCTCGTTCACACGGCAATATTTCGGCATGGAATTGGGCCGCCGTACTCCTGCGCCGGTAGTTTGCGGCTGCAGTACTGCGCCAATCCCATCCCTGTTCAATAATACGGTAATCCACTGCTCCTCCATAGAGAACAGAGGATTTCCGTCTCTTCTCTCCCCGCTCGCGAATCCGCCGCGCAGGTGGAAAATGTGATATGCACATTATTTACGGCGCTACGTATGGCCGTAAACAATGCATTGTCTAGGGGCGGGAGCGGCGCCTCCCGCCACGCTCCGGCCCCGCCCTCCCGTCCCACCCCTTTTTCACGGCGGATTTGTGAGCTCCAATACGGCTCCCACCAAATCCCGTCGGGGAAACTAAGCCGTGGTTGAACACGGCCTTACCGGCATCATACATAATCCATATTCCAGGTGAAGGTTAAGAAGTTAATAGAAAAAATACCATACAATTTTTCTAATATACTACAATATTAAAAATTCAGCTCCACGCGTCTAGCCACTTTATACAAAATGAGGCATGTATGAGGGGAGGGGGAGGCATAACTAGATAAAATTGTATCGGGCCGCACATTCTCACATTGATAAGACAAAACAGAACATATTTAATACATGTATTTATAAAAAAAAATTGTAATGATTTCCCTTCTATACAACCAACACAAATCACAACCCAATGGTTTTGTTTGCCTCCCCGAACTTTTATTCTAAAAAAATCTATTTTTCTTTTTTGCTGTTTTTGCCGATGCAGGACAAGTTTTCATTTCCATTGGTATAATGTTGGGATGTCACGATCCACATGGCATGGTGCTCACTTCTTGCCCCCCTTTGAACCCTTGGGGGTGGCTAATTACATGGCGTGTCCCTTACCAAGTTACTAAAACTTTTCCAGCACCAGCAATATTTAGAAGAGGAACCTGTCACATAGGTTATAGCACCCACCTGATTGCTGAGGACAGCACAATGGCCTAGTGTATCAGACATGCTGTTCTTCCAGCGCTGTGTCCCCTGGATCGGATAAAGATTCTGTAGTTTTAGAGCATTTAATGGCTCAAATCTGCAGTTTTTTCAGCCAAACAAAAGAGTCACTTTAAAGATGTGCAGTTTTTTTTGGTCTCCAAACAAACCCCCCCCACCCCACCTAGAGGCTACCCCCCCGCCCCCACCCTTCCCGCCCCCCCAATACTGAACCAAACACCTTTATGCCTCAATCACACGGCTTAGTTTGTCCCGAGCTTATTGTGCAGCGGCTCATAACCTTTGCGGTGTCCGGCTATTGACTACTGGGCCAGTCCTGGCTCCACAATCCCCGTTCCGGCAGTAATTAGCTGTAATCCACTTCTCCTCCTCGCTCGGGCCGAATCCGCCGGCCGGTGGAGAAAAGTGACATACCAACAATTATCCAGGCTGCAATACGCGCCGTGTAGAAAATAATCAAGTCCTAATGGGGTAACCTTACGGGCGGAGCGGCGTCCCTCTGAGCCGCGCTCCGGCCCCGCCCCGTCCCTCCCCTTATTACACTGCGGATTTGTGAGCCGGATTGCGCTCACAAATCCGTTGGGAATAAGCCGTGTGAACACGGCCTTACTTTGAATAGGCAGAAACATGTGAATAACTGCCAGGTGGGCGGTGCTAGCCTTTGGTGGGCGGGGCTAGTACCTGCTCATGAATAAGATTTGAGGGGTAAATGCTCTAAAACTCCAGCATCTTACAAAGAAATGGGGGCATCAGCGCTGGAAACAGCAGGTCTGACACTGGCTTGTGCTGCCCTCAGCAAGGGGGCATAAACTATGTGACAGGTTCTCTTTAAATCAGCCACTGAGCACTCTTCCAGATGGAGCTCCTCCGCAATCAGGCTCAACTATATAGTCCAGCCTCTTGCTTCACTCTGAGATTTTCCTGGACATGCTGGTTTGATGTCTGGTTAGTCTGACTTCTGTTTTTTTTGGGGCGGGGCTTTCTGGAGTCTTGTTTTTTGTCTCCCCACGTTCCCAAGGATCCACCTCCTGTTTATTTTGTTTGTTCTTTCTTTTGATGGCTTGTATTTTTGTATGTTTGTGTTCTTTCAATAAAGTCATTTTTGCACAAACCTGACATGGGATACATAAGCTTTTTATAACTTTTCATTCTGTTTTTGTGACACTAGAGATAAATGGTGGAGACGTAGTTTGTTACATGGCTTTATTTTTTAGGATGTTGGTAGTACAGATTAGATAACATCCTAACTTTATAGATTTGATTCTTACAGACTCAGCAATGCCTATTATTTACTGTATATATATTTTTTAAATTTGGGAATTAGCTTTTTTGTCATTTGTTTAAACATTTATTTATTTGCTTTTTACTCTTTTTTTTAATTTCTAATAATTTCTTAATTTTTTTTAAGTCCTAATGGTGACTATGCGATTGCTTAATCACTTTTATAATACAACACATCGCTGTTATACTATGTATTATAGTGTGGAGGACAGGAGCCTATTTAACTCTGTCTGAGGCAAAGCCTAATAGAATTCTCTATATGTCATATTCAGACTATTATTTGGCAGTCATTGTGTTGCATGGGTCCCCATGGGTGACAGAGCGAGCCCTCTCCCTCTTTTAGACTATGTTCACACGGCTTAAAATGGGCCGTATTTCGGTCCATAATTACGCGCCGGAGTGCGCAAATTACGGACTGAAAACGGCCCAGTCATTACGGTAATCCACAGTTCTCATAGAGAACTATGTATTACTCTCCTCTCCCTGCTCGGCTAATCCGCCGAGGGGGGTGATAAGTGACATGTGAATTACCAGCGGCGTATTTGCGCCGCTGGTAATGAATGTCCATGGGCCGGCAAAGTGCCGGCCCCCGCTCCCACCCCGCCCCCAGCCACACGGAGTAATTTCGGGACGTCCCGCAGTTAAGCCGTGTGAACATGGCCTAAACCACCTAAATGCCACAAATGCTACTGACTGCGGCATCTAGAGGGTTAAATGACCAGGATCAGACCTAACTTCATTTCCCGTCGCTGCCGCAGGACCCGGGCTGTACGTTACAACTGGCTCCCACTGTGGATGGTGCAAGTACAGCCATTGAGCCCACACTATCTGAGTGCTGTACACAGTGCCCAGGAGACTTGGCAACACTTTGAGTAGTCCAGGAAAAATGTCAAGTGTGCCACACAGGTGAACCAACTGTGGCACCCGGGAAGGACTGCCTTCCCCCTCCCCCATTCAATAACTATATCCGTGATAATAAATAAAAACTCTGTAAAGTTGACATCCCCTTTAAGCAGTTATACTTATTTTGAAATCACAGAAATGTATAGGGAGAACTGTGCAAGTGTGAACATCAGCCCGTAGCTCGCTACAAGCCAGTTGCAGATGCTACTTATCAGGATAGGACAATACCTTCAAGGCATGCTGCTATTGATTCAGTATCCCATGTGAACTACCATTATGTCTATAATATCAATAATTCTTCCTCGCTTCTCAGACTCTTGGCTAAGATCAAGTGTAGTATCTGTTCTTATCAGTCCTCTTGGCGGTTTAAGCGCTGGGCCGCTATAGGGGGACTGTGTCCGAACGGAGAACCACACTTGATGAGTTTAGGCGAACACGCTGCATTAAGTTGTGAGTGTATCTAGTAGCCATGCCTCAGGATCGAAGCCGGTGGTTTCGAGGTGATTTTGAAGCCCTAAGTGCAAAGTGCCCCAGGATTGACGACCCTGGTGTGTCCGAAATCACTGGGTGTGGGACCCCACTTGAGTGATGGCACATTTGCACGCACTTTGACTTTCACTTTCCGTCGAGCACACGTCCCTATTCCCAAGCCTTCTGGCCAGGAAATAGGGACATTTTTATAATTTTATTCGGGTCGGAGTCCGGTGCAGTACCACACTGTGCACCACCACTAAGTTATTTAATTTATTTTTATTCACGTCACTGTGTGTTCACATGTGTCACATTTTTTATGTAGGATCGGAGGATGTGGTACCCTTCTGGGACCCTCCCGAGGTCTAGGGGAGATTTTGGCCATTTGTTCCTTTCACCCTGCAAACCCCGGCACTCTACAGTCGGCCACCAAGATGGCAATTTTTTTTTTTATTTTTTTTTTTGGGTTTTTTTTTTTTTTTTTTTGTTTTTTTTTTTTTTTTTTGTTTTTTTTTTTTTTTTTTTTTTTTTTTTTCTTTGGTTGAAGTTTGGCCTGGCAAACCATTCTGATGCCAAGTGCAAGAATTATGGGCTCTATCCGCTATGGTCGTCACCGATTGTGACCTCATGCGGATGACTTTTGGCTCGGTGAGGGCGCCTTGAGAGCTCGTTCTGCTTCGGGAGTTGGGATCACTGATTGTATCCTCGTGCAGGTACCCTCTGGTCCGGCGGGGAAACATTTTTTGTTCTAGGTTTGTGGGGACCCATTACTTTTTAAGTAATGGTCTGCGAAGACCCATATCCTCAATGCACTGTTTTTTGTGTGGCCACTTTTGTTGGCACTTTTTTGTGCATTTTGGTGTTAGTTAGCACGTATTAGGGCTTTAAAAAAAAAAAATCAATAATTCTTCCTTGACTGTGAACAGTACTGGTGCTGTAAAGTCCAGGTACCCTCTCACCACACAGTAGTACCACCTAAATAGCCTGATGATGAAGAGGCATGTTTCCCCTTCTGGAAGGACACCAAATATCCATGTCATGGCTTTGATGTGCAGATGCCATTGTGCTGTTATTTAGCCTGTGATCTGCTCATACTCCCAGATCCTGCTCCTCAGTTCCCCCCCAGCACGTACGCTGCCTGCAGGTGCTTTACACCCAGATGCAGAACTTTTCTTTGAGCTCATTTTATTTGCAGACCCAGATCCTCAATTTCTGTGTGATTTACTGTATCTACATGAACATGGGAGTTTATGGCGGCTGATAGGCCAGCGCTTGCTCTGAGGAGATATCAAGTCTCCACACAAGGACCCTGTTTAAAGGAAGGTTCCTGCTAATAACTTGTCCTGGAGATAGCTCCTGGCAAATTGCTTTGTTATTCTTGTCAGAGAGGGTCCCCGGGAAACAGTCACTTTAAACCATTCATCAAAATGATTAATTGCCCTTAAATGAGCAGATGCTGAAGAAGAAAAGGAGAACCTAATGTATTCATGAGGAGGACAATGGCAGCGGAGGTGATAATCAGCTACATGATGTGTGGACCCATGTCTGGCAGAAATGGTTAAAAGACCTAAAATTCCTACAGTGGGAGATAGAGGATTACACCTACTACTGACAGGCCCTACCTGCCTCTCCCATCTACCTACTTCACCTCTCTGCCTATCATACCTGCATAAACTACCTGTGCCCTGCCTCTTACACCTGCCTATCCTACTTGTTTGCCATGCCTGTCACACCTGCCTGCACTGCCTGCCATACACCTGCCTGCCCTACCTTTGTGCACTGCCTGCCTCTCACACCTGCCTTTCCTACCTTTGTGCACTGCCTGCCTCTCACACCTGCCTGGCCTACCGTTGTGCACTGCTGCCTCTCACACCTGCCTTTCCTACCTTTGTGCACTGCCTGCCTCTCACACCTGCCTGCCCTCTCTTTGTGCTCTGCCTGCCTCTCACACCTGCCTGCCCTCTCTTTGTGCACTGCCTGCCTCTCACACCTGCCTGCCCTCTCTTTGTGCTCTGCCTGCCTCTCACACCTGCCTTTTCTACCTTTGTATATTGCCCGCCAGTCAAACCTGTTTGCCCAATCTTTGTGCACTGCTACCTCTCCCACCTGCCTTTCCTACCTTTGTGCTCTGCCTGACTCTCATACCAGCCTGCCCTACCTTGGTGCACTGCTGCCTCTCATACCTGCCTTTTCTACCTGTGTGTAGTGCCCGCCTGTCACACCTGTATGCCCAATCTTTGTGCACTGCTGCCTCTCACACCTGCCTGCCCTCCCTTTGTGCACCACTGCCTCTCACACCTGCCTGCCCTACCTTTGTGCACCGCTGCCTCTCACACCTGCCTTCCATACCTTTGTGCACTGCTTGCCTCTCACACCTGCCTGCCCTCCCTTTGTGCACTGCTTGCCTCTCACACCTGCCTTTCCTCCCTTTGTGCACTGCTTGCCTCTCACACCTGCCTTTCCTACCTTTGTGCACTGCTGCATCTTACACCTGCCTTTCCTACCTTTGTGCACTGCTGCCTCTCACACCTGCCTTTCCTACCTTTGTGCACTGCTTGCCTCTCACACCTGCCTTTCCTTCCTTTGTGCTCTGCTGCCTCTCACACCTGCTTGCCCTCCCTTTGTGCACTGCTGCCTCTTACACCTGCCTTTCCTACCTTTGTGCACGGCTACCTCTCACACCTGTCTACCCTACCTCTCTATACTGCCTGTCACACTTGCACAGCCTACTTGTCTGTGCTGTCTGTCCCTCCTACCTGTTAAACTTGACAGACCTACAGTTGTGCCCAGTCTGTTCCACTTCCTTGCACTGAGGCAGAATATACAATATATTACAATACATTATAGTGAGACAGGATATATAATGTTACTATACACAACAGTGGAATAAGACAGGATATACTATATTATTACACATTATAGACAAGTAAGACAGGATATATTATATATTACAGTGGAGTGAGGCAGGATACATAAATTCTATACATTATCGAACAGTAAGGTAGGATATATATATAACTTTACACTAAAGTGAAGAAAGACAAGATATATATTACTACAATATTTAATATTTTACTCTGTATCATAGAGGAGTAAGGAAAGATATATACCATATTAGAATACGTCATAGAGGAGTGAGGCAGGATACATATTAATACACACTATAGTGAAGTAAAACCAGATATACTGTATATTATAGTGAAATAAGGCAGAATAGATATTACTATACATTATAGAGGAGTAAGGCAGGAATCTTTATAAAATATGTTAATATACAGTATAGGGGATTGAGGAAGGACACATAACTAATTACTATACATTAGAGAGGAGAGAGGCAGGATATATATTACTATGTGCTATAGTAAAGTAAGACAAGATATAACTAGACACTATAGTCAAATGAGACCAGATATATATTGCTATATATTACAGTGAAATAAGGCAGGTTATATAATATACTACTATACATGATATAGAAGTAACATGGGATATTTATTGCTATATACTATAGTTCAGTGAAATAAGATATATAATATATTACTATGTGTTATACAGCAGATTCACCCTCAAAACTAAGTGACCACTACCAGTGAAAACTAAGGGCGACATTGACACCCTATGCTCTATATAAATGAACTGTAGTAAACATTATACGCCGGGCACAACACATTTGAATGTGCCTAAAGTAGGTGCATCAAATATGCTAGCAATGATATGCTATGTACCTAGATTAGGTGCATCAATTATACTATGTAAGGTAGACCACACGCCAGATGTTTGACAGGTTCATTCATTCAGGCGCACTATACACTCATTTAATGCGCCTTAAACTGGCGTGGATGCGCCTCTTTTTTGATATGTTGCGACAATTGTCGTTGCAAGGTAAAACCGTGCTCTATCACAGTTTAGGTCCCCTACCTATTAGTATACCCTAGTACATTGCTATACACTTTAGAGCAGTAAGGCAGCATATATACTGAAGTGGTGTGCATTACTAAATGTTAAATGAACAGTTCCATACCATTCATTTCAATCTAAAGCTTAATACATCTTTACATTATATATTTCTGTACTCTACAGAGAAGTGAGGCAGGATGTATAATATAGTGCTATATATTACAGAGAAGTGAGACAGGATTTATAATATATAACTATATGTTACTAGGAATGAGGCAGGATATATAATATATTACCATAGAGGAGTAAGGCAGAATATATAATAAAGTACCATACATTACAGTGGAGTGAGTCAAGATATGTACAGTATAGAGGAGTGAGGCAGAATATATAATATAGTACCATACATTATAGAGGAGTGAATCAGAATATATAATATAGTACCATACATTACAGAGGAGTAAGGCAGAATATATAATATAGTACCATACATTATATAGGAGTGAGGCAGAATGTATAATTTAGTACTATACATTATAGAGGAGTGAATCAGAATATATAATATAGTACTATACATTACAGAGGAATTAGGCAGGATATGTTACTGTACATTACAGAGGAGTGAGGCAGAATATATAATATAGTACCATACATTCTAGAGGAGTGAGGCAGAATATATAATATAGCACCATACATTATAGAGGAGTGAATCAGAATATATAATATAGTACTATACATTATAGAGAAGTGAGGCAGAATATATAATTAATACTATACATTATAGAGGAATTAGGCAAGATTTATAATACAGTACTATATATTACGGAGAAGTGAAGAAGGATATATAATATATTACAATATATAACAGGAGTGCGCTTACATATGATATGGTAATATATATTACAGAGGAGTGAGGCAGAATATATAATACTATACATAATAAAAGAACGAGGCAGGATATATAATATAGTACTATACATTACAAAGAAATGAGGCAGGATTTGTTACTATAGGTTATAGAGGGGTTAGGCATGAGTTATAAAATAAAATATTTCTATAAATAAGAAATTTTATATTAAATTGTAATTTACAGAGGAATACAGCAGAAGAAGTACAACTTAGTACTCTACAGAAGACTGATGCAGGATATATATTATACTACTGTACATTGAGGAGTGAGGCTAGACATATAATATGTTACTAGACAGTATAGGGCAGTGAGGCTGGACATATAATATGTTACTAGACAGTATAGGGCAGTGAGGCTGGACATATAATATGTTACTAGACAGTATAGGGCAGTGAGGCATGAATTATACTATGTTTCTATAAATGATCGAGGAGTCAGACTGAATAAATAACATAAGACTAAACAGAAGAATAAAGTAGGATATATTATAATACAAAATCACATTTATTTGAATGTCAGACAGAATTTATAATACACTTTAATTTATTTTACAACACATAGTGAAATATATCATACGCAGAATTTGCCATTTAGAGTAAAACATATTTTGTAACAGTAGGTAGAATTTATAATGCAGAGTAATTTATATTAAGTATCAATAAACTGGATTTATAAAACATAGTTATATGTATTATAGGAAAGGCAAAATTCCTCATATAAAATAATACATATTTTATAACAGTAGTCAGAATTTATAACACATATAGCAGTTGTATCACATTATAGTAGCCAGGATTTATAATACACTCACTGTTCTACATATTGTATAGCAGTAGATCATATTTATAATACATGTTACTATATATGAGGCAGGATTTATAATACACAGTGATATTTATTATTTTGGATTGAGGTTTAATCTATAATACAAATGAATAAATATTCTAATGATGATGATAAGGGTATTGTAATACACACATATATACTGTATATCTGTATACATAGACATAGGCAGGATTTGTAATACACAGTAATATTACATAGAGAGGGCAGGATTTTTAATTCCCAGTAATACATTTTATATAGAAAAGGCGGGTTTTATAATAGACAATAATGGTATATATTATATAAAAGTAGGCAGGATTTATATGGCACAGTAAATGATATTATATAGACAACACTAAGTAAGGTAGTTGTTGATTTATAATATATAACAGTATATGTGATCTAGAAGTGTCAGAAATTATAACACCAAGTTATATATTATATAGCAGTCAGGCAGGATTTATATAATATATATATTTATATATATATATATATATATATATATATATATATATATATACATATATATATATGTAAATAGACAAAATGTTATTTCAAAGGGTTTATAGTACACAGTAAATATATCAGGTGAGGCAAGATTTATTGCATACAGCAATAGATATAGGTTAAGTAACATGTTATGTGAGGAAGTATTTATACACAGTAATATGTTATATAGATGAGGAAGGCATTATTATAAACACTAATATAAATTCTAAAGGAGTCAGGATTATTAATAGACAGTTATGCATATATAGGAATGAAGAGGAAATTATAATACATAGTAACATGTATTAAATTAGAGCAGGCAGTGTTTAAAATATAGAGTAATACATATTGGGTAAGAAAAAATGTATAGTACATAGCAATATGTAATATATATTGCAATATATTACAAAAGAGTTAGTGGAATTTATAATCTACAGTAATAGGTATTATAGGTAAGGCAGGATTATTAAATAAGTATATATAGGAACAGGCAGGATTTACTATATACAGTAATATACGTCAGGTGTGGTTCATAATAAAAAATATAGAATATAGTTGAACAGGATTTTTAATACACAGTAAAACAGGCAAGACAAGATGTATAATATATACTAAGGTATATAATTGCTGAATCAGAATTTATAATACTCGGTCATACACAGGTGAGGCAGTTTTAATCATACAGGTATACATATATTGGATTGAGGTATATATATAAAATTAATATATATATATATATATATATATATATATATATATTACAGATGAGGCAGGATTTCTAATATACAGTAATATATTAGGAGGTGTAGGTTTTATAATACATTGTAATCTAGATTGTATAGGTGAGGTGGAGTTTATAATCCACAGTAGAATATATTATACAGGTAAAGAGGGATTTTTAAGACACAATAATATATCTTGTATAGGTAAGGCAGAATTTACAGTACACAGTAATATATTTGATACAAGTGAGGCAGCATTTATAATATACAGTAAACTGTGTTTCATATACTATGCCTCATCTGTAATATATGTGACTGTGTGTTATAAATCCTGTCTCACATATAATATATTTCACTGTGTGTTATAAATTCTGCCTCAAATATATCACTGTGTATTATAAATCCTGCCTTACATATAATATAGGGATGAGGCAGGATTTACAATACAAAGTAATAAATTAGACAGGACCAATGAGCATTTATTATACACAGTAATATATCATAGCTAAGGCATGATTTATATTACACAGTCATACATCTATATATGTATATTATAGGTAAGGCACAATAGTAGTAACATACAATAATATGTATTGTATAGGAGAGGCAGGGTTTATAAAATTTACAGTGATAAGTAATAAGTGAGGCACAATTTATAATACACTTTAATACATTATACACGTGTGAGGCAGGATTTCTAATACACAATAATATATTATAGCTAGGACACAAATTTTATAGTACTCTGTATTATATAATATATAGTAGTCCATCGAGATTTATAATACATAGTAAAATAAATGATAGGTAATGCAGATTTTATAAAACAGTAAAATATATTCTAGGTGAGGCAGCTTTCCTAATACACAGTAATATACATCATAGCTAAGGCACAATTTATAATGCGCTGTAATATATATCATATAGTAGTGATACGAGATTTATATTAGACAGTAAAATAATTTATAGGTGTCGCAGGTTTCATAAAACAGAGTAAAACCTATTGTAGGTGGGGGCGGAATTTATAAGACAATATATAATATCTATATAAATAAATATAAAAAATATATATTATATATATTATATATATATAATATATAATATATATATATAATATATATATAAATTTAAAATAATAATGTCGGAGTGAGGCAGGGTTTATGATACCCGCTAGGACATATTTTAGTAAGAGTTTCTGATCTCCTCCAGTGCAGTGCGATCATATTGTCGGGGAGAAGTCGCACTGTGTGATGTTTCGTCTGTAATAAGCACTTTGTATTCTGCATAAATGACGATTAGTCGCTGACGAGGTGTTTAAGGCGCCGTCTTTGCCCCCCGTGCGGCTCCTTCTCTTGGGGAGGGGGCAGGTGGGGGGGTGGAGGGGTTGGAGGCTTCACATCTCCTCATTGTGACAAGCGCAGGATCCAGGATTAAAGTAAAAGGCTTTTAATTCCCCCTAAACGGTTTTCCTGCAGGAGAAGAGACTTTTCTTAAAAAGCCCCTTGAAGAAGCGAAGCCTTTATTCCTCTAATCCTCTTATCCAGGCGCTGGCGTCCTGTGCCCCTGAGCCGCAGAGCTGACACTCACTGCTCTGCCCCCACCTACAGCACCCCAGAAGGGCAGACTGAGCGCAACACGTACTCTGTGCACATCCCTGCTCCCTCTCTGCTCCTCACTCCCTGAACTTCTCGCTGCCTCTTATTTTCTGCTGTCCTGCACCCTCTCTGACCCTCTCTCCGCTCCTCACTTTCTGACCCTCTGCTCCTCACTTTCTGGTTCTCTCTATCACTTTGCTCCTCCATCTGACCTGCTGTGTCTTCTTCTAACTTCTCTCCCTGTCTTTGCTCCTCTAAGTCTCTTCTCCTTCTCTCTCACACACACGTTTTTTTCGGCTTCTCTGTCTACCTTCATTCTGCCTCTGGTCTCCCGGTCCCCATTTCTGTCCCTCCAAGTCTCTTCTCCTTCTCTCAGACACTCTGATCTTCCTCTTCTACTCTGTCTACTTACATTCTGCCTCTGGTCTCCCAGTCCCTAATTATGCCCCTCAAAGTCTCTTCTCCATCTCTCTGACATTCTGTTCTCCCCTGCTTCTTCACTCTGCCTCTGGTCTCCCCGTCCCCATTTCTGTCCCTCTAAGTTTCTCTTTGCATCTCTCTGTCCCTCTGGGTTTGTGTGACCCCCTCACTCATTGAAAGACTCCTAACAAGTTGGGGGAGCTGGAGGTGATGATTGACAGCTGGGAGGACCAGTCATAGGACACAGCTTGAGTTAAAAGTCCAGTCTAATCCCACCCCCCAGCACATGGCAGAGTGACTGCACCTGGGACCGGATCTCCAACAGTCCCCTGAATCGAGGACAAATCACAGCCAGAGAGGTATGTGAGTGAGGACTAATACTATCTTACATCAGACATATACAACACAACTCTCTATCTATCTATCTATCTATCTATCTATCTATCTATCTATCTATCTATCTATCTATCTATCTATCTATCTATCTAATATTTATCTTTCTACCTGTCTTATATCTATCTTTTTTATCTATTTATCTAATATCTAGATATATTAAATATTCCAAAATTTAAATCTAATACTATCTAATCTATCTAATCTATCTATCTATCTATATTTAATCTTCCCATAAATTTTATTATCAAAAATTTTATCTATCTATCTCATATCTATCTATCTATCTATCTATCTTATATCTATCTTTTTAGCTATTTATCTAATATCTCTATGTATTAATATTCCACATTTAAATCTATCTATTTTGGTAGCTATTTATCCTACATATACCCATCTTAAATATATTTATCTAATATCTATATAGATCTCAAATCAATGTATATATCTATAATGATATGATAATATAATCATATAATGTACTGCAATATAAAATGACATGTTTTGTCCTGGGATTTATGACATGATAGTAATGTAATGAAAGAATGTATTGTATAATAGAACATGAGGTGATGATAACATAATTATACAATGCACTGTAGTATAATAAATCATGCCATTAATGCAATAATATTTAGAGTATGATTTAATGATAATTTGATGATCTATTATAAAATACCAGACTGGGACTAGCATTGAAAGGGATTAAGAATATCATCTTCATATGAGGATTTACTTTAGATGCCTCTCAGATGCCTTTTCAATATTGTGAGAGATTATAAATGATAGACTGTGTAATGATCCCTGGATGGGGGAGTGTAAAAAATTATACATACAACTTTTCTAAATACCAGAATGTTAGTAGATAAACCTGAAAAGATACTGAGATAAAGTTCAGATGGAATAAAGTTTCTTCACAGTGTGCGATAGAACAGTGATATCTTCATTCATTTGTTAAACAGTTTGTTAAACAGTTATATAGGAGGCTCAGGTTTATTATACCTTTATATGTTACAAGAGGATTAGACTCACTATATGGTTGTCTGTTAAGTGGTATAAAGTACAGGAAGCTTAATCTTATAATGTATTTTGTATAGTAAGGAGGCTTATGCTTGTTATGTGTTTCTATCATACAGTAAACTTTATTATATGGTTATATTTTATGCTGTTTTATTATACAGAAGGCTCATTTTTATCAGTTATACTATACAGAAAGTTTAGGTTGTGTGACCCCCTTGCTCATTGAAAGACTCCTATACAGTTACCTGTTATACCATTACACCCTATCAGGACTTCGCATACTGTTATAATATAACAGAAAGCTCAGACTTATAGTTATGTCATCCAGGAGCCTCAGGCTTATTATATGGTTATCTATTACACAGTTATGTCATACAAAAAGCTTGGGCTTATTATATGGTTATTTATTACAGTTGTACAGGAGGCTCGGGCTTTGTCTTTTCTTATGGAGAATAGACGGAACGATGATGTCTTGAGACTCCGGACTTTTTTTTTTTTCTTTAGTATAATGATGTGATGGAAAATACAGAGACGGTTAAACAATATCATGACTGTAACCTATAGGAATAGTAAGAATAGTAAGTTACAATGATTCATCCCCAGAAGAACACCTTTTTGAAAGAACCACCCCCATAAAGACCAGATTTGTCTGTGACTGATTCGCAATTACAATATAGTTTGCAAGCAGTGGTCCTATTTACAAAGACCACCTATCATCTGACTGATGACCACACTTTTTGCATAGGTTTTTACTGGGATCTCCCTTAGTAAAGACTTGGGGCCACATGTATGAAAACTGTCTAGGTCTAAAACTCACTTTGTTCCCTCTAGCAACCAATCAGAGCGCCCCTTGCATTTCATATAGTACTCTGGAAAAATGAAAGGGGTGCTCTAATTGGTTGCTATGGGCTACAAAGTGAATTTTAGACCTAGACAGTTTTCATACATGTGGCCCTTGGTGAGTCATTAAGGCTCTTTGAAGACCATGCTTCTCAACTCTTTCTATATTGGAAAGATTTCCAGACCCATACATCCAATGGGAGGCTCCAGCATATGTCAATGTATATGAGTACAATGACATATGCTGCCCTTTGATTCGAATTATAAAAACGTATGCCGTTTGATTCATTTTTTTTTTTTTTTTTTTTGCGGTGTCCCTTTCCACAGCTGTATAGATATGTGCGTTTTGTGGTACTTTGTCTAACAGTAGAAAAGAAGGTTTAGCAATGTATAATGGGCCAATGGTGGCCAAAAAGACAATGGAGCCTTACGGATATGTCCGACCAGTATGCCGGACACCAAATCTAGGGCCCTTCTGCTGCTGTGTCCAACAAAATAGAATGCAGAGCAGGACAGCAAGGCCTGGACGAGGGCATGAGAGAGGCAGAATCATGAAGGGAGCCTCTTTGCTTTGTACTGCATGGGGCTGATGCATCTCCTAAATTAATACACTGGAGGACGGGAGTTACCTAGATCCATAGGCAGCAGATATCATGGTGAAAGTTATCAGAGCTCAGCCTTTGTTATAAATGGCTACTGAGCTTTCAACTACCTGTTGAAGAAGGGTCTATCTTCTGGAGAACAGGATGGACATGTTGGGAAGAATGGGAGAAAAGGCTATGCTAGGGAGTAAGGAGAGGGAAGCTGTGGATGAAGAGGAATGGAGGTGGAGGTATGGTGTGGACTGAGGAGAGAAAAGCCCTGATGAGAAATAAGAAGGAGATTGGAGCCATACAGAGAAGAGTCTGAGAAGGTTACTGCACAGCACTATGCTGTACCAGTGTCCTTCAACCTGTGGCTCTCCAACTGTTATTGTACTAAAACTCCTATCATGTGCTACAAGTCATTGCTAGGGGTAACTGGGAAACCACAGCCACTGTGGGAAACTGGATAATTAATGTTGCACATAAGTTACAAGGTAAATGCAGGACAATAGCTTCAAGATGTAGAGAATGGAAAATATCATAGTTTAGAATAGCATTTTCTGTACTATATGCAAACTTCGACTGAGCTGATTTAGGGCATTTCATCATTCTATTACATTTTTTTTTGATGACTGCATTACACACTTTATGCAGCATTCAGCATATTTTTTTCTTTCAGAGGAACATGCCAGTTACTGACCATTTTTGGGTAGTTGTCTTAAAGAGTTTTTACTGTACTCTACATTGTAATGTATCAAGATCAAAACAGAAGGCTCTGTTTCTGTATTACTAGTCTATACACATTGAGACATGTTGCTGTTCCTTCACCTAGCAGTACTGCTCAAGACACACTGAGATAAGGCTCAGTTCCTGTACTCAGTATTACCGACCAATATATATAGAGACTCTGTTCTATTACTGCACTCAGTATTGCTGCACCATACACACAAGGTGCTATTACCACACTCAGCATTATTTCCTCATATGCATAGAGACAAGGCTCTAGTACCGCACTCAGTATTATTGCCCCATGCACACAGAGACAAGGCTCTAGTACCGCACTCAGTATTATTGTCCAGTACAATGGCGCAGTTATAGTGAGTGCAGTAATAGAGCCTAACACCTAAAGACAAGGCTCAGTTCCTGCACTCAGCATTATTGCCTCATATGCACAAGGCTCTATTACCGAACTCAATATAGCAGCACCATACACATAGAGACAAGGTTCAGTTCCTGCACTCAATATTATTGCCCCATACTCATAGACATAAGGTTTAGTTCCTGCACTCAATACTATTGCTCTATACACACAGAGACAAGGCTCTATTACCGCACTCAGTAGTGTTGTCTCATACACTTAGACAAGGCTCAGTTTCTGCACTCAGACTTTTCTCTGTATATATGAGACAGAAATACTGAGTGTGGCAATAGAGCCTTATCTCTATGTGTATGGGACAGTAGTACTAAATGGAGAAACTGAGCTTGATTCTATAGGTATAGAGCAGTAACACTATTACCACACTCAGTATTACTGCCCCATACACACAAAGACAAGGCTGTATTACCACGCTCAGCATTACCCCATACACACAGAGACAAGACTGCATTACCACGCTCAGTATTACCCCATACACACAGAGACAAGACTGCATTACCATGCTCAGTATTACTGCCCCATACACAAGACAAGGCTCAGTTCCCGCACTCAGTATTTCTATTCATACACATAAAGACAAGGCTTTCACCCAAACTTTTGTGGCTGGTCTTTCTATCTGCTACGTGACAGTTTAATGGTATTTTATCAGGAGGAGGGTCCAGGAGTGCTGCATATACCAGACTAAGGATAGTATTATATATGGGGCAGATATGAGATAACCAGCACTAAGGAGTATATGATAAGTCCATCTATTGTGGATTATGTAGTATAACAAAAACTTTGAGACCTCCTTGTGCCGCCTAAACACCTTAGACCCGTCCAGAGATGGACAGCACAACACCTCTGAAGGTGACCTGCAGTACCTGACACCAGGACGTTACCATCAGATGTGTTAAGACCTGTAAATTGGAAGGTATGGCCTCTATGGCATGAACTTGTTTTCCATGACATTCCACAGATTTGCGATCAGATAGAGAAATGGGAATTTGGAGGCAAAGTCAATACCTTGAACTCGACCATGTTCTTCAAACTCATCAGTTTTTTTTCTTTGTAGTCACGTTTCTCAATTTTTGCAGAGTGGCAGGGAAATTATCCTGCTGAAAGAGGTCACTGCCATTATGGAATACAGCTGCCATGAAGGGGTGGACTTAGTCTGTACAATATTTAGGTAGGTGGTACATATCACAGTAACAACCACATGATGCCAGGACCCAAGGTTTGGAAGCAGAACATTGTCCATAGCTGCCTCCATCTGCTAGTCTTCTTCCCATAGTGGATCCTGTGCCATCTCTTACCCAGGTAAATAGGTGATTCATAAGACTAGGCTACCTTCTTTTGTTGCTCTTTGGTCCAATTCTGACGCACACATGCTTATTGCAGGCACTTTCAGCAGTGGACAGGGGTCAGTAGCTCTTCTTTGGGCTTAACTAGTCGTCCCTTTCAATACCTAAAAATTGGCCCATTAACAGTCTGTGACTATACAGCCCAATACACAGCAAGATGGGATGCGCTATGTATTCTGACACCTTTCAATTATGGGCAGCAGCAACTTTTTCAGCAATCTATGCTACAAAAGCTATTCTATGGGATTGATCTAGACGGGCAATCCTTCACTCCTCACATGCTTATTGAGCCTTTGACGCCCATGGACATTGCCAGTTTACTATCCTTCCGTGGACCACTTCTGGTAGCTACAAATCACTACACACTATGAACACATCACAAGACCTGCCGTTTTGGACATGTTCTGACCCACTTGTCTCCAAATAAGCTTTTTTCAGAATAATTCAGATCCTTATACCTGCCCACTTTCCAACACACTAAGAAGGGACTGATCACTTGCTGCCTATAATATCCCAACCCTTGACAGGAGCCATTTTCACAAGATAATAACTATTATTCATGTCACCTGTCAGTGGTTTTGATATTATCTGATCAATTTTAGGGAGTACCAGTCACAGTGGATACATAATAGTGCTAGTTATAGTGGATATTTAATATGGTCGCCATGGTAGATATACAACAGTAGTGCGTATGTAATTGTACCAATGGATATATATTAGTATCTTCCATATTGGATTATATGATAGAACCAATGATAGAAATATTTAATATTACTCTGCATAGTGGATATAAAATAATAACAGGGCTAGAGGATTTTTGGTTACACCATTCATAATGGGTTATTTAATAGTACCTTCCATATTAGATATATAAAAGTATCAATCATAGCGCAAATATAACAGCACCAGTTATAGTGGATATATAATAATACATAATTGTACCATTAACAGCATTTACAATTAATCTCGTATAATGCCAGTAAGATGTATATATAGTAGATGTGATAGTGATAAATCAAAGTACTTATCTTAGTAAAGATAAAATAGTATCAGTCTTAGAACATATAGAGTAGTTCTAACCATAATGTACATATAAAAGAGCCAGTCGTAGTGGCTGTATAAAAATACCAACTATAGTGAATATTATAACAGTAATAGTCATAGTGAATACATATTTATACAATCTTGGTGAATGTATAGTTGTACCAGCCATAGTGGATATATGATAGTGCCATAAAGATAGTGTCACCGTCAATTCTGCCACAGCGTGAAGGGATGAAGTTGGCTGAACACAATGTGCCCTACATAATCCCAACTGTCCAAATACCCATTCTGAGGTATCAGAGGACCCAGGTGTGTGCCTAGAAAACATTCCCCACACCATCTCCTCCAGCCTCAACTGTTGACATCAGACAGGAAGTGTTCATCGATATGTGTTGGTTGCGCCCAATTCTGAACCTCCCATGAGGCTGGTAGATTCATTGGACCAGGTTATGCTCAATGATCCAGGTGTAGCGTTAGTTTAAGACTACCCACCGGCCTCTTGTCTTTCTGTTTTCCTACACATCAGTGGCACTTCACTAGTCATCTGCTGTTATAGCCCTTCGGTGCTAATGAACAACGAGTTGTTCTTTCAGACTTGTTGCAGTTTGTTTGGTTGCGAACCATCTGTTCGTCAAAAGCATTCTTGACATCCTCCTTTGACTTCCTTTCACCGTTGTATTGTTTATGTCCACAGGGTCCACTATCTCTAGATATTTTCCTCGATCACACCATTCTTGGTACACTCTACACTCTATTGCATGAGAGAGCCCCACAAGGACGACATTTTTTTATATACTTGCCCCAGCTAGTCTAGTACTTGATTTTATTTTTATTCTAATGTGGATTCATACCGATACTGATCCACCAAAAATTTGGTCCTCGATTTTATGCTACATGTATGTCCAGTTTCCAGACAGAAATACACCAATCTTGAACGGACAGGTGTCTCTATTAACGTGATCATGCAGTATATATACACAATGGCTGGTACTATTATATTATCATCATACCATACATATGACATAATAGTAACGCCATAAACAATAAACAGTAAGGTCAACCTTAACAGCCGTAGTGGATGAACCACAGTATCATCTAGACTTATCTTTGCCTAAGATTGCCCAAAAAATGACGCCTCCTCTCCTAATATTGGAGGCAAGAAACCTCATGTATGTTACCTATCTGAACACCTGACAAAATGCTGACCCTGTAGTCAGAATAAAAATGTTGCTTGATGATAATTCACCCCATAGTGGATATACAGACTGCAAGTTACAGTACATATAGCACCAGCCAACATATGCCGTATATAATAGTAACAGATATAGTCTGTATATACAGCAATATTAGCAGCAATAATAAATATATAATGATATATCCTAGCAGCAACCCCAGTCCATATAGAAAAGCATCAGCTAAGGATGGGTCACATGGCCTAAAAATGAAATAAGTCAAGTTTAAAGATGGTTCTTGATTTCAGTCAATCTTGCTGAACAGAAATGACAAATTAATCGGATTAATGTACTTAATTACCCATCTTGAGTAGCAGCTGTTGTGGATATATAATAGTACCAGCCATAGTCTATATACAGTAGTACTAATATAGTGCTGGTTATGGTCCATGCATACTAGTACCAGCCATATTAGGTCTAGTATCTTACTAACCAAAGCCTACATATAATAGTACCAGTTATATTTGGTATAGTATAGTGCCAATTATAGTCCACATATAACGCTATCAGCCATAGAAGGTATAGTACAGTACCAGCTATAGTCCATATTTAATAGTACTAGTTATATCAGGTATAATAATACCAGCCACAGTGGATGTATATTATTGATGGTCAAAATGGGCAATTAATAATATCAAGCATAGTCCATTTATAATGGGTATATAACAGTAAGAGCCAAAGTGGATTTATAATAGAAAGCTCATATATAATAGTATCAGCCATTGTGGATATATAATAGTACCAGTCTTAATGGGTATACAATATTACTAGCCATAGTCCATATATAATTGTACTATAGTAGATATAACAGTACAAGTCATATTGGATATTTACAGTACCAGTGAAAATAAAAATATACTATTGGTAACCATAGTTGATATATAATAGTACCAGCCCTAAAGGATATAAAATTGTACCAGTGATAATGCATGAATCATGTGCACCATCAAAGCTACTGCCAGGTAAAGTAAATAGCATTATCTCATGACAATGGCACCTGTCAAGGAGCGGCATATATTAGGCCAGCAAGTGGACGGTCAGTTCTTAAACTTGATATTCTGGAAGCAGGAAAAATGGCTAAATGTAAGGATCTGAGTGACTTTGACAAGGGCCATATTGTGATAGCTACATGACTGGGTGAAGGCATCTTCACAGTGCCAGGAATGTTACTAGTATGCAATGGTTAGTACCTATCAAAAGTGATCCAAAAAATACCATAACCATCAACAGGGTCAAGGGCTCATTGACCTAAAGTGAGGGCTAGCCCAAATAGCTAAATCCTGGCCACTGCCAAAAGTGCCTAAAAAGGCATAGAGCATTAGAACTAGACCATGGGGGCAATGCAAAACTGTTACCTTGTAGGATAAACCACATTTTCTTTTACATTATGTGGATTGGTGGGTGAGTGTGTGGCATTCTCCTTGGCAAGAGGTGGCACTAGGATGCACTAAGGATGAAGAAACACTGGCGAACCTATGTGTGAAGCCTGGTCAAAGCTCTTCTGGGAAATCTTGGGTCTTGGCATCAGGTGGATGTAGTACGTGCCACCTACCTAAACAATGTTGTAAACCATGTGCACCCCTGTTTGGTAATGATATTCCCTTATACTAGTGCGATAATGCCCCCAACCACAGTGCTCAGGAATAGTTAGAGAAACAAAAAGTGCCAGTGAGTTGAGTCCAGTCTTGTTTCCCATATCTCTTGGATTTTAGAAATTTGTTTGGAAATATTTATAAAAAAAAAAAAAATAAAAAATCATCCTGTGAAATGCAAATATGTATTGCATTTATGAATTTATGCTTCAGTTCAGCCAGGATTTACACTTCCATTAGGTGTTTTTTTTTTTAATCTTTTTCACTACAAACAAGCTCTAATCTGTCATCTTTACACTGATGACAAGATGAATCCGTGAAAAGCACAGGAATAGAAGTGAGGACAGAGCTCTGACAAATCTGTGGGCCTATCCACCCAAGTAATTGATAAACAGCCACTCTTGACTCTGTTTTTGCTCCTGTTAGTCACTTGGCTTGGATAAGCTGCACAAAAATAAAAAAAATCAAGAGGAAATGAAAAGATAGTAAAGCTACCTGAGTGTTCTCTATGCTTTATCTTAATTTGTTTGGTTACTTTTAATTATTTGTTTTTGTCATTTTAATTATTTTTGACCATTTGCATTACTTGGGTTATTTTTGTTGATTTGCTTTGGTTACTTTTGTAATCTTCCCTGATCTTTTGTCATCACTTGGGATATTTTAGGCAATTTATTCCCGCTATTTGGTGTTATTTATTTTTTTGCCTTTTTTTTTCCTAGTTTGTCATTTTTAGTGATTCATTTCTGTGATTTGAGTTATTTTTTAGTAATGTGTTTCTCTTTTTTTGGATTATTAGTTTCTGTTATTGTCTGTAATTTATTTCTGTTATTTAATTATTATTGATTTGCTTCCATTATTTTGGTGGTTAGCGAAAACTGTTTCTGGCATTGTGGTTATATGTGGAAATTTTCAATCTTTGGTGATTCGATTTGTTAATTTTCTTTGAAGTTTTGTTTGTTTTTTATTTTTTGTTGAAAATTCATCACAGTTTATTTCAGGTGTGATTTGTTTTATAATTTAGGAGAAATTAGTTAATTTTGTGATTATTTTATTTAGGTGGTTTATATTTATTTTGATATTTTTGTACTTATTTTGACAGTTCAGTTGATTTTTATTTGTACTGTATCTTTCTATTCTATAATTATTTTATTTTTTTGGTGATGTATTTGGAGATGAATAAACCTATGGTGTACAGTAGTATGGGTTGGGCTTGAGTATAGTGAGGTGTCTGTCTTTTTGACAGTTTTTTGTCTCCAGAAGCTGAATGAGTGTTGAAGAGAGTAGAGCTGCTACTTTGTTTTATAATGAATAATGTTATGAATTTATCTTTATATTGAGGATGGTTCTAATCCTAAAATTATATATGTGAATCTGCCCCTGTGGTGATGTTTTGGGTATATATACACAGTAAATGTGTTTTCCTGCCTTTGGGGTGTTGGATGTATGTAATCTCCTGGCTTTGCCCCTGCTGAACTCATTCATATGAATTTTGGGCGATGGATCTCATGAGGTCGTTGATTCACTGTTTAGAACTATTTGCAAACATTGTATTAGAGGTGTAAAGAGCTTTTAATTCTGGTGATGAAATTGCCCTGAATTATGTGTTCGTTCCCTCGCCACCCGGAGAATGAGGTGATTAAGCTCCCATACAACGCATCAGTCACGCTGCATTAGCCCAGAGAAAGCTAATTATCCCAATTAGGGACCTGATTCATAATTAATGGCGTCGTCCAAGTGATAATTGGATGTTAATGGATAACAGTTTTTTTTATGCGTGTAAGTCTGGAGTCATCTTGGGGTTTCCATGAGGCTGCCCCTTCTACCCCCCTCCGTCCTGCACACAAAGAAGTGAGAAATAAAACTCCTATTACACTGACAGCTCCTGGGAGAGGTTTGGCCAGCAGCTGCCAGGACCACACAGTCCCCGAGAGTGGGAACATCTGATTCCCCCACAGACCCCGGGGCGAGAACCATGCAGCTGACACGGAGCACAGCAGTGGCCGACACTGATGCCTACTCCAATGTGCAAACCTAGTTCTCATACTATTATCACTGATGTTGCCATGATTAGTATTATTCTTTGTTATAATATTTTCACTGTTACTATTTTTGTTATTATACTCATCAATATTACTATCCCGATTACTCTTTATTGTAATTATAACTATTATCTCTATTAGCATTATTACTATTATGTTAATTAATATTTTCATTATTTTTTCACTATTACTATTTATTATTATATCTAATAGTATTATTCTCTACTACTATTAGTACCTCGTTCATTATTATTACACTCTCTATTATTAATATTGTCCGTTTTTATCTCCATTACTCTTTATTATCTGTCACTTTTATTACTGTAAAGAAGTAGTCAAATGCAAGGGGTGGTCTCAGTAGTAGGTGTTCTAGGTGAAGAGGTGGTCAAGGTGAAGAGGTGAGCTAGATAATGGGGTGGTTGGTGACATGTGGTGCTCAAGGTTAAGAGGTGATATGGATGGAGGGGGTCAAGTAGGTGAAGAGATGGTCGAGCTGAAGAAGTGATCTGGGTGAAGAGGTGGTCTAGGTAAAGAGGTGATTTAGGTGAAGAAGGGATGTAGGTAGAAGGGTGGAGTAAGCAACGAGATGGTGTAGGTTAAGAGGTGGTCAAGGTGAAGGGGTATTCTAGGCAAAAGGATGGTGAAAAGATGGTGGTTTAGGTCATTAGGTGGTTTAAGTGTCAAGTAAAGGGGTAATTCAAATAAAGTGGTTTTTCTTATTAAATTGTAGTCTAGGTGAAGGGGGTGGGGTTTAGATGAAGAGATGGTGTATATTAGAGGTGGTCTAAGTAAAGAGATGGTATAGAAAATGGTTGATCCACATGAAGAGATGGTGTATGTTATGGGGTGATCTAGATGAAGGGCAGGGGTGGTCTAGATGAAGGGGAAGGGTATGTATGGTGATCTAATGAAGGGAAGGGGGGTCTGATAAGAGATGGTGTATGTTATGGGGTGATCTAGATGAAGGGAAGGGGTGGTCTAGATGAAGAGATGGGGTATGTTATGGGGTGATCTAGATGAGGGAAGGGGTGGTCTAGATGAAGAGATGGTGTATGTTATGGGGTGATCTAGGTGAAGGGAAGTGGTGGTCTAGATGAAGAGATGGGGTATGTTATGGGGTGATCTAGGTGAAGGGAAGGGGTGGTCTAGATGAAGAGATGGTATAAGAAACGGGTGATCTAGGTGAAGGTGTGGTGTAGGTACAGAGATGATGTAGGTCAGAGGTAATCTAGGTGAAGAGGTGGTTTTGGTGAAGGGTGGCTCATGTGAAGAGATGGTCTAGGTCAGGGCTCATCTAGGTGAGAGTATTTAGGTGGTCTAGTGACAGAGTGATCTAGATGAAGGGGTGTTCTTGGTGAATAGAGTATCCAAGTAAAAGGTTTGGACTTCTGAGTGTTTATTTACCCCCCTAGGAGAGCTAACTAATTTTTCCTCAGAATCACACCTAAGTATACAGTAGATTGATGGAGTGTAAGGAAATGTGAACATAGAATTTGTGGGATACAGTCTGTGGAGACAAGAGCTACTTTCCCAAATATAGAAAAAAACCTCTTATCTTTCCAGCAAGCTTGGCATTGAATAAGAACAGTCCTTTATTAGTCAAATGATTAAAAATGTGGCACCAATTAACAGGGAAGGAAATAGTTTCCAAGTATGACCATTATTATGAGGGGTACAGACTATGAGATTATTTATGATCTAGTCATGATTTTTATACTTAATGCATGAGATGTGAAGCTTTCAAGTGATTGACGTTCTCAAGTTTCGTGCAGGGCGGATTATGGCGTTTTATCCAATGCATTGTGTTCAGGTATTCTGTGGGTGGTCTGATGATGAGACGTGAATCGCAGGAGGAGGGGGGTTGTGTTATATTAATAACACCTACTTGGCTCAAACTCTCAGTCCACACATTGCTTCTTACGCACTTTGCATTCTCCATATTCTGCCCTTGATACCACTTACCGGCGTCTTTTACATTAGACTTACAGTGTTGTAGCAGCTCTGCCGCATAGATTTCAGCTTTATCATGTCACGGTCCAATGTGAACACGTGTTACTGCCAAGGGGGTGAAGCTAGTAAAAGAAACACCGACTGTTATGCCTCAGTATGATAAAACCGTGCAGTGTATAATCTGGCTTGGAGTCATGGTGCAGGTGTGTACGCCGCTCGCTGGACCCCAGAGAAGAGTTAGACATTTCACCACAAATTCCCAGAACAATAAATCCTGTGCTCATAGCCAAGATCTCCTCCTAATCCTCACAACTCGCTGCTTAAAGGGAAACTAAAGCTGATTAGCTAAGTCCTATCAAATTACAGGAGAATGCGTCATTTCCACACGTTGTTTCTTCAGGTACAGAGACATAATTGTCTGGTTTTCAGAAGTGAAGTCATCACCTTGTTGGGACCGAATAGGGAGAGGTTACAGACTGAGGGCGAACAACTAGTGACCAACAGAAAATGGGATTGTCATTACTACTGTCATCCAGGTACCCAGTAAGCCGACTGGGTCACAACTGGGAAGATCACATTAGTCTTCAGTTAACTCAGGCCGTGTGTATGTAATGCACAGAATTTACATTTATTTTATGGCGATTTACTGTTCCTCCAGTTTCACTTGGGAGACACAGTCTAATATGAGTCCCTAGGCTTAGGGCCTAGAGGCTGCAATAGTATTCATATACAGGCAGTCCCCAACTTACACCGTTTCGACTTACATCTGTCCACTAGTTACAAACGGAGACTTACGGGGAATGCTGGCACTTGTAGTTCCATGTTCCACAGCAGATAGTAGCTGTAGAACGACAAGTCCCAGCATGCCACAGCACCACATGAGGTGAAAATGAGGTGAAATCTTCTAAACAGGAGCACAGACAGCAAAACAAATGTAAAAACCCTTCCCTGCACTGTCCAAAGAACGCGAAAAAAACCTTTTGTGCTGAATTTACATTTAATAAATCTACCTGTTCCAACTTACATACAAATTCAACTTAAGAACAATCCTGCAGTCCCTATCCTGTTCGTAACCCAGGGACCGCCTGTATAGCTATATATGATGTAGCAGAAATACAGCAGAGGTTCTGTTTCTATATAACAAAGGCATAAGAGATAAGATGTGCAGTAGGGGCAATATTGCTGATCGCTCAGGTCATTCGATCAATGCTCCGACTGGAACTATATAAATCTGACCTTCTGAATAAAGCCATAGATAGGATACACTCAGTATAGTATACATCAGCCAGGCACATATTGTAGTCACTGCTTACTGGTTTTAATATGTGCCTGACTGACGTCATTTGGAATCATAGCACTAAGGGCCACATGTATGAAAACTGTCTAGGTCTAAAATTCACTTTGCTGCCCATAGCAACCAATCAGAGCTCATAGCAACCAATCAGAGCGCACCTTTCATTCTTTCAGAGCACTATACGAAATGAAAGGGGCACTCTATTAGGTTGCTATGGGAAACAAAGTGAATTTTAGACTCAGACAGTTTTCATACATGTGGCCCTAAATGTAAAGCAAGCAAGACATTTTAAAGGTCATCAGTAATACCTCTGGCTGCAGATAAATTATAGGGCCAAACCACGAAAATTCCAAAATCAATGTCGAGTAGGGCACTCCAAATGATAACTATCTGGCTACACAACACTTAGTCCAACAACATCAAGATACAGTGCTGCACTAGACCAGTATAAAACTAAAAGGGGTTGTCTCACTACAGGGATTGCTTTTTATTTTAAAGATCTTGCAAAACAAGTCACTTTGCAATATGTGTCCACTAACAGTATCCTACCTATTCTGAGATATCCTCTCTTGTATGGGCTGCATCAGCTCCTCAGGTCGCTAGAGATACAGATCTCTCCTGATAGGCTGCCAGCACTGGTCGCTTTAGCTACAGACCTGTTCAATCTCTCATGATAGGCTGCCAGCCTTGGTTGCTATAGCTACAGACTGTTCAATCTCTCATGATAGGCTGCCAGCATTGGTTGCTATAGCTACAGACCTGGCTTCTACTGCAGCCTAGCAGAAGCCAGTAAACACGCCCCTGAATTCAAAATGATACCAAGAAATCAGGGCTGAGGAGAAATGAATCAATGTAATGAGACAACCCCTTTAACTTTTAATATCATTTTAAGAAACCTAAATTGCGCTTTCTCTACACTTTCCCTAATATTAACCAAAATAATTAGTTGCATATTGTTTTTGGTTATTATTAGGGTGAGTGTAGAGGAAATGCAATTTAGGCTTTTTAACATATTAAGTTATGTTTTATATTGGTCGAGTGCTGCACTGTATTTTGATGTTGATAAATTATAGGGCTCACGCAGTTATGTAAAAACTTCTCCTGGAGTAAAAGGGATTTTGTTCCAATCCATGATTTATTAGTTTGGATTTGGTTCTGTGAATTTCAGATTAAAAGTAGCAATCAGAGAGTAACTAAATACAGTGCTGCAACACAATACTTCCCATGTCGGCCATAGATGTATATACGGTGTTGGGGTCTGTACCTCTTGGATTACAAAAATTCCTATTTTGTGACTCTGCAGTTTACGTCATCTCTCCTTCCCTCAATGATCAGTAATGCGTCTTGTTTTATTTGATTCATTTAAAGAGATTTGCATTCAGAGTGTCACAGATCTCCACATTAAAGCGTCTGCTAATTGCATTAAAGAAACAAAGCGGGAAGGACAATTGTGTTCCTGCTATAAGAAGATTATGGAGTTAAGTAATTAATTAGTGGAGTCTCTTGTATCATTTCTGCAGTGAGAAGCAGCTGCAGAAGATCCACCCAATGCCGTTCACATGGGATATTCCCATAATGACAGGTTCACATGTTCAGCTATTTAGAAGCAGTTTTTGAAGCCAAAGCCAGGAATGCATCATAATTGGAGGACACAGATTAAGGAGAGATCGAGGCTTCTCCTTGTTTTAAATCCATCCTTGGTTTTGGCTTAATGTGTGAAGTCAGTCAAAAAAAGGAACCATAACAATGAGAGTCATGGTAATAATGATTACAGAGGAGGCTTAAAATGGATCCTATATTATGTCCTTATATCAGACAGATGGTAACATTACTGTTCCTAGTAATGGTTAAAACAATGATGGTGGTGGTGACAGCCCTGCTGGTAATAGTAACGATCATGCATGCTGATGATGATTATGATGAGGAAAATAGTGCTGCTGCTGATGGTAGTGGTAAAGATTATGATGACAGTAGTGTTTGTAATGATGGCAGTGGTGCTGTTGATGGTGGCGGTAATGATTATGATGATGGCAGTGGTGCTGTTGATGGTGGCGGTGGTGCTGTTGATGGTTGTGGTAATGATTATGATGATGGCAGTGGTGCTGTTGATGATGGCAGTGGTGCTGTTGATGGTGGTAGTGGTGATGATTACAGTAGTGTTGGTGATGATGGCAGTGGTGCTGTTGATGGTTGTGGTAATGATTATGATGATGACAGTGGTGCTGTTGATGATGGCAGTGGTGCTGTTGATGGTGGTAGTGGTGATGATTACAGTAGTGTTGGTCATGATGGCAGTGGTGCTGTTGATGGTGATGGTAATGATTATGATGATGGCAGTGGTGCTGTTGATGGTGGTAGTCATGATGATAGTTATGATACAGTTATGATACAGTGGTGTTGGTAAAGACTATAGTGGTGATGTTGGTTTTGGTAATGATTATGACAACGACAGCAGTGTTGGTGATGATGACAGTGGTGTTGCTGTTAATAGTGGTGGTGATGATGATGGCAGTGGTGCTCATGATAATGCTGTTGCTGATAGCGGTGGTTGTGATGATGATGGTTATGAAGCTAACAATGGTGTAGGTGATGTTGATAGTGACAGTGGTAATGATGAGTGGTGGTGCTGCTGCTGATAGTTGTGGTGATAATTATGATGATGGTGGTGGTGATGATGGTCATAATGATAAAAGTAGTGTTGATGACGACAGTGGTATTGGTGATGAGAACAGTAGGGTTGATGATGACAGTGTTGTTGGTGATTATAATAGTAGTGATGATGAGAGTGGTGTTGGTGATGACAGTGGTGCTGCTTCTCATGTTTGTGTTGATGGTAATTATAATGATGCCAGTGGTGATGGTGGTGATAATGATGGGTATGATGATAACGCTAGGGTTAATGATGGTGGTGCTGATGGCAGTGCTGGTACTAATGGTGCAGCTGCTGACAATAGTGCTGGAAATTATTAGAATGCTGATCATAATGGTGCTGACAATGATGGTGGTGTTGGTGATGATGATGCTGGTGCTTGTGTTTTATACTGGTAATGAAGGTTCTGATGTGAAGCTCAAGAGCAGATATGTTCAGCAAGCTTCAGCAATTTTTAATATTCCTTACTTCTATATTTTGCTACAAATCTGATTGATGGGGGTAGATGTTGTATAATGATCATTGGCCAAAGGGTTACATGTTACATTTTGGGAAATGGGGTGAGGCATATTAAGGAAATAAATGGTGGGCTGCCTCAACTCTCTAGAAAAACAAATTATTAGAGAAGATTAACACTACAATGAGTTATTATCAATAATTCTATGAGCTGATCCTCTTTTGTTACATTTCCTTCTATGTTATCATTTAGTTTATAAAATGGTTGAGACTTTAGAAATGCAAAGTCATGTAATTGCCTAAATAAGTCCAATGGTCAGTCATTGTGTGACTTTGGTATCTTTCTCTTCCCAGGAATTGGCAGCCATGCAGCATTATGGTGTGAATGGATATTCCTTACATGCAATGAACTCGCTCAGCGCCATGTACAACCTGCACCAACAGGCAGCACAGCAGGCACAACATACCCCCGACTACCGGCCTTCTGTGCATGCTCTGACCCTGGCAGAGAGACTGGCTGGTAAGATTATGGGGCATTTACAATACATCTGAGGAGGTGTCTTGTGGAGGGAAGGTTGGGGGAAAAGGGGTGTTGTAGTCACTCAGGACATGGTATCAGTTAATTTATCTAATATGAGAATTAATCACACTGTTTCTTCCTGTAATTAAATTGGCCCTATTTTATCTTCCAACGGCTGTACATTTCAAGACATCATCCTGGAAGCCCGATATGGGTCCCAGCACCGCAAACAGAGAAGAAGTCGCACAGCTTTCACTGCTCAACAACTGGAGGCTCTTGAGAAGACTTTCCAAAAGACACATTATCCTGATGTGGTGATGCGGGAGAGACTAGCCATGTGCACCAACCTTCCGGAGGCCAGAGTACAGGTACTAAGCCTAACCCAATATTCAGTGGCCACGCAGAACACTCCACTAAGGGGCACCACATCAGCCACACTAAGGGAAAAAAGGTTAGAAAATAGTGGGTAATCCTGCAAGTTTGGGATGGTGAGGTAGCTTTAATGAAGTCCTGAGATATGTATACACGTGCTTTTTCTTAAACTGTTGAGCTACTCATAGGAATATTGTGACATTGTAATATATACAGCAACTGTTAAAAATGAATCTAATTAGACTTCTTTGCAAACATTGCAGGTTTGGTTTAAGAACAGAAGAGCCAAATTCCGCAAGAAGCAGAGGAGTCTTCAGAAAGAGCAACTACAGAAACACAAAGACTCAGAAATGGGCAGCAGTGAGGCCAAGCTTGATGCCGCCCCAGCGGAGCCAGCGGCACCCAGCCATGACTCCAAGACCTTACACAGTTCTGTAAGTGATACCAATCTGGAGTTGAACTCAGCACTATCTGACCAGTCTGCCAGTGAGTCTGCTGCATAAGAACAAACTGACAAAGATGAAGAGCTCAAAACGCCACATGAAGAAACCAAACCGGACAAATCATCACCCACAGACACCAAAGTCCTGAGCTATAAGAGAGCAAGTCCCAAAACAGGTGAGACCAAGCACACAACGATACAGTGCACAGAAATTGGGTGTAGAGATGAAGTGCTTGGAGCTCATTTCAGTGCATTGTCTCCATGCTATGGGAAGGTAATTTGTAAGGGGGTCTCCATTGCCCTCCTGGTGATGGACGTAACAAAATTTAGACTCCCTAAGGAATTGTTCCTGGGGTGCAGTGAGCATATCGACCCCAGATTTGTTGAACAAATTTTTTAGCGGTAGGTGCTGAAAATGAAAAAAAAAATTTTTTCCCAACAATCTGCAATTTTTGCTGAAAATTTTTCATTTTAAAAAAAAAGAAATCCTGGGAAAAAAAGCCCCCAAAATGTATTACCCAATTTCTTCCAAGTTGGCCATACCCTATATGTGGGTGTAAATTGCTTTTTGGGCGCATGGCGGGGCGTACAAGGGAGGGAGCGCTATTTGGCTTCTGGAACACAGATTTTGATGGGCGCCATGTCACATCCCCTCACCTTGGATCCAGTGTTGCAATCGCCATTTTCTTTTGTTTATTTCCTCCTTCTTCCAAACGGAGACGTCACCACAGCAGCCCCTGATTTGCTACAGCAGTCACATGCTACTGCCTGACATCCCCATTCAGACAGCTAACATTAGATTGGTGAGGTCAAGCGGTAGCATGTGACTTCTGCAGCCAATCAGCAGCTGCAATGGTGACGTCCCTATTCAAAAAAAAGGAAGACGTAAACAGAAGAGCATCGAAGAGTGAGGGGGTACAGTATTGAACCTGAGACGAGTATAACTTTTTTTGTTTTTAATTTAAACAAGCACTAGTATGCTAATATGAAAATAAACAATTGCAGTAGACAACCCCTTCAAGACATTCCCAAGCCCAGCTCATGACATTCACTACAATACAGAGCAGAATTTGGAGTATGAAAAATTCTGAATGCATATACTACATTGTATTCTATAGTATGGAGATATGGACAGTGTGGCTACTCTACATGTGGTCCAGGCATATTCTGCATGTTAATAACTGAGGATTTGTTTCTGTTACAGAGTCACCAGTCAGTAGCACTATGACCCCGACTTCCAGTAATTGTCTCCCTCCAACCCATTCCTACTCATCCTCTCCGCTGAGCCTGTTCCGCCTGCAAGAACAGTTCCGGCAACACATGGCAGCCACCAACAACCTGGTTCATTACTCATCGTTTGACATGGCCAGTCCACCAGCTGTGCCCTACCTGGGTATGAATGTTGGCATGACACCACTCAGTACCCTGCATTGTCAATCGTACTACCAGTCCTTGTCCCACGCTCAGCAAGTCTGGTCCTCGCCCATCCTGCAGAGCTCTGGGGCCCTTCCGACTCTCAACAGCAAAACAACAAGTATTGAAAATTTGAGGCTCCGTGCAAAACAGCACGCAGCTTCCTTAGGACTGGACACATTACCCAACTAACTGATGGACTACAATGTGCCAATGTGTACACATTATAAGGACTATTGGCATCTTCAACACAATGGATTACCTGTGGTGCCAGTGTGTGTGTCAACCACAAATGATGTGCAACAAACCATGTGAATTTCATTGTGGTGTCAATGAATGTAAGTAGGCAGAGCTTATATGGAGGACTGAACACGCTCCATCAGTATCTGGATGGAGAAGTCCCTTGTCATGTGAATGTATAATAAACCCCAACTCCAGGGCCACAGTCTACGATACTGTTCACATGTCTGTTCCTTATGATTTCACATCTCTTTTCGTAATTTGTATCTTACAATGAGTTTAAGTGGCCGCTTCTAAAGCATCAAATACTTTTTGTAAAAATTGCACTAAACGCCCGCTATCTCAAACATGCCACAAAAATGTTACAGTGCAGTAACGTGAAATATGTTGTATGTCATTGTTCGCCGTTGGTGGCCTCAGCAATTCCATAAGCTGTGTGTCACATTTATATATAAGCCCCTTAAAGGAACACTAAACCTGGAAATAAATAATAAACGCTGGAATTTAAGTCTCAGTAAAAACTTTTTTATTTATTTTTTTTCTTTCTGGTCTATTGCAGATAGTTGAGTAGGGGAGGGCTCCTGCTGCAGCTAGTTGCCTCATAGTTCTTGAAAAAAATTATGGAAGTGGATGACCTCCTGTGATAGATGTAGAAAAAAACCTCTATATTTTCTTACGGTGTTGGATGAGATATAAGAACTGAGAAGCGGAGATGTTTAGCAGAGGAAATGTCGGGAATTAATTTTTTACGTACATCTTCCATACTTAGTGTTCCATTAAGTGGGAAACTTACAAATTATTACTACGTTAACTTCCATAGCTAATCTTGCCAAAAAATCTATCCAATTCTTGCCAAAAGATACTAAAATTTCTCTGACATTTGGAAAAGTCATAAGGTTTAACACTAATCTATCCCTCATCACTGTCAACCATGACTAATAATTTGCATCCTAACCCAGAGTTTTCTGCGGTGACTTTTGCTACACGGAATTGGTACATGTAGCAGCAATGTGCAGGGCAGTAGAGAATCATTGCGACGGTGACATTAATGTTTCACATCTCTGAATGGTTAAAAGTTCCAGTGAATGAAATGAATGAGCTGAACTGTTCTGTGGGAGGCTGCGGTAGAACTGAGGTTTGTGTGTGACAGGAACAGATGTACATGGGGGATGTAGTAAATGAGAAGAAGCTCCCACTTGTATAGAGGTGAAATGGAAAGCGTTGCCCTTCACATGTTTGGCAGTGCGGCTGTGTGTGGATTGGTCCCAGGTGGCAGATTGTGCGGGAACATATCACATAGTGATGGCCTCAGGCCGGGAAGAAGGTGGAAGAGGTTACAGTCTTGTAATGTGTTACTAAACCTCAGCTTCGGCTGTGCTCGTATATCACCATGTGAAACATTAAGAGCTGAGAGGAGATTTCCATAGAAGCCAATAAGAGCCTGGAGCCGCGTCCGGTGGGACATGCGGAGCCCAGCGCCTTCTGTGTCCTTTACACAATGTCCTGTGCATCTTCCCACTGTGCAGTTTATTCAGGGATTGGTAAATGTGATGGAGGAAAAAATATGTGGGGTGCAAAAGCCGCCTTGAAGTTCCACAAGACGGGGTATCCCAAAGCGTGGCCACCTCTTCTCCAGGTAATGAGGCAGACTCTCAATAATGTCAAAGTGACAACCACATAAAAATGTAAGCAACGATTGTGATGGTTTTCAATTGTTTTAAGCTTCTAGTAAATGTTTCCGACACCTGAGTGGACAACACTGGACCAAAGTATCTCAATGGTGGTGACCAGGAAGATAACAACTAATAAACGTACCGCAAACCTGTAAAGAACAAGGTTTGTCCTGGCATGTGGCAACGTCACAACCTTGTCAATCATGTATGGCCGTAATTCTAGCCAGAAGAGCTGCTGCGGGGACCACTGAAATGAGAGCACCAACCACCTTGCTTGCCTTGTTACAATGGACAATTAAGTCAAAAATCAAAGAGAGACAATATTTTCACAGACGCAATTAAAAATGGAGATGAATATCAACTCCGA
Source organism: Phyllomedusa bahiana (assembly GCA_025379985.1). Taxonomy (NCBI): domain Eukaryota; kingdom Metazoa; phylum Chordata; class Amphibia; order Anura; family Hylidae; genus Phyllomedusa; species Phyllomedusa bahiana. The sequence continues at coordinate 99,123 of JAODAL010002783.1, read as the reverse complement.
CAAATGATTGATGGCTGTAGCTGAAATACGAATATATCTGTAGCAATTATTGGAGGATCATGAGTATAACAATGACAATAACCTACATAATCAATCCAACAATTCTCAGATCTATTTACTATTACAGACTGAGAATTTAAAAACGGTTTGGATGTCAGGAGCATTAACATTTTAGGTGAATCAGTAACAAAATATAAAATTATATATATATATATATTTATATACTTATATATATATAAATATATATATACACATATATGTGCGTGTATGTATGTATATATATATATAACATATATCTTGTTATTGATTCACCTAAAATGTCAAGGCTCTTGACCATGTGTGTGTATGTATGTATATATATATATATATATATATATATATATATATATATATATATTATATACTGAGTTTGGCAGACCTGGAGTTTCTTTTTCACTGCATATACATTTTTGGGAGAGGCAGAAAGGAAGATTTAAGAGGCGTGTACTGTAGCTGTAGGGTGTACCCCACAACAGGGGCGTAGTTACAAGGGGACAGTGGGTGCAGAGGTAGCAGTTGCTACAGGGCCCTGCAGCCTGAGGGGACCTCAAAGACCTCTGCCACATAAGGAGACACTAGCATTGTAAATGGGACATGATAGCTGGGGGGCCTAGGAGCTTAAAGTTACACCTCTGCTCCAGAATCAACTCCACTGCTGGGCCCCAGAATGAACCCCCTCAGGTGGGCCCCCAGAATAAAATGCCACTGGTGGACCAAAGTCACCCGAGACTGTCACTGATTGCCATCTACTACTAAAAATATCTTATATGACACTGCCATCTACAACTTCAAACCTCTATCTAATATATGACACTACCATTTACTACCATAAATCTGTATCTGTTATAGGACACTATTATTTACTACTATAATCCTTTATCAGATATATGACACTATCATATTTTGCTATAAAATTTTATCTAATATGACACTACCATCTACTTCTATAAACCTCTCTCCGACATATGACACTACCATCTACTTCTATAAACCTCTATCTGATATATGACACTACCATCTACTTCTATAAACCTCTATCTGACATATGACACTACCATCTACTTCTATAAACCTCTACCTGATATATGACACTACTATCTACTACTATAGACCTCTACCTGATATATGACACTACTATCTACTACTATAGACCTCTACCTGATATATGACACTACCATCTACTACTATATTCCTCTATCTGATATATGACACTACCATCTACTACTATATTCCTCTATCTGATATATGACACTACCATCTACTTCTATAAACCTCTCTCTGACATATGACACTACCATCTACTTCTATAAACCTCTATCTGATATATGACACTACCATCTACTTCTATAAACCTCTACCTGATATATGACACTACCATCTACTACTATAGACCTCTACCTGATATATGACACTACCATCTACTACTATCTTCCTCTATCTGATATATGACACTACCATCTACTACTATATTCTGCTATCTGACATATGACACTACCATCTACTTCTATAAACCTCTATCTGATATATGACACTACCATCTACTTCTATAAACCTCTATCTGATATATGACACAACCATCTACTTCTATAACCCTCTATCTGACATATGACACTACCATCTACTTCTATAAACCTCTATCTGATATATGACACTACCATCTACTTCTATAAACCTCTATCTGACATATGACACTACCATCTACTTCTATAAACCTCTACCTGATATATGACACTACCATCTACTACTATCTTCCTTTATCTGATATATGACACTACCATCTACTACTATATTCCTCTATCTGATATATGACACTACTATCTACTACTATCTTCCTCTATCTGATATATGACACTACTATCTACTACTATCTTCCTCTGTCTGATATATGACACTACCATTTACTACTATAAACCTCTATCTGATATATGACACTACCATCTACTACTATCTTCCTCTATCTGATATATGACACTACCATCTACTACTATAAACCTCTATCTGAAATATGACACTACTATCTACTACTATCTTCCTCTATCTGATACATGACACTACTATCTACTACTATCTTCCTCTATCTGATATATGACACTACTATCTACTACTATCTTCCTCTATCTGATATATGACACTACTATCTATTACTATCTTCCTCTATCTGATATATGACACTACCATCTACTACTATAGACCTCTATCTGATATATGACACTACCATCTATTACTACCTTTCACTGATATATGACACTACCATCTACTACTATAATTCTGTATCTGATATATGACACCATTATTTACTACTATAATCCTTTATCAGATATTTGACCCTATGATATTGTACTATAAACCTTTATCTAATATGACACTACCATCTACTTCTATAAACCTCTATCTGATATATGACACTACCATCTACTACTATCTTACTCTTTATGATATATGACACTACTATCTTCCTCTATCTGATATATGACACTACTATCTACTACTATCTTCCTCTATCTGATATATGACACTACTATCTACTACTATAAACCTCTATCTGATATATGACACTACTATATACTACTATAAACCTCTATCTGATATATGACACTACCATCTACTACTATTTTCCTCTATCTGATATATGACGCTACCATCTACTACTATAAACCTCTGTCTAATATATAACACTACCATCTATTACTATATTCCTCTATCTGATATATGACACTGCCATCTACTACTATCTTTCGCTATCTGATATATGACACTACCATCTACTACTATAAACCTCTGTCTAATATATAACACTACTATCTACTACTATATTCCTCTATCTGAAATATAACACTACCATCTACTACTATAAACCTCTATCTGATATATGACACTACTATCTACTACTATCTTCCTCTATCTGATATATGACACTACTATCTACTACTATCTTCCTCTATCTGATATATGACACTACCATCTACTACTATCTTCCTCTATCTAATATATAACACTACCATCTACTACTATCTTCCTCTATCTGATATATGACACTACCATCTACTACTATATTCCTCTATCTGATATATGACACTACCATCTACTACTATATTCCTCTATCTGATATATGACACTACCATCTACTACTATATTCCTCTATCTGATATATGACACTACCATCTACTAGAGTAACCCTCTGATATATGACACTACAATATTCAGCTATAAACCTATATCTTCTATATGACACTACCATCTTTTACTATAAACCTCTATTTGATACATAGAATACTGCACAATGTGTGGTAGACCGGGCGCTCGTTTCTAGGAACAAATTCTCAATGGATGGATTTGTTCCTAGAAACGAGCGCCCGGTCTACCACACATTGTGCAGTATTCTACGGTAAACCCGCCATCCATTTTTTGGATTCGGAGAAGGTGACCACGCGGCTGCTGTTTCCGAGGCTCGGATAGAGCCACCTATATTCATATGAGTGTTGTGCCTCTACAATAATTTGTACAACACTTCGAGGTGAGCACCCTGGCAATTATTTATAATTGTTTTTAACTGCTTTGACGTACTTTCACAAAGAGCGCCATCTCTTTCCCCTTTTTTATTTTCTTGTCTATTTGATACATGATACTACCATCTTCTACTTCAAACATCTATCTTATATATGATACTACTATCTACTATTATAAATCTCTATCTAATATATGATGCTAGAATTTGCTTCTATAAACCACTATCTGTTATATGACACTGCCATCTTCTACTATAAACCTCTCTCTAATATATTTCACTACATCTACTACTATAAACCTGTCTTGTATATGACGCTACCATCTACTACTATACACATCTTCCTGATATGACACCACCGTCTACTACCAAAAATCTGTATCTTAGATATGACACTGCCGACCACTGCTATAAGCTTGTGTATGATATTTCACAACTACTATCATTTCAGTCTGCATATGACGTGATACTACCATCAACTACTACAAGGTTAGGCTCATACAGTGTAAATGCGGCATGTATAGTACGCGCCGCAACACGCTGTGTGTTTTGGGAGTTGTGCTGATCAGTGTGTATTCCCAAAGCACGGGTGGCCGACAGCCTACCGGCCCCATTGACATGCATTGTTCGCGGCGCGTAATGGCCGCGAACAATTGACATGTCATTTACCTCCCCGCGCGTATTGTACACACGGTGGGATGACGCATAATACATAGTTCTCTATGACAGCTATGGATTACCGTATTTGCGGTGCGCATTTTAACGCGTATAATGTGCAATACTCGGCAAAATGTGTGAACATACCCTAATGCTGTATCTTAAAAATACAATCTACTTCTATAGACCTAGAACTGACATAAAACAATACCATTGTCTACTACATCACAAGGACAAAACTGTACCCTTCCTTTAAAGAAAGGGGTTTTTCCACAAAGTAAAATTGACGTGGGAAGTTTGTAAATTAAATAATAAACATTTTCATCATTCATCATTATTAAAAATTCTGCACCGTTTTTTTTTAGCTGCTCCTTTAATGATCCATTGTTTACAGCTCGTCTCCAGGGAATACGACCAGGGCTGAGAGCTTCTCAGTCCTGGTCGCACATGCTCAGACAACACCTCTTCTCTCAGGCAGCTACTGAGTGTTCAAACCCAGGTGCTGTCATTGTACTCCCGTCACCTGTGCTCCTATTTAGTCAAACAGTGAAAAATAAATACAAAATAAAAACCTCAATCAGCTTTGTGAATTATTAAAGAGAAAAAAAAACCCACAGGTTTGGTTCCTGCAGGGATTTGAACCTAGGACCCTTGTGCCTGGAGGCAAAAACTTTACCTCTTAGCTACTCACAATGCTTTACATAAACAGACCTTTCTTTGACTAGAGAGAGAGAGGGCATGGTGATGTCATCCTGCTGGGTCACATGACATGCAATTCAAACAAATCACACACCCCCTTCTGAGCACACAGAGCTAAAGAGCTGGATGCAGGAGGTATGAAATGAAATCGTGGCAAAACCCCTTTAAGGCTATGTCTACACTGCACAGAAAAATGTCAGTTTTTTCAGCATTTTTCGTTTTCTAAAAACGCTCAAAAAACGACTGTAATCATCTCCCATAGACTCTAATGTAAAACCCTCCTGCTGTCTACACTGAGCTTCTTTTTTCTGCTCGTTTTTTTTACTGTTCGTCTTTTGCAACATGTTCTAAAAAATGCCAGAGCAGGGCAGAAAATTTTCTACAGGAGTCTATGTAAAGCGCCGGACGTTTTTTGGCGCGTTTTTTGGTGCGTTTTCGCTGCGTTTTTTGCCACGATTTTTCAATGAAAACCCTCCTAGGAGACCCAAGTCCCACCTATAGTGGGTGTTAATAAAGTTTATACCTGATCAAATTTGTATACAAGTGTCTGATGTGTCCTTTTGTAATAAAATGATCATGCTTTGGCCACTAACGATTTTTGCGCAATTCATATATTTTTCGCTACAAATACGTTTTTTATGGATTTTGGCGTCAGAATCAGTTTTTTAACGGATTTTGGTGCTAAAATCCTTTACTTAACATATTTTGGCGCTAATAAAGTTATCTTGCTTCTGATAAAAATAAGTTTTTTTTATGGATTTTGGCCCAAGAATCCGTTTTTTTACGGATTTTGGCACTAAAATACTTTTCTCAACATATTTTGGTGCTAATAAAGTTCTCACTTCTGACGCTAAAAATACATTTTTTTACGGACGTTTTCTACGCTAAAATCCTTTTCTTAACTTTATAAACGCCAAAATATGTTAAGAAAAGGATTTTCGCGCCAAAATCCGTAAAAAAACAGATTCTTGCGCAAAAACTGTAAAAAACGTATTTTTGGCATCAGAAGCGAGAAAACTTTATTAGCGCCAAAATATGTTAAGAAAAGGATTTTCGCGCAAAAATTCATAAAAAAACTGATTCTTACGCAAAAACTGTAAAAAAACGATTCTTGGTGTCAGAAGCGAGAAAACTTTATTAGCGCCAAAATATGTTAAGAAAAGGATTTTCGCACCAAAATCCGTAAAAAAAACGGATTCTGGCACCAAAATCCATAAAAAAAGTATTTTTGGCGTCAGAAGCGAGATAACTTTATTAGCGCCAAAATCTGTAAAGAAAAGTATTTTAGTGCCAAAATCCGTAAAAAAAACATATTTTTTGCGTCAGAAGCGAGAACTTTATCAGCGTAAAAATCCGTAAAATTACGGATTTTAGCACCAAAATCCGTTAAAAAATTGACTATAGGGCCAAAATCCATAAACAAAACGTATTTTTGGTGACAAAAGCGAGATAAATTTATCAGCGCCAAAATCCGTAATAAATGCAGATCTTAGTGCCAGAATCCGTTAAAAAATTGACTTTAGGGCCAAAATCCGTAAAAAAACGTATTTCTGGCGCCAAAAGCGAGATAACTTTATTAGCGCCAAAATCCGTAAAAAGGAGATCTTAGCACCAAAATCCGTTAAAAAATGGGCTTTAGGGCCAAAATCCGTAAAAAAAATTATTTTTGGCGACAAACGCAAGATAACTTTATTAGCGCTAAAATCCGTAAAACGACTTCAAGATCACATATAAATGCAAAGAGGTGCTTTATTTAACCTTTTGTAGGGCAGAGTTACATGAAATGGCTTAATTTATGCATACATTAAAAAACAGGCTTAAAGACAAGCAAAAAACGCTTGTAAAAAACACGCCAACCAACGCGCCAAAAAACGCAAATCGCGGCAAACAACGGCCGTTTTTTCAGCTGCTTTTGACAGGCAATGGACAGAAAACTCAGTTTCATGAACGTTTTTAGTAATTCGTTTTCAGGTCGTTTTTTGTCCACTGCAGGGTAGATATAGCCTAATATTTTGGTGCACACCCTTTTCAGGCAATCACTGCAAACAAGTGATTTCTGTAACTCTCAATGAGATGACTGCACCTGTCCACAGGTATGTGGCTGACTCCTCGTGAGCGGCTCCTAGCTCCTTCCACAGATGTTCAATAGGATTTAGATCAGGGCTCATAAAAGCCATTTCAGAATAGTCCAATGCGTTGGTCTTAGACATTCTAGAATGTTTCTACTTGTATGTTGTGGATCATTATCCTGTTGGGGGTCCATGACCTGTGACTAAGCTTGAATGCCTCAATGCAGAATCCCTCAAAAGTCTGGAGATTGCATTGTACTCTACACAGATTCAAGACACCTTGCACCAGATGCAGCAAAGTATCCCCAAAACATAACTTAGCCTCTTTCATGTTTCACATTAGGTACAATGTTCTTTTCTTTGCATGCTTTATTTTTGCGCTTGTGAACATAGAACTTATGTGACTTGCCAAAAAGCTCCAGTTTTGTCTCATCTGCATCAAGGACAGTCTCTCTGAAGCTTTATGGCTTGTCAATATACATGATGGCAAACTCCAGTTCTGCTTTTTTATGACTTTCTTTCAATAGTGGTTCCCTTCTTGGTCATCTTCCATTGAGTTCACTTTGATAAAGATAGCAATGGATGGTGCAATCTTGACCTTGGAGTTCACCTCTAAACTGATGGTATGATTAAGAGCCTTGTGCTCGAAACATGTCAGCATCCCATCATCTGTCCCCTTAAAGGGGTGTTCCGACAGTTCAAAATGCTTGTTTGTCCATTGGACAAAGAACATTAATAATATCAAGTTGTTTAGAGATGGCCTTATAGTCTTTACCTTTAACATGTTAGTCTATGACACTGCCATCTTTTAGTATAGATCTGTAACGGATATGTTATTGCTATCAATTACCATATGTCTATACCTGAGATATGCCACCTATATTTACTTCTATAGATATAAGGCTGATATATGCCACTACCACCAACTACCTTAGATCCATACTGAAATACTGCCCCCATGTGACTGGATGACCATATTACATACTAAGGTATTTATATATTTGAAACAATAGAGGTGGGAGGGCTTTTCACTTAATTGTTTATACTGTAGAGGACACTGTGGCCTGCACTCACCAGCAGAAGGATGTGAGGGGGAACAATGCTGTACCACCCACCCATAAGTGTAGAGGAGAGTGGATCGTGCTACACTCAGCGTCTTTGCCCACATTGAAGAACTTTACAGAAACAAACTGTATGGGGTGGGTGTTACTTAGCGGTGAGGGAGGAGGCTGTCTCATATAAACTCACTCCATTGTGCCTTGTACTCATACTCAGCATTCCAGCAGATGGATTTTTACACACCGTGTATATGAGATATGACACTGCCATCTACTACTATTCATTTTTATCTGATATGTGACAATATTATGTACTATTATAGATCTATATCTAATATATGATGCTTCTACCACCTACTATTATAGATCTAATACATGAGACTATCTCCTACTACTACAGAGCTATATCTGATACATGACACTACCGTTTACTACTCTAGATCGGATAAATGACACTGTTATCTACTATTATAGATATGGGTCTGATATATGACACTTCCATCTGCTACAATATATCTCTATCTTATACATAACACGTATTTGCTATAGAGCCTTTTGATCTCTAGTAACACCCATACTTAGGTGTTGCTATCTGTCCTAACGGATAAATGTGGTGCCACTTCCTGTAACAGTTTGTAGAATGATTTATAGAGCACCTGTGACATTCCTCTTAATATGCCTGTTTTAGTAAATTCTTGTGTTCCCAGTGAAATTACAATTCTGCAGCATCTTCTCTTATAACTCTGTGTTGTGCTGTTCCTCTGTTATTCCTTCTAGAAATTAATTACTTAATCTGTCAGCTGGGCGTTACCAATTGTGGGTGTGTCCCTGCACAGTGTGACATTGTCCAATCAGAGCTGATGCAATCAGTGTGTGCAGGGACACATCCCTCTGAAAGCTGGAATGGTAACGCCCATCTGGCAGATTCAGTTATACATTTCTAGAAGAAATAAGGGAGGAACAGAACTGCATAGGTAAAAAAGAGGAAGGTTGAGAACTATTATTTTATGGAGAACAGAAGTATTTTCTAAAACAGATGTCAGGTGGGGTCCCAGGTCCACTTTAACCCCTGAACGACCGCCCGCTGACTTTTGACGTCAGCAGGTGCGGGTCGTTCGTCTACAGCGACGTCTAGACTTCGGGGTCTGCGGCGCCCGGCGCAGCAGCTGCGTGGCGATCGGGGCTCATCTACACAGCCCCGATCCCAGAGCATCCTCTGAGAGTACCGGGGAGCGGAGGAAACCTCCGCAACCCAGTGATTTAACCCTTTGATTGCGGCGGTGCGTTACCGCAGCGCAATCAAAGGGTTTGCCCTGCTCTTTCGGGTGATCGGAACACCCGGTGACCCGAGAAAGCCCGGGGAACGGCTGCACAGTCAGCCCTGAGAACCTAGAGTGGCCCCAGAGCTGTCTGTGTAACAAGCCAGTGACCAGGGCACACTGTGTGCTGTCCTGATCACTGCCTGTGTCAGACTGACACAGATTATAAAGTATTAGCATATATGAATATGCTAATACATTACTAAGTGTTAAAAAAAAAAAGTGTAAAACCGTCCTCCCTTCATGGGATTAAAAAAAAAAATAAAAAACATAAAAAGTGTAAAAAAAAAATGAATAAAAAAAATAAATAATAAAATAAAAATAAATATTTAATAAAAAATAATTGTGCATATATTACACACACAAAAAAAACCTACACATATTCAGTATCCACACGACTGTAATAACCTGTAGAATTAATCTAACAAGTTATTAAGTGTGAAATGTGAACGGTATAAAAAGATGTAAAAAAACAAAAAAACATTTAAAATTGTTTTAAAAAAAAATCTGTAATTATTTATGTGTTGAAACGTAAGGAGGCAAAAACTAAAAAAATGTTCTGGTCATTAACTACTTTTCAGGCCTGGCGCTTAAGGGGTTAAGCACTTTGTTAGAAGGTACCTTTTTCAACTTATGTTCGTACGGTTGGGAGAGTCCAGTGTCTTTGTACATACGCTGATGCAGTATGACATAATAAAGGAGATTTCCTCCTGACTCTTGTCTCTGTGCTGCAAAAACAAAGCAAAGTACCCCCATAATAGTGACAGCCACTGTACTCCTGTGAAAGAGACAGCCATCGTGCAAGCACAACATACATTTGGATATCACTAAACACCATAGGCCACATGTATGAACCTGGCGCCGACTCACCAGTTCTATCTCTGTTTTTAACTGCGTACTATCCGACAGTATGTATGAAAGTGTCTCATAATCTATGCATAGAGTGAGTGCGCCAGAATTTGTCTCAGCCATGCCCCTTTGAAACTTGTGTCGTGTCTGGCACAGATGGGGCCAAGTTTTGGCGTACGATGGTTCATATATCTATAGAACAGGGCTTATGACAGTTTGTTTAGCTCAAGGTATGCCAAAAAATGGTGCAGTCCCATTTATACATGTCGTCCCATATTTTTAAAACCTCTACTTATCGGTTCTGACATGTGTCTGTATTTGCAAAATAGACAGAACTTCCGGGTTGTGGTAAGTCATTTATTACTTTTTCCACCACATTTTGATAAAGTGAGCTCACCTGCTCAAATGCTAAGTGTATTCTTTAATATGATGCATGCACCATAGGAGAAAGAGTGGCGTCCCAGGGTAAGGAAGAGAGTGGGGCAAGTAGCAAGAATGGGGAAGAGACTGGATCACACAACATGAGGGAAAGAACTGGGACAAGCTGCATTAGGGAAAACAACTCACACATGCTATATGAGGTGAGAGACAGGCACACACTACATGGGGTGAAAGACAGGCACACACTACATGGGGTGAGAGACAGGCACACACTACATGGGGTGAAAGACAGGCACACACTACATGGGGTGAAAGACAGGCACACACTCCCATGGGTAAGAGACGGGGCACATACTACATGGGGTGAGAGACAGGCACACAATGCACGGGGTGAGAGACAGGCACACACTACATGGGGTGAGAGACAGGTACACTACATGGGGTGAGAAACAGGCAGACACTACATGGGGTGAGAGACAGGCACACACTAAATGGGATGAGAGACAGGCACACACTACATGGGGTGAGAGACAGGCACACTACATGGGGTGAGAGACAGGCAGACACTACATGGGGTGAGAGACAGGCACACACTACATGGGGTGAAAGACAGGCACACACTACATGGGGTGAAAGACAGGCACACACTACATGTGGTGAGAGACAGGCACACAATGCACGGGGTGAGAGACAGGCACACACTACATGGGGTAAGAAACAGGCACACAATGCACGGGGTGAGAAACAGGCACAGACTACACGGGGTGAGAAACAGGCACACACTACATGGGGTGAGAGACAGTCACACACTACATGGGGTGAGAGACAGGCACACACTACATGGGGTGAGAGACAGGCACACAATACATGGGGTGAGAGACAGGCACACACTACATGGGATGAGAGACAGGCACACACTACATGGGGTGAGAGACAGGCACACACTACATGGGGTGAGAGACAGGCACACACTACATGGGGTGAGAGACAGGCACACAATGCATGGGGTGAGAGACAGGCACACACTACATGGGGTGAGAGACAGGCACACAATGCATGGGGTGAGAGACAGGCACACACTACATGGGGTGAGAGACAGGCACACACTACATGGGGTGAGAGACAGGCAGACACTACATGGGGTGAGAGACAGGCACACACTACATGGGGTGAGAGACAGGCACACACTACATGGGGTGAGAGACAGGCACACACTACATGGGGTGAGAGACAGGCACACAATAAATGGGGTGAGAGACAGGCACACTACATGGATGAGAGACAGTGCACACACTACATGGGGTAAAGAGACAGGCACACAATGCTTTGGGTGAGTGACAGGCACACAATCCTTGGGGTGATAGACAGGCACACACTACATGGGGTGAGAGACAGGCACACACTACATGGGGTGACAGACAGGCACACACTACATGGGGTGAAAGACAGGCACACACTACATGGGGTGAAAGACAGGCACACACTACATGTGGTGAGAGACAGGCACACTACATGGGGTGAGAGACAGGCAGACACTACATGGGGTGAGAGACAGGCAGACACTACATGGGGTGAGAGACAGGCACACAATATATGGGGTGAGAGACAGCCACATACAACATGGGGTGAGAGGCAGCCACATACAACATGGGGTGAGAGACAGACACTACATGGGGTGAGAGACAGGCACACACTACATGGGGTGAGAGACAGGCACACTACATGGGGTGAGAGACAGTCACACACACACTTCCTGGGGTGAGAGACAGCCACACTACCTGGGGTGAGAGACAGTCACACACTACATGGGGTGAGAGACAGGCAGACACTACATGGGGTGAGAGACAGGCAGACACTACATGGGGTGAGAGACAGGCACACACTACATGGGGTGAGAAACAGGCAGACACTACATGGGGTGAGAGACAGGCAGACATTACATGGGGTGAGAGACAGGCACACAATGCACGGGGTGAGAGACAGTCACACAATGCACGGGGTGAGAAACAGGCACACAATGAACGGGGTGAGAAACAGGCACACAATGCACGGGGTGAGAGACAGGCACACACTACATGGGGTGAGAGACAGGCACACACTACATGGGATGAGAGACAGGCACACACTACATGGGGTGAGAGACAGGCACACAATGCATGGGGTGAGAGACAGGCACACTACATGGGGTGAGAGACAGGCAGACACTACATGGGGTGAGAGACAGGCACACATAAAAATGGGTTGAGAGACAGCACCACACTACACTGGGGGAGAGACAGTCACACAATGCATGGGTGAGAGACAGGCACACACTACATGGGGTGAGAGACAGGCACACACTACATGGGGTGAGAGACAGGCACACTACATGGGGTGAGAGACAGGCACACACTACATGGGGTGAGAGACAGGCACACAATGCATGGGGTGAGAGACAGGCACACACTGCATGGGGTGAGAGACAGGTACACAATGCATGGGGTGAGAGACAGGCACACACTACATGGAGTGAGAGACAGGCACACACTACATGGGGTGAGAAACAGGCAGACACTACATGGGATGAGAGACAGGCACACACTACATGGGGTGAGAGACAGGCACACTACATGGGGTGAGAGACAGGCACACACTACATGGGGTGAGAGACAGGCAGACACTACATGGGGTGAGAGACAGGCACACAATATATGGGGTGAGAGACAGACTACATGGGGTGAGAGACAGGCACACACTACATGGGGTGAGAGACAGGCAGACAATGCATGGGGTGAGAGACAGGCACACACACACTACATGGGGTGAGAGACAGGCACACTACAGGGGGTGAGAGACAGTCAGACAATGCATGGGGTGAGAGACAGGCACACCCACACTACATGGGGTGAGAGACAGGCAGACACTACATGGGGTGAGAGACAGGCACACACTACATGGGGTGAGATCCAGGCCGACAATACATGGGGTGAGAGACAGGCACACAATATATGGGGTGAGAGACAGGCACACACTACATGGGATGAGAGACAGGCACACAATATATGGGGTGAGAGACAGGCACACACTACATGGGATGAGAGACAGGCACACAATGCATGGGGTGAGAGACAGCCACATACAACATGGAGTGAGAGACAGCCACATACAACATGGGGTGAGATACAATGGGGTGAGAGACAGGCACACACTACATGGGGTGAGAGACAGATACACAATACATAGAGGGAGAGACAGGCACACACTACATGGGGGGAGAGAGGAACACTACATGAGGGGAGAGACAGGCACACTACATGTGATGAGAGATAGACACACAATGCATGGGTTGAGAAACTTGTGCATGCTGTTCCACAGACTATTTCACATTGGCTATTGTCAGGGTAGAGGAGCATGGGATTCATAACATAGCAGAAAGCAAAAGAAAGCAGGGTGAAAAGGGTCGTCCCACTTTAGATGGCATATACTGTAGGATATGACATCATTGTCTGATAGGTTTGGGTCCCACCTCTGGGACCTGCATCCGTCTAATAAACTAGCCCTGAAACCTCTCTGTTCTAAACAGAGAGGTGGTCGGGACTCTTCCCATTGAAATTAGTTACATAGATTGCAAGGCCAAAAAAGACAGACGTCCATCCATTTCAGCCTATTGTGCTATAGTGTTGATCAAGAGGAAGGCAAATACCCCCATATGGTAGAAGCAAATTGCCCTCAATTTAGGGAAAAAATTCCTTCTTGACTCCAATCTGGAAATCAGAATAAATCCCTGGATCAATGACCCTTCTCCAGAATCCTGGTCACTATAACTTGTTATATTATGATGCTGCATAAATGCACCCAGACCATTTTTTAACTCTATTAGTGAATTTTCCATGACAAGTTCCTCTGTCAGAGAGTTCCACAATCTCACTGCCTTTACAGTAAAGAATCCCTTTCTATGTTTATGTAGAAACTTTCTTTCCTCTAGGTGTAGAGGGTGCCCCCTTGTTCTAGATACGTTCCTGAGTATAAATAAATCTTGGGAGAGATCTCTAAATTGACCTTTAATACATTTTTACATATTTTTTATTTCCCCCCGAAGTCGTCTTTTCTCTCAACTAAATAACCCTAACCTTGCTAATCTTTCTGTGTACTGTAGTCCACGAAGTCGTTTCATTATTTTTGTTGCTGCCTTTGAACCTGTTCAAGCTCTACTATGTCTTTCCGGTGCACTGGTGCCCAAAATTGTACACAATATTCCATGTGTGGTCTGACCAGTGACTTGTATAAAGGGAGAATAATGTTCCCATCATGTACATCTATGCCCCTTTTAATACAACCCATGATCCTATTAGCCTTGGCAGCTGCTGCCTGACACTGGCTGCTACAGTTAAATTTACTGTCCACCAGGATCCCCAAGTCCTTCTCCATGTCACTTTTACCCAGTGTTTTTCCATTTAACATGTAGTCATGTAATGGATTTTTCCCCCCCATTGTGCATAACCTTGTATTTATCAGTGTTAAACCTCATCTGCCATTTCCCTGCCCAGGCCTCCAACTTATCCAGATCCCTTTGTAATAACACATTATCCTCTATTGTGTTGATTAGTTTACAGAGATTAGTATTTTGTGCAAAAGGAAATCAATGGAAGCTCTGATTACAGATGTTCGGCTATACTCAGAACTTCCATTAATGTCTATGGGAGATTCTTGTCCAAAACGGAACCGTTTCGGGGTTTGTTTAGGAGACAGGTGTGGGTCCCAAAGGTGGGACCCAGACCTATCAGACAATGATGGCATGTCCTAGCGATATGACTATATTATCTAAAGTGTGAATACCACTTTAAAGATGGTATCTGATCACATCAAGTTAATCAGGTCACTCCTTATGACAATCAAGAGGGCATGTTGCAAACCAGGTATGACGAAACAGAATGGTTCAAGATCAATTAAGGCTACATCTTCTCTCCTTTTCTTTTCACCCTGTAAGCTAAAATAATCATGAAGAAACTAGACTTAGATTTTTCAAGTGTTGGGGTTAAAATAGGTGCAAGAACCATCACCAACGTGGGATATGCTGGTGATACAACCCTAGTGAAAAGAACCTGCGAAGCTGATCATGACGAAGAAAGCAAAAAGATGAGACTTTAACTGAGCATTAAGAAGACCGAGATAATTACAACCCCCAAAGAACATTAAGACCAACAGTAAAGAAATAGAAGTAGTCTACAGCTTTCTTTCTTTTCTTTCTTTGGAGCCTTCATTGATCACACTGGTGGTTTGACAGCAGATTTTTGTTTTTTTGTTGAGGTTTTTGGTCTGGTTCTTTTGAACGTTTTTTGGGCAGTTTTTAACGTATTCAAAATTCATATACCTTATTTAAACACCTAGGCAGTTTTTCAGCAGAACCGTCCAAAAACTGTGCCAAAAATGCTGAAAAAATGTCACGAAACCGTCCGTCGGTTTACATAGACTTCTTCAATAGTAAACTTCAGCTGGTGTCCAAAGCCGACAGGAAAAAAACAACAACCTGTGTAGACTACAGTTCATTTTTTGTATTAAAGTTTATGTGGATGTTTTTCCGTCAGATTTTCAGTGGTTTCAAAATGCAAAAACCACTGAAAATCTGACGGGAAACCTCTGTCTTGTAGAAATAGCCTTAGGATTTGGTTTTCAACATGTTTTTTGTCCTAGGCAGGGCAGACCTAGCTTTTATGTGTGTCATCAGGATGATCACATTGGAGACTCCAACTGCCATCATGTGTCCCATCTGCCTTGATATCTCTCCTCCATCACCTTCACATCCTGATGGAACCTCTTGCCTTGTTCTTCGCTTAAGTCTCCAAAGTTATCTGGAAATCTATTTAAAAGGCTATGGAGATAATGCATTTTTATGCTTCTAGCAACTCCCAAATTTCTGAAGTTAGCAAGCATATCTTGCATCAATTCTTCATAATTGTCTGCTCTGTGATTACCCAAGTAGTTCTTCACAACAGAGATAAAACTCTTCCAGGCCGAAGCCTCAGTGTCATTCATGCATTTGGTAAAATTGGAATCGTTCATGAGTTTATGAATATGAGGACCATCAAAGATTCCAGATTTTTGTTTTTCCATGCTCAGTCCAGGGAATGATCTACAAATGTACTTGAAGCAATTACCTGTTTTGTCCAAAGCCCTAACAAATTGCTTCATCAATCCTAGCTTAATATGAAGCGGTGGGAGAATGATTTTGTTCTTGTCCACCAGGGGCTTGTTGATGATATTCGCAGCACCAACAATCATTTCTACCCTTGTAGGCCATAACAGTTTTTTCCAATGATTTTGCTTCGCCCTGCTATCCCAGAGGCACTTAGGTGTTTTGTGTATCCAGACTGGATAATGGACAGCATGATTGGCAATTTTTGTCAGTGCACAATCTGCCATATGTATGCACTATTGGAGCAGGAGGTCCAGGGTGAATACCAATGTTACAGATGTGAGCCTGTTGCTAATCTAGAAGCTCGCATTTTAGATCTGGAGGAGCAGAATGCAACACTGAGGGTCATTGACAAAAATTAGAGGAGTTTGCTTCTCACTGAGCAAGAATTTAGTGGGCTAAATGTTGGGGATGAAGTACTAGATCAGCAGGAGGAGCCATGTAGGTGGGTTAATGAAGTAAGGGAGAGTTTTATGGGTACCAGAAAAAGGAAGACCAGTTCAGTTCCTGAGCTTCCTAGCAAAATTGCCAAGTTGTGTCATAATGCTAAGGCATCAGTCTTAGAAATGGCAAGCCTACTGGACACTTCTCTTCGTTGGAGCCAGAAGAGCAGCCCCATGAGTAGTCGGGGGGGGATGGGAACGCAGGTAGGAAAAGACAGTTAGTAGTTATAGGGGACTCTATAATTAGGAAGACAAATAGAATAATTTGTCGCCAAAACGCCTCAACCGACTGGTTTGCTGCCTCCTTGGTACCAGGGTTTGGCATGTGGTGGACTGGATGGAAAAATTACTGGGACCTGTTGTGGTTCATGTTGGAACCAATGACAGGATACATGGTAGGTGGAGAATGCTAAAGAATAATTTTAAAGAACTGGGACGACATTTACGTAACTTGATGCCTACACACAAGTTCTAAAGGAGTGTATGATATGACAGTATAAATGAAAGTGTTATACAGCAAACATTTTTGCCGCATAACACTCAACATTGTTGCATAGAGTGTTATGCGCAAAACTTTGTATATCAGTTTCGCACTAAACTTTGGTGCATTCTAGACGCATTAAAATGTGGCCCGAGTGGTCCTTAGTGCTGTTCAGTGATGAAAATGTATTCACTCTGAGGAACTATGACTGGCTGCTAACGATGCTGGAGACATCAGGTAGAGCACTATGCATCAGCCAGGTCTGGTACTGGTTAGGTACCCTTACGGTCATGTAGCACACAAACCACGCTGATGTAAACATTTACAAATGGTGTGACATGACACTTGGTTGCCTCTCATCTCCGTTAAATGTGCCTGGAGTTGTGTGGCATCCATCATCCGATTCCGCAGGGCGTGGTTTACAATGAAGTGCTCATCAGTGTGTGATGGAGCCAAAGGACAACCACTTTGCCTTTCTGTGACTCTGACATAATTATTAATAAATTAAAATTTACTGAGGATGAACAAATGAAAATCAGACATTGTGGTTGAATGTTGGTTCAACTAAAAAAAAATAAAAAAAATAGACAAAAATGATAGTACCCTAGAAAAGATTAAAAATAATTTTTTTCTAAGGAAATTTTAAACAAAGAGCCTGAAACTATTTCCAAAGAGATTAGAGATGAATTCCAAGGTCAAGATACATCAGTATCAGATCTAACAATGTGTCACGGTCATTTATAAAGTGGGCTTAAAATAAGACAATCGAGGAGGAAACCATTGTTGAAAGCAAATCGTAAAAAAGGAAGACTGGAATTTGCCAAAATGCATATTAGCAAGCCACAAAACTTCTGGGAGAATGTACTTTGGTCAGATGAAGCAAAACTGGGGCTTTTTGGCAAGTCACCTCAGCTCTATGTTTACAGACGCAAATAAATAATATGAAGAGAAGAACATTGTTCCCATTGTGAAATATGGAGGAGGCACAGTTATATTTTGAGGTTGCTTTGCTGGTTCAGCAAATCCATGCAGGGTTCAGTGAAATCTCAAGACTATTGAGGCATTCTGGAGTGAAGTGTGCTGCCCAGTGCCTACCCTGATCTAAATCTTATTGAACATCTGTGAAAGGAGATGGAACATGCAGTTTGGAGAAGGCACCTTCCCACCTGAGACAGCAGGAGCCTCACCCGAGGAGTGGGCCACAATACCTGTGGTAAAGTACAGAAGCATTATTGAGAGTTACAGAAATAATTTCTTTGCAGTTATTGCCTCAAAATGTTGTGTAAAAAAATATTAAGCAAAATGAACCATAATTTTTGCACAAGCCAGTTCATTTTTTATATTTTTACATTTTTCCATTGAACCACAATTCAAATGCAATGCTTGATTTTCATTAGTTGATTTTCAGTAAATCTAAATGTATTATTAATTTTACCAGTTTTTAGTTCCGTGAATGTTGTGGGTTTTTCTGTCTTTAATGGAAGGGCACCAACAATTTGGACTTTGTGTGTGTATATATATATATATTTTATATATATATATATATAATATATATATATATATATATATATATATACACTAAATACTATACTATTATTCTAGGGAAACATTTTTGTTGTACCATAGAGAAAAGTATGTCTTGGGTTAGTATTAATTTTGGAAGTCTTCAAGCTACTGCTTGAAGCTTACTGCAGAGATCTTTAGTATCAATATCGTTATTGGAATTATACATCAAAGACTTTTGAAATGGGAGGCTGGATTTCTTCGCCCATTTTTGATTTGTGCCCTAGGCAGTTACCTAGTATGCCGTAATAGTAGCACCCTGCACAAGACACAGCCACGTGTGAATTAATGATTAGAGGGAGTCGTCCATTAAAAACCACGTGAACCTCTACCTCCATGAGGAGTAGACAGTAATGAGAACAGAGACACAAATGACCAGGGTGGCGGCAATAACAAAAAGCTTCTCAAGTCTCTTTCTGATCATCAATATGTTTTCTGAGGAGATGGAGCCTGATGAATCCTTCTGGACACAAGATGGGGGAGAGGTTTAAGGTCCTGTCCCCTCAGTGTCATGGTGTCTCTGTGATGCACTTAGGTCACCTCCACCTCACCACGCTGGTGACAGGATTAGCACGCCCAGCATTTAGGTTCTGTTCTCTGAGGTCTCTGATTAAAGGCTGGAAGAATCTGATCTTCTTGGGGCAGTAAAGGTCACTTAGCCCCTGTGAGGGGATTATGGAAAAAAGAAACAGCAAATCTGATAATCACTGATCCCATGAATGGTTCCCATCAGATAAGACGTCACTATTATATGATTATTACACCTCAGAGCAGACTGTCTTTAATAACATTCACAGGAGGACACTGAGGAGCTCTGGAATATCCACAGAACTTTGAAGCATCCACAATACTGCAAATTGAACTTAAATGTGCCAGAGCGTTAAGCAGCGTGCTGAATATATATGCCAGAAAAATATATACCCCAGCATATATTAAGAAAATGGAAAGAAATGAAAACAGGTTGGAACAAACTTCCTTGGTGTCTACGGCAGCGGTTTCAGATTGTGCCCCATCCTTAATCTCTAAAACTTGGCATCACAGGAGTCTAACATAATGATGTATTTAATTTTCTTCTGTTGCCCTCCACACCCAACAATTCTTAGTGTTCTTATTAATATTACAAGATACCAGTGTCGGACTGGGGTGTCTGGGGCCCACCAGTGGAGCTGATTCTTGGGGCCACCAGTGGAGTTGATTCTTGTGGGCCAAGAGAGGAGCTGATACTTGGGCCTCACCAGTGGAGTTGATTATTGGGGCCCACCAGTGAAGCTGATTCCTGAGGCCGACCAGTGGAGTTGATTCTTGGGGCCCACCAGTGGAGTTGATTCTTGGGGTCCATTAGTGGAGTTGATTCTTGGGGCTCACCAGTGAAGTTGATTCTTGGGGCCCACCAGTGGAATTAATTCTTGGGGCCAACCCTACAACTACTGTACATACTGCACATACTGCACATGACTCTACTACACTGTCTCTTGCTTTCTGCCTTCTATTACCCTGCCTTTCTCCCTGAAAAGCAGCCGAGGGGCCCACAATGCCCAGGGGCTCATTTGTGGCTTCTTCTATTCCTCTGTGGGCCAGTCTGAGTCTGCACAATACACACATGTGCTGATCACACCGGCCACTTTACCACATATCTATAATAGGTTTTTCTCCTGGCTCACTCACTTACATCTTTTACTTAGTGTAGGTTTTTTTTAACCCCTTAATGACCACAATATGTCTTTTGTTGGCAGGGCAAAAAATGAGCTGGCATCAGTGCCCTGTCCTAGGTGAAACAGAGGCTCAAGGGTGTAAAGACAGACAGGACCCTGCTCTAGAGGCAAAGAATGGACATAACTCAGATCCCAGCTGTCTAACCCGTTAGATACCGCACTGAATAGTGACCATTGCATGTATGTGGTTTTCAAGGGAGGAAGTTCCTTCTCTCACCCTATTAGCACCCCATGCAATGTCTTCCCAGGGAGCTGTTGGATTTACACGGTAGCTGGGGACATAATGAAAGCTCCCAGATCTGACTGCTGTGTATGCTCTTTAAAATCCCTAACTATGTAATAAATAAATGAATAAAACCTATACATCATTGGTATTACTGCAGCCGTAATGACCCAAACTATAAGATTATCCATTATTTATCTCACATGGTGAACAGCATTAAAATCTAAACATAAAAATGATGCAAAAATTGCAATTCTCTGCTAATTTTCTTCCAAATAAACATAATAGAAAGCAAATAAAAAAAAAAAATAGCTCTTATCACAGATCTGTCAACAGAAAAATAAAATTGTTATATAGGTCCTGGAATATAGAAACACACAAAATATATAAAGACTGTCTAGATCTAAGACTTTCTTTGTTGCCCATAGCAACCAATTAGAGCGCCCTATCATTTCACATAGTGCTCTTAAAAACTGAAAGAGAGCTCTGATTGGTTGTTATGGGCTCTGATTGATTGACAACAAAGAAAGTCTTAGGGCGACATGTATGAATCTCGCCGCGTCGGAGCGCACGTTCTCGCAAGTTTTCCGGCGAAATTTGCGCCTCATATATGTCGACGTCGGGGTGCGCTCATACATGCGGTGTAAAGTCGGCCGCGCCTCGTCAGTGTGTGGGGTGCAGTGCGGGACTTAGGCGCAGAAGGGACTGCGCCTAACATGTATTCCGATTCGAGACAGGCTGGAAAACAGCGAGAAATCATTAAAGATGTCCGTGAGGCATGGATTATGAATCAAAAAATCGCCTTTAATAGGTGTAAAACATTATCTGAAAAAGAGCTCAAACCTACTAAAAAAATACATTAATAAAATCACTTTCCAAAAATCAAGAACGGCGCTACATCAAGAATTGGGATATTGGAAATTACCGGGAAATACAGTAATTCAAATTCTGTAAGCTATTCTCATTGGTCGGCAGAGACCAGCCAATCCGAATAGGAGCGACAGTCAACCATTAAAACCTATGGAGAACTAGTGACCAATCAAAATCAAAGGCGGGACAGTTCAAAAAACAGTAAAAAAGCAGAAAAGAGCTGATTGGTTGAACTAGCGGGGACTTGGCAATCCTGGCCAATCAGAGCGCAAGCTACTTTCTCCCATTGTAGTCTATGGAGAGATGGGGGCACTGAAATCTCAGCGCCGTGAAGCATAGAGTATGAATCAAAAAAATCGCCTTTATAAAGGCGTCAAACATTCTCTGAAAAAGAGCTCCAACCTACGAAAAAAATACATAAATAAAATCACTTTCCAAATATCTAGAACGGCGCAACATCGGGAATTTGGATATTGGAAATTGCCGGGAAATACAGTCATTCAAATTCTGTAAGCTATACTCATTGGTCGGCAGAATAGGAGTGACAGTGAACCATTATAACCTATGGAGAAATATTGACCAATCAAAATCAAAGGCGGGACAGTTCAAAATACAGTAAAAATGCAGAAAAGAGCTGATTGGTTGAGCTAGCGGGGGCGTGGCGATCCCGGCCAATCAAAGCGCAAGCTACTTGTCCCCTTGTCGACTCTGGCCGGATGGGGGCAAGGCACTCTTGGCTCTCAGCGCCATGCGGCATGGAGTATGATTAAAAAAAATCATTTTTATTAGTTGTAAAACATTTTCTGAAAAAGAGCTGAAACCTTCTATAAACATAAATCAATCAAATCCCTAACAATGCGCTTGTCTCCATCACCGGCGCTAATCGGGAATTGTGAATAGAGAATTCCCGGGGGGAAAATACAGTAATTCAAATTCTTTAAGCTCTTCTCATTGGTCGGCAAAAACCAACTAATCAAAATAGGAGCGACAGTGATCCATTATAACCTATGGAGAATTATTGACCAATCAAATTCAAAGGAGGGACAGTTCAAAATACAGTAAAAAGCCAGAAAAGAGCTGATTGGTTGAGCCCAGGCGGCAGATATGAATCCACCAATCATATGTAGTGCGTCTATTTTGAGTGGAGAAAGAAGGACGCGATAGAAGGGCACCCTAAAAGTTATTACTGTCTATGGGAAATATTCTAGTACTGTGATTGGTTGGGGGGAAGAGGGACTCGTCCAGCTTAGCCAATCAGCGGGTGAGCTACTTATCTCATAGATATGTAGAAAAAAAAAGAAAAAATGGAGAGGGCGCTCTATGTGAAAGTACGTCTAATAAAACAAAGATAGAAAATAAATATAGGGTGCTCACCTGATGGCGTTGTGCTATTATTGTAGAGGCACAACGCTCATAGAAACCTGGTTGGCTAAAATTAAGTCCAATACCCCTGGAAAGGAAAGACCTCGGGGACCAATACTGGAACCACAAAAAGTAGGACCGGGCGCTCGTCCGTAGAAATTAATCCTTGTGATGTATTGTTTTCCACAGACAGCCGTCGTTAGGCTCCTTCAAGGCAGCATAGACCTGCAGTAATATTAGCCCTAATATTACTACAGGTCTATGCTGCCTTGAAGGAGCCTAACAATGGCTGTCTGTGGGAAACAATACATCACAAGGATTCAAATTTCTACGGACGAGCGCCCGGTCCTACTTTTTGTGGTTCCACTTATCTCATAGAGTTCTATGGGGAAAAGAAATGCAGAGCGAGCTCTGTTTGTGATTGGCTAAGTTAAAAGAGGCGCAGTTATTTGGACCAATGGGAGAGAGAGGAACGCTCTTATGGGTTTTCTAATGCAATCTATAATAAAACTGTACATGGCCGAAATCAAAAAGATAATAACTCCCGAAGTTGTACCGATGTGTATATAAAATGAACAATAATATGGGGGTAACGAAAAAAATAAATATTAATTCAATAAATTCATTTTTATTTCTTTATTTTCGTTACACCCATCTATAGATTCATTGGCCTAACGGAAAAAAAAAGAAAAAAAAATTTAATTTATTGAAATAATATTTTTTTTGGTTACCCCCATATTATTGTTCATTTTATATACACATCGGTACAACCTTCGGGAGTATTATCATGTGATTCGGCATGTACAGTTTTATTATAGATTGCATTAGAAACCCATAAGAGCGTTGCTCGCTCTCCCATTGGTCCAAATAACCACGGGCCCCTTTTAACTTAGCCAATCACAAACAGAGCTCGCCCCTGCATTTCTTTTCCCATAGAACTCTATGAGATAAGTAGCTCAGCCGCCGATTGGCTAAGCTGGACGAGCCCCTCTTCCCCCCAACCCCAAACCCCAGTACTAGAATATTTCCCATAGACAGTAATAACTTTTAGGGCGCCCTTCTATTGCGCCCTTCTTGCTCCACTCAAAATAGACACACTACATTTGATTGGTGGATTCATATCTGCCGCCTGGACTCAACCAATCAGCTCTTTTCTGCCTTTTTACTGTATTTTGAACTGTCCCGCCTTTGAGTTTGATTAGTCAATAATTCTCCATAGGTTATAATGGGTCCCTGTCGCTCCAATTCTGATTGGCTGGTTTTTGCCGACCAATGAGAAGAGCTTAAAGAATTTGAATTACTGTATTTCCCGGCAATTCTCTATATCACAATTCCTGATGTAGCGGCGGTGACGGCGACAAACGCATTGTTCGGGATTTGATTGATTTATGTTTATAGAAGGTTTCAGCTCTTTTTCAGATGATATTTTACACCTAATAAAAATTATTTTTTAATCATACTACATGCCGCATGGCGCTGAGAGACGAGATTTCATTACCCCCATCTGGCCATAGACTACAATGGGACAAGTAGCTCGCGCTCTGATTGGCCGGGATAGTCAAGCCCCCGCTAGCTCAACCAATCAGCTCTTTTCTGCATTTTTACTGTATTTTGAACTGTCCCGCCTTTGAATTTGATTTGGGCAATATTTCTCCATAGGTTATAATGGGTCCCTGTCGCTCCTATTCTGATTGGCCAGGATTGCCAAGCCCCCGCTAGCTCAACCAATCAGCTCTTTTCTGCATTTTTTACTGTATTTTGAACTGTCCTGGCCTTTGAATTTGAATTGGTCAATACTTCTCCATAGGTTATAATGGGTCCCCGTCGCTCCTATTCTGATTGGCTGGTTTCTGCCGACCAATGAGTAGAGCTTACAGAATTTGAATTACTGTATTTCCCGGCAATTTCCAAGATCCTAATTCCTGATGTAGCGCCGTTCTAGATTTTTGGAAAGTGATTTTTTTATTTTATTTCTTTTTTTAAGGTTTGAGCTCTTTTTCTGATCATGTTTCACACCTAATAAAAGCGTTTTTTTTTGGAATCATACTCCACGCCGCATGGAGCTGAGAGCCAAGATTTCTTTTGCGATCTTCTATATGTTTCCTCTCATGTTACGTTCTCGCTTCATTTCGCCTCCTCCGGATCATTTAGACCAGAATCAACTAGGTCTGCCTGTTGGAGCTGGCGAGCGCTGCAATGCGCCTCACTTTGCCGACCCGCGATCGTACATGCCTTGGAGTTTTCTTACGCGCTGCGTCCCGCCCCGGAACGCCCACACCGCGCCCACACCGCGCCCATTGCACTCCCCTTAATGTTAGGCGCATCCGAAAGTGGCGAACGCTGCGCCTGACATCACATCCTTGCGTCCGACAGGGGATTCGGGCCGGTGAGGCGCATTATATACCAGAAATCGGGCGCAAATCCCGTTCATACATGTCGCCCTTAGACCTCGACAGTTTACATACATGTCCCACTCAATATTTTATTTAAAAAGTAATTTGTTGTGCAAAAGGGAAAAAAAGTAAAAAAAAAAAACTATAGGACAAAGGTATTGCCGTAATGATACTGACCCATAGAATAAAGTTATCACAGTTTACCATATGATATATATGGCATAAATTTAAAATGCAAAAAAAAAACAGCGGTCAAATTACTGGTCTTTGTTCCAGTTCTCTCTAAAAGAGTTAATAAAAGTTAATCAATAAGTTATACCTACCCCAAAATTGTGGCATTAACAGATAAAACTGGTTTTGAAAAAAACAAGCCATGATATTGCTGTGTCGACAGAAAAATAAAAAAGTTATGGCGACGATGAACAAAATAAAAAAAAAATCACTTGTTCCAAAAAATGTCCTCAAAAGTGTCCATGGAATAACATCACAGCCTATTCAAGTGTCCCTGGAGACTTGTCTCTTAACAATGTCCTGGTCACAGGCCATAACTCACATAAGGCCTGGGGAGAAGACAAGCTCCAACCATGAACCCATAAGCAGCTATGGAAGATGGCTCCTTTTTGTGGCTTAAGTTTCGGAGAACATAAGCTATAACTAAGCCATAGAAAACAGATACATCTGAGAAATGATTACTGTAAAAGGAAAAACAATTACAACCTGAGGACTATAGATATCACCCTGAGGAGAAATGTTCACACGGAGGAATTAAAATGTTCAATACTGTTTTATTGTGCATAGTCAGTTTTATATGATAATAGACACTTTAATGTTATTTAGGTGTCCTTTAATAAACTTTAGATCACAGGTATGTAGCATATGATCATCCACAGCCCTACAACAGGAATTTTTATATTAACCCCATTATTTCCCTAGAACACCAGAAATACTTACATTGACCATTTTACTGTCCTAGAGCACCAGATGTCCTTACATTAATCCAGTCACTGCACTAAGTCGCCAAGATGCAGCATTAGCCCTTCCACTGCCGTCCACTAGGGATATTTACATTAACCCCTGCACTGTCCTAGACCACCAAGGATCCTTATTGATCCACTCAGTGTCCTGGACCACAAGGGATTTTAGCTCTTCTACTGCCTAGGATACTAAGCATCCTTACATTAACTCCCACAATGTTTTAGACCTCCAGTGGGGGGGGTGGGGGGGGTTGCTGGTTCTCTC
The DNA here is from genome assembly GCA_025379985.1 of Phyllomedusa bahiana. Classification (NCBI taxonomy): domain Eukaryota; kingdom Metazoa; phylum Chordata; class Amphibia; order Anura; family Hylidae; genus Phyllomedusa; species Phyllomedusa bahiana. The sequence goes on along the minus strand of JAODAL010002783.1, from coordinate 72,089 downwards.
AGCAGTACCCAAACAGGTTCTTAAAATAACAGAAGGATAATGTGAATTGGGGAGAAGCTGGTTCTTGAGCTGACTTCCTTGAATTCCGCTGTATGTGTGTCCTAATTTCTTAGGCTGCACATACAACTAAATAATCAGACAGGATGTCCACAGCTCCCTACTCAGATATTTGGATATTTAGCGCGTGCTCTTCTTCACTTCTATTTTCAGTGGTGCATTGTGGAATTTAATATAATACAAATAATTTTTGGGGCAAGGTGTGTTGCAATCTATTTTCAGGGAACACAGTAAAGGCAGTAAAGTATCCATCAGTATAGGTACACAGTGGTATACCTTGCTATTGCTGACAGCCAACAGACTGGGTCATTGCCCATAGAATCAGAGCTGCAGAGGACAAGAGAAACATTGAATGGGTTCCTCAGGGGAAGCTCCAGTAATGTAACCGTCCTAATATTGTCAGTTTAATATCTTCAAATTCTTATTTAGTACCAAAGAGTAGCAGAAAGTAACTTTTATTAAATACTCATTAAAACTAGAACTACAACAGTTTCTCTCCCTTAGGCTATGTCTACACAGCACTGAAATACCATCTGATTTTTGGCAGTTTCAGTATTTTGAAACTGCTGAGAATCTGACGGTACACTGTGCTGCATAGACAGCAATGAAAAAACGTACTGTAGTCTATACAGCACGGGTTTTGTAGTTTGCTGTCAGTATCCTGTACATTCAGTTGTACGGGCTGATGGCAAAAACTAAAACCAACCGCGTTTTTTGGCAAATCAGTGACAAAAACTGCAGTCCTGCCTAGGGCAAAATGCCATCTGCTTTCCGACGTTTTTATCCTATTCTGTGTGGGCCATAGCCTTACCGTTTCAAATCCAGGGGAAAGTATCTCCTTCCAGGAGGTATGTCTACCCTCACTGAGGAGTGATGACATCATTCCACTCACTCCCTGTCCCTGCTCCATCTCCTGTCCTGTGGGAAGGGAGAGGATCTCACAGCTCTGCAGACCTCCTGCAATGGTTCTCATGTTTGCACAGCTGTCACCTGCCTCCCAGGCTTCACAAGTAATCCTTGTAATCAGAACACCTCTATTGGTGTAAATAGTTATATATACACCCCCCTAATGTTACATAAAGTGACATCTTGTCATTGTGCCTGGCAGAGTGTATTACATGTGTGTTATATGGGTGGGGGGAGAAGAGTGTTTATATGTGTGTTATATGGGTGGAGGGAGCAGAGTGTATTATATGTGTGTTATATGGATGTGGGGAGTGAATCTAGCATTGCTCAGATCCTTCACATCAGAGCTGTCCCTGGGAGAGGAGCAGAGCAGCTTTCAGTTTCATCAGTTTGACACAGCTCAAAGGGGAGTGAGCAGAGAGAGCCAATCACAGCACAGGGAGTGTCCTGACAGGGGGTTGAACTAAATATCAGTCAGACAATCACAGCAAAGAGAGTGTGGCCTGGCCACAGGCTTCAATTTTAGGTGTAGAACACACAGATTAGATCATAGCTGTTATACTAAATGATTTAGGTAATACAAACCAATTGCAAAAGTGCTTATTTTTACTGTCCCCATCATTAGAGATATGATCTTTGTAGTGAGAAAACCCCTTTACGTTTCCTATCATCAAGTATTGGAGCCCTGTCTCATTTTGCTATGGGGCCCTATTAATGCTAGTGATACCCCTACATAGACTATAAGTTACTATTTGGATAGTTGTATGGATTTAAGCAAAGGTGGCTCTGTTGTAAGAGGAAGGAGATGGTTCATGCATACTGTTTTTACTGCTAGGAGCATTGAGTAAAGGCAGACATGTCTTTGGGACGGAGACCTACTTGTGTAGATATAAGCAAGGATGGGTCTGCAGTAATGGGAAGAAGTATGTGTGTGAATAGTGTTTAACAGTGAGGAGGGTGGGACTTAAGAATAGATGTAACTTCCTATTTTCTCTCTCTTCCTCTTTCATGCACCAGAAGAACTTGAGGAAACATTTCCCTCCCACCCGGCCCTATTTTAGCTTTAACCTGTACAATGATGCCAGTATTATTATATCTCTGTATACTGCCTCTATATCTATATTTTGTATTAGAAACAGTTTTATTATGATATTGATAAGTTACATGTTGGCATTATTCTCTTATGTTTTTCCTCTACTGAGTGCTGTAGGATGATTCTTCAGAAGTCCGGAATTCACTATTTTGGTATCTTTTTCATAGGTTTGCCTGGACATTTCTAGTTGTAGGAAGGAAGGAAGGAAATAAATACACATTTTTAAAACTTTCCTAGCTTTTGTGTTGCAGTTTTTGAGTCAGGTGGAAGTTTCACGCCAAGTTATAGTGGACTAATTTTAACTAATGGATGATGCTTACCCTCGTGGCGTGAAGAGACTGAGCTTTGGAAGTGGCCAGCCTTAAAGATGGCAAAATGATAATGTCATACAGGGGTGGGCACGGTGAATCAGCAGGAGTGAGGATCTTCCGTAGGGTCATTGGTGCCCTTATGTGTGCTGGCTCTACTAGAATGGCAACTGTAGTGCACTGTCCCTTTATTTCTGTCTGGCCTGGTGCTGTATGTCAGTGCTCACACAATGGCCGAGCACTTCACCTGACTCCTTCTGCATTTGTTGTTCTCCTTTGGTTTTAATAAAGCTGTGGTCATTTTGACAACAAAAAATAATGTGTTTTGTGCATTTATTGCAAAGTTTAAGTTATGGTAGTTTGGGTTGTATTAGGTGGAGGAAAGGTTCATCTCATATTCAAACGAAAAGGTGGCAACCTTAACTTAGGCATAAGCTTTGTACCAGATTTAATGTGCCTTGAGGTAATGTATTGTCCAATAACATAAGCTACCTTTACTTTGGTGGTCTCTCATTATTTATCTACAGCTGAATGGTGGGCTTCAAGAATTATTTCTTGTAGTCTTCACAAGGTACTATAGTCCGACACTTCCTGTGGTGCAAAGATCTCACCTTGTTGAATTCAAAACAACCCTCTGCTTTGCCGTTTTATAAACAGAAAAAAAGTTCCAAAAAACTGGTATTGACACATCCAAAAATGTCAGATCTATTAAAATATAACATTATTTATCCCCTACCATGAACATTGTAGGAGAAAAAAAAATGTCAATGCTAAAGTTGCATTTATTTGGTTATTTTACATCCCCCAAAAACTAAATAAAAAGTGATAAAAAGTAACATAGATCCCAAATTTTTGCTGACAAAAAAAAAAAGCCTATACTCAGGTTCAGGGATTGAAAAACCAAAAAGTTATTGGTGACAGAAAGTACCAAAACATAACGAAAACTCTGCAAATTTTATATCACCAGGTAATACTGATTTGCAGAATACAGATAACATGTGAAGCCGACTGGAGAACTCTATAATAAAAGAAAAAAAACACATGAATTGTGTAAATAGGATTTTTTTTTAAATGACACTCCACAGCGTATTGGGGGAGTTCCAAGTACATTATATGCTATGGTCAATGGTACCATTAAATAGTACATTTTGTCTCGCAAAAAAACAAACCATAGGTCTATCTAGAAAAAAAATGGTTTTAAGAGTTTAACGTATACTTTTTTGCTGTATGCAGGGCCATCTTAACACTATTGAGGGGCCCCCCGAGCAAAGCAGTGCAGTGGGCTCTGCCCAAATATGACACTACATAAGGCCAATCCTCTATCCATCCTCAGGCACCCCCAATTATGCCCTGTTTCCTCCAGCAGGCCAGCACCAAAACTATGGCTGTTTTTAATCAGAACAGAGTATAGCTAGAACCCTCATACCTTGAACAGTATAAAGGTCCGGAGAGGCATGAAGAGTTGTATGTTTTAGAGTTGGTTCCCATCTGAGGCCACCTTGCCATTGGTGGATAGACTCTCACAGTTTTGATCAGAAAATGTGCACTAAGAGCCTTAGACGTTTATATTTACTAGATGTAGCAGAAATTAAATTAAAGATTTTTAAAATACTCCTGTTTATGTGTTGGGAATTTGCTGTTTGGTTTAAATTCTGTGTAGAGTTCCCGGGACCCAAAGGGGATGTTTTTTAAAAAAAATAAACATAATATAAAGGGCTATAAAAAATTTTTTTCCTATTTAAAATTTACTTCAAAAAACGATGGTTATACAGTTACCAAATAACGCTAATATACATAGAACAAATATTATCACCATTCGTCCAACCACCTGGGCCCTCTATGCTCATAAGAGGGACTGGGAAAAGCCGAGTGGGGCCCAAGGGAAAAAGGGAACACCCCTGACTGAATCCATTTTATATTATACCTTTTTCCAATAAAACACCCTAAGGGTAGGCCCACACTTAAATTTTTAATCGTCAATTCAAAACTTTAAAAAACGCTTCCAATGCGGATTCAATAAGTATTTTACATTCTTATTGCATGTGGATGTAGGGTAGTTTTTTACTTGCAGATTACAATCAAAAAACAGGGACTCGGTTTAAATTTTTTTTGGGTTTTATTTTACACAAATTTTTTTAGCCACCCCCCAGTGACTTAAAATAGTAAATTTTCAGGGTTTTTGAATTTTTTGTGCCACATGGGTTTTGAACACCAACAGCTGAAAATACACATTGTATGAACTTCAACATGTATATTCTATTGAGGTCAATGGGGATGATTTACTTTTGGATTTAGAGGAGTGTGGATGAAGCCTAAGGATACATTTTCTTACATTGCCTTATAGGTTTTTATCGAAAAAATTTTCCACGTGTAGTTTCCAATGCTCTGTAAAGAGACCAGGGGGAAGGGTCTGTGTGTAAATTTAAAAGGAAAAGGGAAAGGGGTTTTTGGGTTCACGGACTCTTATGATGGGGCCCGAGGTTGAAAATTAAAGGGTTTGGTAAAGGGTTTTGGGAAATCTAAAGTGTTTTCCCTTGATTAGAAATGAATAACCCCATGAAATAAGAGTTTTTTTTTAAAACTCCTTTTTGCTGGGGTTCTTTTTTTTTTTTTTCCACGTTAAATTTTTCCCCTCCTCCCCTTCCCAGACCCAAAACTTTTTTTTTTTTTTTCTTTTTCTTTAGACATTTGAGGGCTTTTATTTGTTGGGACAAGATGTATTTTCTAATGGTAATAAAAATTAAACACCGGCACACCCAAATGTATGCAAGTATGAAACATTTTTTTAAACAAGGGAAAATAGTATTATCCCAATTTGCTCCTTTTGTAGGGGAATAAATAGTTCCTTTTCCCCTCGCAAAATTTAAATGGGAACAGCATTTTGTATTTAGAGTTTGATGTCACTGTGGTGACTTTTTCGGCCAGCGGGGCCTTTTTCTGAAAAAAAACATTTGGGAGAAATATAGCCCATAATGGGCGCCCATGTATGAATCCCCCCGGGTCGAAGCCCTTTTTTTTTCCCCGCCATTTCCCCCCGGGCGGAATCTGCGCCTGATTTATGTGGGGGCCCGGGCCCGCGCCCCATACATATCATGTAAAGCCCGGAGCGCCCCCCGCCGGGTTTTCGGGCGCAGTGCGGGAATAAAAGGTGCCGTGGGGGGCTGCGCCTATGTTTTGCCGCTGGGGGGGTTTAGGGCGATCATACTGGGGGGGAAAATTCCCCCGGCCCTCCCAGTGCGTGGGGGGCAGTGGGGGAATGAGGCGAAGTTCGGCGCTGCTTCTGAGTTTTGTCCCGGAGGTATTGCGATAATTCTTGGGGGGAAAAAGCCCCGCCTCGCCAGTGCGTGGGGCACAGGCCGGGGGGGACTTTGGGGGGCAGTGCGGCCCTCCCGCCGAAGTTTTCGCCGCCCGAAAAGAGAGCTCAAACATGCGGGGAAAAGTCCCCCGCCCTCGCCGGGGTGTGTGGGGCGCGTGCGGGGACATGGGCGCCGTGCGAGACTGCGCCAAAAAATTCTTTCCGTGCGAGACAGGCTAAGGGGGAGGAAGTAAATTTTAAACATGCCCGGTGCGGAATAAAAAATCCAAATCCCCTTTTTATAAAGGGGTTCTACATTCAGGAAAAGAGCTAAAATTTTTAAAAAATAATAATTACATACAAAAAAAATCACTTCCCAAATACCCCAAATTCAAAATTAAAGGATATTGGAAATTGCCGGTTTTACTTTTTTTTCAAATTCTGAAACCTATTCCCCCATTGGGCCCGGGAAAACCGGCCAAAAAGAATAGGAGCGAAAATAAACTATTAAAAGCTAGGGGGAAAAATTGCAAACCCAAAACCCCCGGGCGGGATAATTCAAAATGCAGAAAAAAAGGCTGCAAAGAGCTATTGGCTGAACTAGGGGGGGCTTGGCAAATCTCAGCCAATCAAAAAATTGGGAGCAAAAAGCCCCTTTCTAGGCTTTTGGGAAAAGTTTTAACCAATAGAATACGAGTGACAAAGTCCCATTCTACCCTAGGGGAAGTTTACCCCAATCAAACCCCACGGGGGAAAATTCAAAAAACCATTAAAACAAAGAAAAAGAGCTGATTGGCTGACTAGTGGGGGCTTGGCTATCCAGCCAATCAGAGCGCGTTATTTTCCCCCTTTATACTCTATGGGGGAGAGCGCCAAACTCAAATCTCGGCGCTCAGGGGCCCCCCGCGCGGCTTTGAATTTTAAATTTCCAAAAATTTTATTTTTATACATTGTAAAACTTTTTTCAGTTTTAAAGCCCAGAACACTTTTTTTAAAAAATAAAGCAGTTAAAAACCCGAAAAAAACGAGTTCGTCAATCAGCCCGGGCGCTAATGGGAATTGCAATAGGGGAAAATTTTCCCCCGGAAAGACGTAATTCAAATTGTTTAACTATTCTAAATTGGTGGGCAAAAACCCACCCAATCAAAATTAGGAGCGATTTTTCCCCAAAATTTATTTCCTTTTGGAGGAAAAATTTGACCAATCAAATAGGAGCGACAGGGCCCTTTATTTTCCTATGGAAAAAAAGGGGCCCAAATTATATTCAAAGGGGGGCCCAGTTCAAAATACATAAAAAGGCAAAAACGGGGTGTTTTGGTTGAAGCGGCGGGGCTTTTTCCACTTTCTAATCAGAGCGCATTTTCTTTCTCATAGATTCTATGGGGAATTAAAATTTTAAAAAGGGGAGCCGAAAATTTGGACCAATGGGAGGGAGCGACGCTTTTTTGGGGTTTTTAAAAATTGTTTTTGGGTAAAAAATGAAACAGGGCTAAAATTCAAATTAAACCCCAAAAGGGAATTTTCCGATGTGTATATAAAAGTAATCTAATAGGGGGTAAGGGAAAAAAAAAATTTTTAAAATTCAAGAAAACTTTGTTTTTTTCTTTATTTTCGTTCCCCCCCAAAAACTTTTTGGTTCCTTGGCAAAACAAAAAAAACCCGAAATAAACATTTTTTAATGTTTTTTTTTTTTTTTTTCCTTTTACCCCCTTTTTTAATTTTTCGTTTTTAAAATTCACATGGGCAAAAACCCTTGGGTGTAGTTTTTATAATTTTTTTTCCCCCATGTACATTTTTTTTACCAATTGCATTAAAAAAACCCCCTAGGAGGGGTCGCTCGCTCCCCATTGGCCCAAAATTTAAACGGGGGGCCTCTTAAAAATTTTTTTTCCCCCAAATAAAAACTGTATGAGAAAGCAGCTGCGCTCTGTTTGGCTAAGCTGGATGACCCCCCGCTGCTTAAACCAATCAGCTCTTTTTTCTCCCTTTTTTTACGGGAAATTTTAAAACTGTCCCCCCTTTTAAATTATGTTTGGCCATTTTTCTCCATAGGTTTGAAGGGGCCCACTGTCGCTCCTTTTTCTAAATTGGTCAATTATCCTCCATAAGAAAAAATTGGGACTTTTTTTGCGTCTTTTCTGATTGGCTGGCTACCCGAGCCCCCGTTTGCTCCCCAAATCAGCTCTTTTCTGCATTTTTATTTATTTTAAATTTTTTCCCCCCGGGGTTTTGGATTGGTCAATTTTTCCCCCATAGCTTTTAATTTGGGTTTACTTTGTCCTATTTGATTGGCCAGTTTCTGCCGACCAATTTAAATAGGTTTCAGATTTTTGGGAAATTTCTGTATTTTTCCCGGGGAATTTTTCAAAATCCTTTTTTGTTGATTTTGCGCCCTTCTGAGTTTGGAAAAAATGTGGTTTTTTTTATTATGTGTATTTTTAAAGTGCAGCTCTTTTGACACTGGTTTTTCCCCCCTTTATAAAGGCGATTTTTTTCCCATTCTTTTCTCCTGTGATGGGGGCGGAGCGCCGAGATTTCTGTCGCCCTCTTCGATTTTTGTTCCCCCGCATTTCCTTTTTTGCTTCACTTCGCCTCGGCCCGGGGCATTTCGAAAAAGTCTGCTTTTTGGGGCGGGGCCCGAGATTTTCTGTGGGGGTCTTCGATTTCCCCTTCCTCACATGTTTGGATCCTGCTTCACTTTGGGGGTCTTTCCGGAGGAAATTTAAAACCAAAAAAAAACCTGGTCGCTTGTCGGGGCTGGGCCCAGTGCCGCGATTTGGCCCGGCCCCCGATGGTACATTTCCTCGGACTTAAAGACGCGCCGCGTCCCGCCCCCGGAAAAGCCTTCACCGCGCCCCAAACCCTCCCACTGCCCCCCCTTCAGCGGACCCCCGCCGAAAGTGGCGAACCCCTGCGGCCCCCCCAGCGGGGTTGGGTGGGAGGCGCAGTGTACACCAGAAAACGGCGGGAAAACCCGTTCCCTTAAAAGTCGCCCAAGGGGTAAAACAAAAAATTGGCAATTTAATTAAAAAAGAGGAAAAAAAAAAAGATAGTGCAAATGGGAGAGAAGGCCCAAAAAAAAGTGGAAGGAAAAAAGGGGAAGGAAAAAAGTGTGGGGAGAAAGGAAAAAGAAAAAAAGGGGTAAAAATTAGAGGAAGGAGAAAATAAAGGGAAAAAAGGGGGACAAAAAGATGTAAGGGGAATAAGGGTGAAAAAAAATAGAGAAACCCCGTAATGCGTTTTAAAAGTAATTTATGATAGGGGAAAAAATACCAGCAGTGCTGAGTTTTATGGGTTTTGGGGGTAAAAAAGAAAGGAAAGGGGAAATAATAGTGGACTAGTAGGGGGTGGATAGAGGGAGGTAGAAATGGCCCAAGGGGGAAATTTCCCTTTAAATAGGGGGGAATCCCTATGAGGCGGTTTGGGGGGAGGAAATACAAGAACATAAAAAATATAAGGGAAAAGAGTTTGGGAAAGGGGAATGGTTGCATTTAAAAGAAATTTTGGGGGTATGGGTAAAAAAAAGGGTTTCCCCGGGAAGGGGGTGGGGAAATTTATGCTTGGGAAAACCCCCATTTTTTCACTTTTTTTTCTCTTTTCCCCCACACCCTCTTCATTTTCTCGCCGTTCTCACTCAGTCTTTTCTGATTTTGCCCTTTCCCTTTCTAGCCATTCCCCCCGTCCTCTTCCATGCGTGGCTTCTGGTTTCCCCCGTGACCCTTTTTTAGGCGTCCCCGCGCCCCCCTTTCCTGGCGCTGTCCCCTTTTTTCCCACCGGAAAAGTTTTTTTCCGGATTCTCCTCCTGGCGCTAGGAATTTTTTTCATCTCCCCTCTGGTTACCTTTGTCCCCCCCAACCCCTATTCCTTTTATTTATTATTTTTTCTTTTTATTTTTCCTCAGCCTCCACCGCCCCATACGGATTCCCCCCTACTTATAGGTAATTCCCTTGGGCCAAATTTTTTACCTCCCTTATTCCAAATTCTACTAGTAAATTATTATGTTACCCCTTTTTTTTCTTTTTTTGCCGCCCTTTCCCCCAAAAACTCAGCCCACTGCTGGTATTGTTGCTATCATCAATTATCTTAAACCCAAATTTCGGTATACTCTATGTTTTTCTCCCTTATATCAACTTTTTCAAACTTCTTGTCCTCCTTTCCCCCTTTTATTTTCTCCTTTCCCCTAAATTTTTTTCCCTTTTTTTCTTTTTCCTTTTACCCTCACTTTCTTCCTTCCCCTTCTTTCCTTCCACTTTTCTTTCCTTCTCTCCCCTTTTTCAAATATCTCTCCTTTTTTTTCCCCCTTATATTATTGCCATTTTTTTGTGACTCATTATGTTTTATAATTTTTCCTAGATGTTGTTTGGGGAAAGGCCTGTGGGCCGAAACGTCACACAGTTTACATCTTTCCTAACTACACCTGCTGTTCCTATTTTTAAATTTTGTGCGTAAAACGGGTTATTTATTCTCCCACTTTATGGGGGGAAAATTTGGAAAAATTTCCCATTTAATTCGAAATAAAATGATCCCCCTAACTTGCATACATTTTGGTTTTGCCGGTGTTTATTTCCATTTTTTTTTTAAAAGTAAAAAGGGCTTTTTCGACCCTTTACAAACCCGAGCACCCCCTTTCCTTTTTATTGCCTAAGATGGTGTGCATGACTTTTTATTTTCAAAAAAGTTTTCTTTCTAATGGTGTCCCTTTCGTTTCCAAAAAGGAAAAAATACGGGGAAAAAGGGAAAAAAAATTCAAATTTGGGGGAAGATTTAAAAAAAAAAAAAAAAAAAAACGACTTGCCCATGTTTTTGGGCCCTTTTGCTTTTACAGCGTTCATCTTTGGAAAAAAAAAAAAAAGTATGGTTTTTGTTTTGTTTTCATACTGTAAAAAAAAGAAAAACCCAATTTCGTTTTTTGGGACTAAACCTTTCTGACTTTTACCCTTACTTTTTGCATTTTTTTTTGGGCTGAAGTATGTTGTTACTGCTACCCCGTTTTTGGAATTTCATGCAACTTTTTTGATTACATTTATTAAAATTTTTTGGGGATGTGAAATGACCAAAAAAAACACAATTTTGGCCTTTGAAATTTATTTTCTTCTACGTTGTTCAGCGTACAGGATACATTTTTGCCCATTTTTTTTGTAAAATTGGGGCTTTTTCGGGCTGGTGAAAACCAAGTATGTGTACTTATTATTTTATTTTTTTTTATTTTAAAAGGGGGGGATTTAAAAATTTTAATATTTATTTATTTTTTTTACAATTTAAATCTTTCTTTTTTTTTTACGTTAACTTTGATTCCCCCTAGGGCACTTCACCACTAGGAAGCGTGATCACTTAAAGCAAAATTTAAAGCTTTTTAAATACAATTTCATTTGGGGGTTTTCAAAAGTTTCCCTTTCTTTCTTCCTGCCTGGGCTGTTGCTGCTAAATGTAGCTTTTGCACTTTTAGTTCAGCGTGGGGTTGGGGCTTTTTTAACCCCTTTACCAGCGGCTTTAAAAGGTGTCTCATTTTAAATCAAAGAGAAACGGTGCCGTGCATCGGGATGCCAGCTGTGACATTTCAGGCTCCCGATTAGTTAACATAGCAGCTGGAGGCCTTATGAAGTTTTCCGATTAAAAAAATTTCCCCTGGAATGGATTTTTTCCCCCCCATGTGGGATTAAACCTTTCCCTTTATCTGTGTTAAACCTCATCTGCCATTTCTTTTTTGCCCAGGCCTCCAACTTATCCGATCCCTTTGTAATTAAAAACATTAAACCCCCTATTGTGTTGATTACTTTACAGGCTTAGTACATCTGCAAAGATTGATATTTTACTGTGTAAATTCCCCGTGTAAGATCATTTAAAGAATATATTAAAAGGGGTAGGGGCCCCCTACTGACCCTTGTGTTACCCCCCTAGTTTAACCCGGGGGTCCAGTCTGAGTATGTACCATTAATCAAACCCCCCTTTGTTTTCAAACAATGACCACTTACTTACCCATTTTCACCATTTCCCCCCCTCCAAGCATTCTTTATTTTAAATTTCCAATCTTTTAAAGTGGCTCAGTATCAAATGCTTTAGAAAAATCTAGATATATAACATCCAATGCCTCCCCACGATCCAGTCTAGAACTAACCTCCTCATAGAAGCTGATGAGATTAGTTTGACAGGACCATCCTTCATAAACCCATGCTGGAACAGCGTTAGGCAATGTCCCCACGTCACCGGTCTGCGGATGGTTTTTCAGTCCCTACTGCAGGGGTTTTCCGCCCGGCGGTTTTTCAAGCTGCCGGCGGCCCGAAAAACATTGTGCATGTTCATTCTTCCCCCGCCCTTATATATTTATTTTCTCTAGTATAACATCTCAAAATGACCTATAACAAAGGTCAAACTTACCGGCCTATAGCTTCCAGGATCACTTTTTGACCACTTTTTGAACATCGGCACCACATTTGCTATGCGCTAATTCTTTGGGACATACCCATTTACTATACAGTCCATAAATATTAAGAATAGAGGCCAGCCTATCATAGGATTTAATTCCCTTAGGACACAGGGGTATACTATCAGGATCTGGGGATTTGTCTATTTTAATCTTCTTAAGGCAGAGCTGCACTTCTTCCTGTGTTTAAACATGTAAGGTGGAGTTTACCACATCCCTCTGCCCATCAACAGGAAGGTCATTTTTCTATGTAAATAGTTTTGAAAAAAATTGTTTAATAGGTTTGCTTTCCCTTCATTGCCCTCTACAATACCTCCCTCACTACTTTTCATGGTTGTAGACATGAAATAGCGTTTACAGCTCATATATATCAAGTGCCTTTTTATTGATTATTAATAAAAGTGAAGCTTTTTTGAAGTAGTGTAAATTAGGTATTTTTGCTCTAGGACAATTGGAATCACTAAGGCGCTCTTCACATTTGCGTTAGAGGTTCCATTAGAAACCTCCATTGCAAGTTCTGTCAAGAATGAGGGAAAATATAATGCAGCATGCCACGCTATTGTTTCCAGTGCAATGACAGACACCACGACGAAATCCCGACAGACTCTATTGTAGTCAGCGTGGTCCTTTGGGTGTCGGCCATTGTAAAATGGTTATGTTTCCACCTCTGCAATGAAGGTTCCGAATGGGACCTCCAACACAGATGTGAGCCAGGCCTATCTGGACACGAACAAATGTCACAAAAACCTCTGCATCATTTGTTGGGTTTAGAAGGAGTGAATAACCCTTTAGTGTCTGGTTGTCAGGCATCAGGTGACAATGTGCTTTATACCTCACCCCCTCGCATGGAGGCCTCCGTTAGTCATCGCCTGCTTTCTGACCTCTCCAGCTTCGTCTCAGTTTTTATGTTAAGATCCAAATTCCTTGTGTGCTGTCAGTAACTCAGCAGAATGTTATCATCTCCAGCCAAAGGAACGTCCGCACGAGACGGGGAAACAAAGGCGCACGACAGATCGGAGTCTGCAAATAACCGCTTCAAACTTTTACTAATTGATTTCCGTCACTACCTCCCAGACAGAAGTGGCACTAATCCTTCAAGTGTCAGCGGAGGGCGGGTCTTCTCAGGCGCCTCGGGCCGTGATTACACCCTATTATATTCTCATCTCACCGGCAGCATTCTTCTTGAGCATCTACAGCACAAAGGCTACACACAATCATGTAAAAATATGTGAACCCCACCAGCAATTATCACATGTGAATTATTTTACATGTGTCTTGTACGGTGGGGTTCAAGGGAGGACAAGGGAGGGGTTTTATATGTTCTGGCAGGTAAGTTCTTCCATAGCCCCAGGCATTTGTCATGCATCAGTGCAATAGCCTATAACCCCAATAACAATATGGGTGTCACCACAACCCCAAAATGCTCAAACCTGTGGCTCCGAGTTTAAAAGGGTTTTCCCAGAAGTTTAAAAACCTCCCACTGTGCTAAAAAAATCAACCCATACTTACCTCTTCCATCACCACCGTTCCAGCACTGCCACAGTCCCCTCCAGTCCCTCACTGGTGACATCATGTTCATGGATCATGTGATGCTGCAACCAATCTCTGGCCTCGGCATGTGACCACAGAGGTCAATGATTGGCTGTAGCATGAAAGTGACGTCATCAGTGAGGGACTGGAGCTCTGGCAGTGCTGGAATGGTGGTGATGGGAGAGCTAAGTAAGGTTCATTTTATCACAGTTGGAGGTGGTAGAACTTTTTTTTTATAAAAGGTATTGGAAACCCATTTAAGCAGGTTGCTATGGAACAACAGGGGGTCATCTAGAGGGGCAGACAGCAAGAACAGGAGTATGGGCTGTGGTTCTGTCTGGGTTTAGCATCTCACACTACCTACATACAGCACCTACCTTACATAATACTGCCATTTACTACCTTTATAGTACCGTCATATAGTACCCACAAAATACTGCCATATACTACCTTTATAATACCGTCATATAGTACCCACATAATACTGTCATATACTACCTATATAACCCTCTCGTACAGAGCCCATAGAACTTTGCCATATACTATCTATATAATACTGCCATACAGTACCCACATACAGTCACGTCACATTATTATGATCACTTCCTAGTTTCGACATTGGTGGTGTATAGCTCATGAAGCAAGTCACGTGTGATGAGCTGGCCTGATAGGTATATAAGGTATGTGATAGGCTGTCTGCACAAATAACCCTTCTTGCTTTCAAGGACAGATTTATCAGAGTTGCAGAAAAGAATGATTATGCTTTCAGTTCTATGACCTGATGAAGCAAACCCGGCATCTGCGAAACGCGTTATCTATTTGTTTTTATTGTTAAATAAATTACACTAATTCACTGGTAATGTTACCTAGTGTCTTTTAACTTTATCTATTTTATTTCCACGAGCGCTAATCCTATTTTTCTGGCTGCTGTATACGTATTCCGTGGAGTTCTTGAGCTCTTGAATTTCCTCGTGTCATCAAGTGGATCGGCTGCTACTACTGTGGAATTACTTTGGAACCTATTTCGTTCTCAAAATTTCAGTGTGTGTTGTACCGCTGCATGTACAACCCTTCCAGGTGAGCAGTTTGATTAACTCCCATTTGGTATAATTTTTTACTGCTTTGCTACACAGGAGTGCGCTTTTTGTTCCTATTTCTCTACAGTACCAAGAATAATAATATCAATGATACCACTATACAAAGATCAAATAATTCCGCCACACCATGACAACATCACCACCACATAGTAACTGAATAACACCACAACACTATGACCACATATCACCGCCACATAATAAAACTGCCATACTGATCCTGATTATAAACCATTACACTCCTACCAAAATTCCTGACATACAGTGGCCATGTGGGGGGTAGATAGCAGTTGTACAGAGGCTCTGCAGACATATAAGTGATGACAGTACAATACAAATTAGTGACTCACAGGTGACGTTTCTCTGTTGGGAGTCGTTCCCTTTCTCCATTCTTTCCAGACTGCCATGATGACTTCTTCCGGCCTTGTCCCTGCAGAATTAACCACACAAACAGACTCTGCACTGTTCCTGCACCTCCCTACCAATTCCTACCTCTGTACAAACTCCCCATGGGGTGACAGGTGGAGTAAGGGGGTATGGTGCAACAGGCCGTGGTCAGGGAGTTATAGAGTGTCAGGTGAGGGTTGTATTTTGTGTTGGCACTAGGCCACAGGGGTGAGAGAGGAGGTAAAGGCCACAGCTTACAACACCATCTCCTGGGGTGAGACAGAAGACCAACCCCCCGGAGATTGTGGTGCGGGTCTGGCCTTTTCTCCATCCCCTGCACCTCCCAGATGATCAGCCACAGCCATGACCTTCAGGGGTGCAGGTGATGGAGTTTAATACTATAGGATTCGTTAAACTACGTCAGAACAGCATGGCATCTATTTCTAAACTAACCTGGTCAGCAAGGGCTGGTGTCAGGGAGTTTATTTAAATAAACTGCTTTTTTATTTTGTTTCTGTATTATATTTTTCTCCATTTTTTCCAGTGATAGTAATGGAGGTGCCAGATGCCTCTATTACTATCGCTCGGGCTTGGTGTCAGCCTGTGGCAATTTTTGTCACCCCAAGGCCGACACTAACCCCGTGCCACTATTACCTCAATACCCAACGCACCAGGGGTGCCGGGAAGAGCTGGGTAACCATCAGAGGTGGACCCTCTAATGTGAGGGTCTGCTTCTGGGGCGGCTGCAGGCTGGTACTCTTAGAATGGGAAGGGACCAGTATTGATGGACCTTCCCATT
Organism: Phyllomedusa bahiana; assembly: GCA_025379985.1. Taxonomy (NCBI): domain Eukaryota; kingdom Metazoa; phylum Chordata; class Amphibia; order Anura; family Hylidae; genus Phyllomedusa; species Phyllomedusa bahiana. Next base: position 56,199 of record JAODAL010002783.1, on the reverse strand, counting down.
CTGATAGTATCAGGCTGCAGCTGTTGGTTTTACCCAGGCTGGTTATGGAAATTGGGAGGGACCCCACGTAATTTTTTTCAAAAATCATTTATTTATTGAGAATCCTATAGTGGGCAACTCCTGTAATCATTACAGTGGATGCCCTTGTGCAGATTCTCACTAGATTTTCAGAAAAAAACCGATGTGGGATTCCCCCCAATTTCCACAACCAGCCAGGGTAAAACAGACAGCGGCAGCCTGTTACTGGTAACTTCCCATTCTAAAAATACCAGCCTGCAGCTGCTCCAGAAGCGGACCATCACATTAGAGGGTCCGCTCCTGACGGTTACCGGCTCTTCCTAGTACCCCTGGTGCGTTGGGCACTGGGGTAAAAGTGACAGAGGTTAGTGCTTGTTTTGGGGTGACAAAAAACACCGCTGGCTGACACCAAGCCCGAGCGATAGCAATGGAGAGGCATCTGTCAGATACCACCATTACTATCACTGGAAGAAAATGAAAAAAACAAACAGAAACAGAAAAAACACTTTATTTAAATAAACACTCCCTGACACTCGCCCTCGTTAACCATTTTATAAAAGAAATAGATGTAACGTTATCCGGCGTAGTCCACCGAATCTGGCGTAGTCCAAATGGGAACCTGTAAAAAAACAACGACCCTTCAAATGGGACATCACCCAGCTTTCCTGGACGCCTGCTGTGGGGATGTAACCCAGCTTTCCAGGATGCAGACTAGACTATTCAGTGCCTTGAAAAGCTGGGTGACATCCAAACAGCAGGCGTCCAGGAAAGCTGATTGGCACCCATCCCCCACAGTAGGCACTTAGCTTTCCTGGATTCCTGGTGTGGAGGGATGTCATCCAGCTTTCTCACATGCTGGAAAATTTTTCAGCAGCTGGAAACGGGTACATGGTTTCACACAGGCATCCTAAAAAGAGGGGTGCCTGCTTGGGGATGGTGCCACTCATTTTTCCGGATGCTGGAAGCCCAACCACTTTTGGGGAAAGCGGGGTAGGCCTTGGGGAATGGGGGGAAACAGGTTGTGTGGGGGTGAAAATGTGAGGGGGGGAAAGGGGAGAAAGGGGGGTTGTGGGAAAGGGCATCGGGGGAAGAAGGGGTTGAGTAGGGGGGAAGAGGGAAGGGGGGTTCAGGGAGGGGGGGCAAGTTGGGGACAGAGATGAAGGGGGGGCCAGTTGGGGAAGGGGAAGGAAGGGGGGCCTTTTTAGGGGGCAGGGGGGGGGGGGCCTGAGTTGGGACATCCGTTTTTTTTTTGGGGGCAGAAGGAGGGCTGAGTTAGGGACAAAGGGGGGAGGGGGGGCCGTTTTGGGGGGAAAAGGGGGGGGTCAGGGGCAGGGGAAAGGGGGGGGGGCTGAGTTAGGGGGGGAAGGGGGGGGGGGGGGCCTTTTGGGGGGGGGGGGGCCGTTTTGGAGGTCTGGGAGGGTGCTGAAGTGTTGAGTTAGGGGAATCCGTTTTGGGGGTACTGGGGGGCGTGGATTATGTGTTAGGGGACAGGGAGGGTGGGGGCTGTTTTGGGGGACAGGAAGGGGGGGCTGAGTTAGGGGACAGGGAGGGAGGGGGGCTGTTTTGGAGGACAGGGGGGGCTGAGTTGGTGGACAGGGAGGGGGGGGGCGGGGTGTGTTGGTTGTCAGGGAGTGAGGGGCAGGGACTGGGCGGGAGTTGTTACTTTCCTCCTGCCTTGCTGATGCTGCACTATATGTAGCTCGACGGGGGCAGTGGGCCAGCCACCTTGCAGTCAGTGACTTCAGGGATAGCGATATCTTTGACGCTGCCCCTGCGTCCCTGATCTCTGTACCGGCCGCATGTGATGGAGAGAGACTCCCTGACAGCGGCCGGTGATTGTAGACACTGTTTGTGCGTCCTGCGGACGCGCAACAGCAAACGGCACAGCGGAGTCCTGGGGATTCAGGGCACATGCACTAGAACCGTACATATTTATAGCTTCGCTACAGCATTTCTAGGCACATTACTGCTGGAACTGCTAGAGCACTTTAAAAGTGGTTTACCTGAGCCTGAGAGTGTTGATAATCTGACTTGCGCCTGATTTATGACCCAGGCACATTCTAGGCTATTTTTATGAGCTTCTATATTTGTGGTCTTGTAAATGCCTTATTTCATTCTTGTGGCCCAATAAATTGTTTCTAAAAGAACATGTCAAATGCACCTGATTTATTAATGACGTGTGCCATTATTTTGCGCAATGTATTAGTATTAGTACACCATTTAGAAGGGAGGGGGATGGAACAGAAAAATTAAAAAAACATGATGTATTTGGCGCCATTTCTGCTGGTCGGGTCTAGTTTTATTTGTAAGCAACAAACAGTGAATCTCCCCTCCTTTATGACAGCCTTCTGGCATTGTGCAGCACCCTTTCATGACAAGCAGATGTCACTGTAGATCTGAATGTACCTGGTGACTGGCAGATCTTTTCACATAGTAGGTGGACTTGGGATAGCATCTTGGGCATGGGAGGTGCAGTCATGAAGAGGAGTTATGTAAATACAGATAATACAATGAAAAATCCTGCAGTATGAATTTCTGTTCAATTTCTCAACATTTCTTGATCTCTGCTTGCTGTCAGTGAATGGAAAAATGTATTGTATATATTCAGAGAGTGAAAACCTGATGGTAATGGAGATGTTGGTTGTGTTGATGGAAGTGATGTCAATGATAATGGTGATTATAATTATATAGAATCATCACCACTACTGTATTCATCTGTTGGCTTCACTTTCACATGATATTAAAGGGGTTAGGCCACAAAGTAAAATTGACGTGGGAAGTTTGAAAATGAAATAATAAAAATTTTCACCGTTCATCATTATTAAAAATTCTGCACCGTGTTTGTTTTAGCTGCTCCTTAGCGATACAATTGTTTACAGCGCGTTATCCAGGGGAGGATTCGACCAGGGTGAGAGCTTATCAGTCGTGGTCGCACATGCTCAGACTTTCTACCTATCTTCTCAGGCAGCTACTGAGTGTATCAAACCCGGAGGTGCTTGCCATTCTTTCATGTACTTTGGACTCTCTTATAGTAATAAGTCAAACTGTACAATTTATATAAAAAGAAACCTCCAACGAGGTCTTGTGCATGGATGAAGAGTACTAAAATCCACAGGTTGGTTCCTGCAAGGATTTGAACTAGGACCTTGTGCTGTGAAGCTAAAAACTTTACTCTGTGCTACTCACAGCTTTTATACTAATCAGGTTCTTCTTTGAATAGAAGAGGGAAAGGCTGGTGATGTCATCATGCTGGGTCACATGATATGTAATTCAAACAAATCACACACACCCCCTTCTGAGCAAACAGAGCTGAAGAGCTGGATGCAGGAGGTATAAAATGAGATTGTGGCAAAACCCCTTTAACCTGTAAATGCTCAGCCTCTTCTTTCTTACTCTATGTACCTGGTGATGATGCCTCCTGGGATCAGCGCAGCTGCTGTCACTTGTCTCTTGTATGTTTAACACACATTTCTATTAATCCCGTTGGGAACCCTTGACTGTGGTATCAAGAGGCAGCTTCATCTTCTCTTTATATTTTATTTGCTTTATACATTCAGTGTTTTAAATGAGGTCGCCATGTCGTACATTATATCGTATCATGTCACATTATGTTATCTTACGTCATGCATCACAATTCTGCCTGTGTCTGACTTTTGTATATACTAAGATAGTACCAATACAGTAATTAATGATTAAAAAATGGATAATATTTATTAGTAAATCATTTAAAATTATGCCACAAAATATATCTCACAAGAGAAGCTAAAAATCAACACCTACTAAGAAAACACGTATTATTCCAGAAATTGCCAATACATAATTAAGTGATAGATGACATGACATAATTCAAAAAAAATTATTGTAATAAATATAATCACTATTAGAGAAATAATATCATGATGGTGGCTTCTTAACAATTAGTGCAAATGGCATTCTACATGGAAAGTGCATTCAAGTTCATCTGATAAATTCTTGATTAAGCAACACGGTGACTCGTGCATTAAGCAACTGTATATTCACTCAGGCCACTTTATTTAGGTACACCCATGCTTTGTAACGGGTTTGGACCCCCTTTTGCCTACAGAACTGCACTATATTCTTCGTGGCATAGATTTCAAGGTGTTGCAACGATGCTCAATTGGTACCAAGGGGCCAAAAGAGTGCCAAGAAAATATTCCCCACACCATGACACACCACACCGCCTGAAACCGTTGATACCAAGGCAGGAAATGGATCATGCACTTTCATGTTGTTGACGCCAAATTCTGACCATACCATCACGAATGGTCGACAAGCAGAAATCGACTACTTATCAGACCATGGACAACGTTTTTTTCCAATATTCTTCTGTCCAATTTCGTATGTGCTTGGGCAATTTGGAGCCTCAGTTTCCTGGTTATTAGTAGAACAAGGAGTGGCAACGGTGTGGTCTTCATGCATGCTGTTGCAACAATTCCTGAATCAAAGTTTGCCGTTACTGTGCGTTCTGAGATGCACTCTTGTGCCTTCCGTGGTTGTTAAACGGGTGGTATTTGAGTCACTGTGGGCCCTCTTTTATCAGCTCGAACCAGTCTGCCCATTCTCCTTTGACCTCTGGCATCACAAGGCATTTCCGCACACAGGACTGCCGCTCACTGGATGGTATTTTTCTTTTTCAGGTCCATTCTCTGTATACCCCTAGAGATGGTTTTACAATTGTGACGTGGAAAATCCCAGGGAGTGATCAGCAGTTTCTGAAATTATCCAGACCAGCCCTTTTGGCAACAAAACACAAACAATGCACAGTTCAATGGCACCTCTTATATCCTTTCTTCCCCATACTGATGCTCGGTTTGAAATGCGGAGATTGGTTCTTGACCATTGTTACCATGCCTAAATGCACATGAGTTGCACGCGACCTTGGCGTTGGGCTGATTTGAATATTAAGTGTTTAATAGTGCTGCAGCTTGGACAGGTGTACCTAATAAAGTGGCCGGTGAGTGTATGTCCCCATTATTGGCAGCAGCATATAAGACCACTCTTTAGGCAGCAATAGATATGTCCCCACTATTGGCAGCAGCATATAAGACCCCTCTGAATATATGTCCCCTCTATAGATAGCTGAACATATGGCCCCTCTATAGGTAGCAATATATAAGATCCATCTATAGATAACTGTATACAAGTCCTTTCAATAGTTATGTTTATAGTTCGCCAGAAAAAATAACAACAATAATACTCACCCATCTTCCGTCCCCCGCCGAGCACCTTCCTCTTCTGCATGTCAACTCGATGGTTGTGAAGTCTTCACGTGGCACGGCCGCACGGGGTAAGGCCTTCCAGCGTTACTAGGCCGCAAAAGCCTAGTGGAGTGACTAGGCTGTTCGGCTAGGAGAGGTAGCGGCGCAATGAAGTTACTGCCCAGTTTACTGTTGCGGCACGCAGCAGTAGTTTTTAACCATATGCGTGTCCTGAGGGCACGCATATAGTTGAGGAGGCCCGCCGGTGTTTCGGTCCAGGCTCTTGATCGGACAAGGGGGTAGAGAGGAGATGAGGGAAGTGACAGTTGGGGGCAAGGTGTGACAGTCGGGGGCAAAGTGTGACAGCTGAAGGCAAGGTGTGGCAGTCGGGGGCAAAGTGTGGCAGTTGGAGGCAAGGTGTGGCAGTCGGGGGCAAAGTGTGGCAGTCGGAGGCAAGGTGTGGTAGTCGGAGGCAAGGTGTGGTAGTCGGAGGCAAGGTGTGGTAGTTGGGGGCAAGGTGTGCTAGTTGAGGCAAGGTGTGGCAGTTGGGGGCAAAGTGTGGCAGTTGGAGGCAAGGTGTGCTAGTTGAGGCGAGGTGTGGCAGTTGGAGGCAAGGTGTGGCAGTTTGGGGCAAGGTGTGGCAGTTTGGGGCAAGGTGTGGCAGTTTGGGGCAAGGTGTGGCAGCTGGGGGCAAGGTGTGCTACTCGAGGCAGGGTGTGGTAGTTGGGGGCAAAGTGTGGCAGTTTGGGGCAAGGGGTGACAGTTGGAGGCAAGGTGTGCTAGTTGAGGCAAGGTGTGGTAGTTGGGGGCAAGGTGTGGTAGTTGGGGGCAAGGTGTGGTAGTTGGAGGCAAGGTGTGGTAGTTGGGGGCAAGGTGTGGCAGTTGGAGGCAAGGTGTGGCAGTTGGAGGCAAGGTGTGGCAGTTGGAGGCAAGGTGTGATAGTCGGGGGCAAGGTGTGGCAGTTTGGGGCAAGGTGTGGCAGTTTGGGGCAAGGTGTGGCAGCTGGGGGCAAGGTGTGCTACTCGAGGCAGGGTGTGGTAGTTGGGGGCAAAGTGTGGCAGTTTGGGGAAAGGGGTGATAGTTGGAGGCAAGGTGTGCTAGTTGAGGCAAGGTGTGGTAGTTGGGGGCAAGGTATGGTAGTTTGGGGCAAGGTGTGGCAGTTGGAGGCAAGGTGTGGTAGTTGGGGGCAAGGTGTGGCAGTTGGAGGCAAGGTGTGGCAGTTGGAGGCAAGGTGTGATAGTCGGGGGCAAGGTGTGGCAGTTTGGGGCAAGGTGTGGCAGTTTGTGGCAAGGTGTGATAGTTGGAGGCAAGGTGTGATAGTTGGAGGCAAGGTGTGGGTGGCAGTTGGGGGCAAGGTGTGGCAGTTGGAGGCAAGGTGTGGTAGTCGAGGCAAGGTGTGGCAGTTGGAGGCAAGGTGTGGTGGTCAAGGCAAGGTGTGGCAGTTTGGGGCAAGGTGGGGTAGTTGGGGGCAAGGTGTGGTAGTTGGGGGCAAGGTGTGGTAGTTGGGGGCAAAGTGTGGTAGTTTGGGGCAAAGTGTGGCAGTCGAAGGCAAGGTGTGGTCAGTTCACGGTGGCATGTGTGTCAGTCTGGGGGCATAGGTTGTGGTTGTTTGGATGGAAGGAGAGAGACTGTTGGTAACTATGTATGGAGGAAGATGAGTGAGGAGGGTGAGTGTAGCTGAGAAAGAGGAAAGCTCCTAGCCTGTATGACCATTGTGAGGTCTACAGGAATCCTAAATACATTTCAGTGTTGAGTATCACAGACACTAGAGGCCCTGACATCATCTGCAATATTAAGATTAGATCACCATTATAGACTGAGACACTTCAAGCGTGCTATATGGGAGATAAATACTACTACTCTCATCAGGTACACCATACCTCCAGCCGACACCAGAGGGAATACCCCAGGGAACTTGTCCGGAATACCGATGACTCAGGTGTGTTCTCCCTCCACTGTAGTGCTGCACCCAAGAGAGAGAGCACAGAGACGCCTATACCGTGAAAACTACTTCCAACTTCAACCACTACGGCCTCGCCTCTGCTTTGCCATCTCCGAGGGCATGCTACACTTACCAGAAGCAGTGATGCCAAAACAGTGAGCAGGCATCAGTTTCTGCATCACTTATACCAATAGGTTTGCCATTTCGTCCTCTATTTTGTACACTTTTCACCACAACAGTATGCCAACAGTTCACAAACATGAAAGCCAATAATCATCCCTTTTATCAACTCTGATAAATCCCTGCTGTTACCCATGACAGTAATGAGGGATATGTGTGCAGGCAGCCTATCACACACCTTGTATACCCCCCAAGTCAGCTCACCAGACGTGACTTCCTCCATAAACTACACTCTGCCAATGCTGAAGGTAGGAAGTGGTCAAAATAATGTGAACAGACTGTGTACAATTTCTTTCAGTTTCCAAAAGGTGACAATCTTGTATTTGGAATTGTGGACTGCACCTCTACACCGCTTTGTTCAGCACCTCAGAGGTGGTAGCACAGCTCTGTCAGCCTTACCTAGGCACCCTAGCCATCTCCAATGGCACCCCTGTTCTAGATCATGTCTGAGAGGTTGTCACAGCCCTGCCACCACCATGGATTATAATTAGGTGTTATTTACACTGTGATAAGGGGGGTTTATGTGATCCCACCATTCTGATACTTTTATCGTAACATTTTATTCCATTGTTATTTTCTGCTGACAGCATGTTTTATATCATGCCCATGGGCATAACTATAGCCATGGCAGCCATAGTGACTGTTATGGGGCCCAAAGGTGGTGGTGGTGGGGGGGGGGGGGGGGGGGAATCAGGTATAAAAACCTTGTTTTTTTTTTGTAGCAAATAAGTAATTGGTGTATTTCTACTATCTAGCACTACTATTTGGGTTCACCTATATGTGGTGGTATTATTTACAACTTTAATTACTGTTACTTTTCCTGGTATTTTGTTTTTTTGTAATTAGGAGTTCTAGTTGCACCTCTGATCATGCATGAGAGGTTGTCACAGCCCCGTCTCCTGCTACTGACATCACTGCATATAATATCAGTAATTACACTGTGATTAGACATTAATAAGATTCATACATCTTGTACTACAGCAACAACTATTCTGATACTTCTGTGAAAATTGAAGCCTTTTGTGCTGAAGCAGCCTGGTTAGCAGAGGTGTAGTGACATCAGTCTGCTCCAGAGCGCCATACACAGTAGGGTTTGCAGGTGGTGCAGTGACCATCCTGTCTTGCGTATGAGCCCATACACAGTAGGGTTTAGCAGAGGTGAGATGATATCCGGTATGGCACCATGGCTCTATTCACAGTTAAGGTTAGCAGAGGTGCAGTGACAATCAATCTGCTTATGTGCCACATACAAAAAGGGTTAGCAGAGTGCTGTGACTTCCGTCTGCGTATGTGCCCAATCAAAAATAGGGTTTAGCAGTGGTGAAGTGACATCCTGTATGCGTATGAGCCCCATACAAAATAGGGGTTAGAGAGGTGTGAGTGACATCCATCCTGCGTATGAGCCCCATAACAAAATAGGGTTTGGCAGAGGTGCTGCAGTGACATCGTCTGCGTATGTGCCCATTAACACAGTTAGGGATAGCAGAGGAGCAGAGACATCTGTCTGCGTATGAGCCCCATACAAAATAGGGTTAGCAGAGGTGCAGTGAAATCCATCTGCGTATGAGCCCAATACAAAATTTGGTTAGCAGAGGTGCAGTGACATCCGTCTGCGTATGAGCCCCAGCATATCTAGGTTAGCTGAGGTGCTGTGCATCCTTCTTGCGTTATGAGCCCATACTAAAATAGGGTTAGCAGAGGTTGCTAGTGAAATCGTCTGCTCGTGGCTCCATACACAGTGAGGGTTAGCCGATGTGCAGTGATCCGTAATGCTCAGTAGGCTCCATTACACCTGTAGGGTTAGCAGAGGAGCAGTGACATCTGTCTGCTCCGGACCCTCATACACAGGAGGGTTAGCAGAGGTGCAGTGACCTCCATCTGCTCCATTCCTCCATACACAGTAAGGTTCACTGAATTGTTGTTTTAGACACGTCAGGTCACCCCTGGTTCATTTAGTGGTGAGCTGCTTTACTGGAGCATGTCAGTCCGCCCTAGTGCAAATTTGTAGCCAATGTTCACCTCTAACACCAGTGCCACATGGCACTCCGCAGTCTCCACATCACAGCCAACAGGTCACAAGATGCCTAGTTTTAGAAAAACTGCCAGTCTAGGTCCAACAGCCGATAATCATCCTTTTTTGGAACGCAAATAAATCTCCACTTTTACCCATGACAGCAATGAGGGATATGTGTGCAGACATCCTATCACAAACCTTACATACCCACCAAGCCAGCGCACCACATGTGACTTCCTTCATGAGCTACGCAACGCTGACGTCGAAAGTGGGAAGTGGTCATAATGATATGATTCAACAGTGTAAAATTTCTTGATTCTTTTGGTTTCCAGAAGGGGGTAATCTATTTGCAAAATAACATATTTGAAGTCGCTGTGGCTTTTGAGGACTATTCACACATGAGGTTATGAACTTGCTGTCTCTGCCTCGAATATCATTAAGTGGGGACAGTGAGTATTATATATGCATGCATCATTATGAATGGAATGACCCACGTCCAGGTCATACCATTGACTACATTGTATGATCTCTCTCACATAAATTTTCCTGTTCTCTGTCTCTGAGGGGTCACGAGGGCACCTAATCTGGAGGAATGACGGCTTTTATTAGCGACGCCAATTTGTCCGTAACAATTGCGTTCTTCATTTTTACCATTAACAAAATATTGAATCTCAGCTGCAAAACTCCGATCAACATCCAGCAATGGTGGCTGCTGTTAATGGACCCGGAAGGAGCGATATATGTCCCCAGTGACCAGTTTATGAGAAATTAATAAAGCAGAACCAGGAGAAAATGAGACATCAGCGCAGCGCCTGAACCGGAAATTCTGCGCCCTGTCAGCGATATTGTCAGCTGCAGACAAATAGCGTCCACATGCAACCCAGCCCTCGAATGATCTGTGTAATTGGCCCATAAATAACTGATCTGGTCTGAAGAGCTTACACTCCTTGTGCACTATGGGGCTGCTGTTTCCTGGTCTAATACAACTTCACTCATACTGTGTGGCTGCGGATTTCTCATTGGAAGAGCTTACACTCATACTGTACCGCTGCACTTTCCTGCTCTGAAGAGCTTACACTCATACTGTACTGCTGCGCTTTCCTGCTCTGAAGAGCTTACACTCATACTGTACTGCTGCGCTTTCCTGCTCTGAAGAGCTTACACTCATACTGTACTGCTGCGCTTTCCTGCTCTGAAGAGCTTACACTCATACTGTACCGCTGCACTTTCCTGCTCTGAAGAGCTTACACTCCTGTACGCTCGCTTTTCCTGCTCGAAGAGCTTACACCATACGACGCTGCGTTTTCCCCTCTCTAAGGCTTACACTCAACTGTCCCGCTCGCTTCCTGCTCTGAAGAGTTTACCTCATACTGTACGCGCTTTCCGCTCTGAAGAGCTTACACTCATACTGTACTGCTGCGCTTTCCTGCTCTGAAGAGCTTACACTCATACTGTACCGCTGCGCTTTCCTGCTCTGAAGAGCTTACACTCATACTGTACTGCTGCGCTTTCCTGCTCTGAAGAGCTTACCCCAACGTACTGCCCCTTTTCCCTGCTCTGAAGAGCTTACACCCTGTACGCGGGCCTTCCTGCTCAAAAGAGTTTAAAATCATACTGTCCCGCTGCGTTTTTCCTGCCGAAGAGTTTAACCATACTGTACCGCTGCACTTTCCTGCTCTGAAGAGCTACACCCTTTTAAACCGCTGCGTTTTTCCTGCCGAAAGCTTACACTCTACGACCGCTCCCTTTTTCCGCTCTGAAGAGTTTACACCATATTTCCCGCTGCACTTCCTGCTCGAAGAGCTTACACTCCGCTGTACCCTGCGCTTCCTGCTCGAAGAGCTTACACTCAACTGTCCCGCCCCTTTTCCGCCTGAAGAGCTTACACTCAACTGTCCCGCTGCGCTTTCCTGCCTAAATTTTAAACCCCATACGTACCCTGGCTCCTCTCAAGAGCTTACACTCAACTGAAACTGCTGGCTTTCCCTTAAAGTTTACACTCAACTGTACTGCGCGTTTTCCCCTGTTGAAGAGCTTACACCATACTGTACGCTGCCTTCCTGCCTGAAGGCTTACACTCAACGTACTGCTGCGCTGTCCGCCTGAAGAGTTTTACACTCCGTACGCTGCGCATTCCTGCTTAAAAAGGTTTACACTCAACTTTTACCCTGCCTTTCCTCTCTGAAAGCTTACACCATACTGTACCGTGCCTTCCTGCCCAAGAGTTTACACTCATACTGACTGCTCCTTTCCTCTCTAAAGCTTACACTCATACTGTATGCTCCTTCCTGCTTAAAAGAGTTTTACACTCAACTGTACTGCTGCTTTTTCCCTGTTGAAAGCTTACACCATACGAACTCTCCCTTTTCCCCCTCTTAAAGACTTACACTCATACGTACCCGCACTTTCCTGCCTGAAAGCTTACACTCGCGCTGTACCCTGCGCTTTCCTCTCGAAGAGCAACCTAAATCGTCCCGCTGCTTTTCCTGCTCTAAAAGGCTTACACTCAATTTTACGCGCGCTTCCGCTCTGAAGAGCTTACACCATATGACTGCTGCGCTTTCCTGCCTGAGAGTTTACACTCATACTGTACTGCTGCGCTTTCCTGCTCTGAAGAGCTTAAAAACCAACTGTACTGCTGCTTTTTCCCTGCTCGAAGAGCTTAACCTTTACTGTCTGCTACTTTCCCGCTCTGAAGAGCTTACCTCATACTGTACTGCTGCCTTTCCTGCTCGAAGCTTACACTCATACTGTACTGCTGCGTTTCCCTTTCCTGAAACTTACACTCATACTGTCTCTCGCTTTCCTGCTTTAAGATTAACTCAACTGTACTGCGCCTTCCCTTTCTCTGAAAGCTTACACCAACAAAAACCGCTGCGTTTTCCTGCCCCAAGAGCTTACACTATACGTACGTACGCTTTCCTGCTCTGAAAGTTTCACTCATATGTACTGCTGCGCTTTCCTGCTCTGAAGAGCTTACACTCATACGAAAACCGCGCTTTCCTGCTCTGGAGCTTACACTCATACGACTGGCCTTTTCCTGCTCGAAGAGTTTTACACTCATACGTACTGCCTTTTCCTGCCTGAAGAGCTTACATCTATGTACCTGGTTTTCCCCGACTGAAGAGCTTACACTAAACTTACCGCCTTCCGCCAAAAGGGCTTACACAACGTATGCTGCGCATTCCTGCTTTGAAGAGCTTACACCAACTGTACCCTGCCTTTCCTGCCTGAAGATTTTCACCCAAACTTCCCGCCCTTTTCCCCCAAGGCTTCACTCAACGTACTGCTCGTTTTTTCCTGTAAAGGGGCTTAACTATACTGTACTTCCTTTTTGCTTTAAATTTACATAAAATCGGGCTTTCCGGCCGAAAGCTTACACCATCTGTCTTGCCCCTCAAAAAAGACTACACCAAAAACGTAAACCCTTGCCCTTTCCTTTTTCTAAAGACTTACACCAAAAGTACTGTGCCCCCTCTGAAAGCAAATTACGTATTGCCTTTCCGTTAAAGGCTTACAGCCTGTACCGTGGCCTTTCCTGCTCTGAAGAGCTACCCATCCGTATGCCCTTTTCCGCTCTTGAAAGCCTTACCTCTTTCGTATGCCCCTTTCCTGCTCTGAAGAGTTACCCCCAACGGTACCCCCTTTCCTTCCTGAAAGCTTACACTCAACGTACCGGCCTTTCCTCTCGAGAGCTTCCTCATACTGTCTGTGCGCTTTCCTGCTTCTTAAACTTCATTGGGGAAATGCCCCCTGCCCGGGTTTGCCCCTTTTTCGCTTTTGCGGTTTTTGCAGATGTCTAAAAAAGGCCCCCAAAACAAAAAAAAATAAAACCCACATCCCAACTGAAACGGCCACCCCCCCGTTTTTCCACCCAAAAACATTCTACGCCCCCTCTTCCTCCGCTTTTTTCGGGGGAAAAGTGCAAGTAATGGGAAGGGGACTTTTCTCCCGCCATCCGCGGAAAAGCCCCCCCCCCCTCACCACGGGGTTTTCCGGGGCAAAGTAGAAACCCAACCGGGTATTTGCCCGGGGAACTGAAACGGGCCCTTTATACAAAGGTTCATTAACTTTAGGCTGCTTTTTCCCGTCTAAAAGTTACACTCAACTCTCCACTGTTTTAAAAGAAAATTGTGAGGTTGCTTTTTCCTAAAATTAAAGGGGGTTTTGACCAATAAAATTGACGGGAATTTGCAAATTAAATAATAAATTTTTAAACCATTCATCATTATTAAAAATTCTGTAGCATTTTTGTCTAGCCCCCCTTAGTCTCATAGGTACACTCATCTTCGGGGATACGACCATGAGAAGTCAGTCCGGGCGCACATGCCGACATCACCTCTCCCTCAGGCAGCTCTACCAGTCCTTCCTGCTTAGTAATCACACACGCTTACTGCTGAATGAGCGTTCAACCCCAGGTGCTGTAATTCTACTCCTGTCCTCTGTACTTCTTATTAATCAAACAGTGAAAATAAATAAAAGAAAAATACCAGTGTACACAGGCTCTGCAGACTGTACATTACCGCCATATAATGACTTCTGTGACTGGAGTCATTCACTTTCCCTTTTCTTCTTTATCCAGCCCAGACCATCATGATTTGTCCCTGCAGAATTTACCATACAAACATCTTAGACTCCTCACGTTTCTATGATCTTCCCACTTATGCCCCCTCTTTATATTAACTCCCCATCCAAAGTGCCCCAAATGATAATAATGACCTCCTTGATGTCCCACACTGTAACTGTACCTCAAAACAGTTACAGTGCCCTCAATTATAGAGCCCCCATTTGTACCACCAGCAGGTAAGTAGGTAGATCTTCAATAAAGTAAGTAGGTACACACCCCATATAGTAGGTAGCTCCCCAAATTAGGCAAGCAGGTCGGTAGATGCTCATTTTAGGTAGGTTAGCCCTCAGAAATAAGTTAGGCAAAAAAGTAGACATACTTTTCCTATTAAGTAGGTACAATCTCCATCAGATAAATAAATAGGCACCCATTATATAGGCAAGCCCCCCCCCCCCCCTCCCCGCAATGTAGGCCTGCATTAGATAAGACGGTAGGTAGGTGGCCCTTCTGGTAGGCAAGTAGGTCTTCTGGTAGCTAGGTCGGTATATTGGTTCCCTTAGTAGGTTGATAGGTATAGGCCCCTAATAGGTAGGTAGATACATAGGTCCTCAGTAGGTAGGTATATATGGCTTCCTAGTAGATAGGTATGTAGTCCCTCCAGTAGGTAAGTAGGTATGGAGGACTGCTCTGTAGGTAGGTAGGTATAAGGGCCCCACCAGTAAATAGGTAGATTTATAGGTCCCCCAGTAAGTAGGTAGTTATGCAGCCCCTCCATTAATTAGGTAGGTATATAGGTCCCCTCAGTAGTTATGTATATAGAGCCCCCCATGTAGCAGGGTATAAACCCTCTTGTAATTAGCTATGTATATAGCCCTCTCAACCCAGAAGGGAACAAGGTATATAGGGCCCATGGTAGTCCTCTCAGTATAGAGGGCCCATTCTAGGTTGCTAGGTATACAGGTTTCCCTATGAAAAAACAATACTCACATCTCCCATTTCCCCCCCACGAACACCTCTTCTTTGATTTTGGAGTGGGCAGCGTGATGCCATTATACCACCTGCTCTGGGACACCACCTATGACATCTACTAAGACATAAGCCTTAGGCCTCATACCAAAGGCTTATGACCTAGTACAGGAAGCGACGTAGGTGGCATGTTGACATCATTACAGTGCTTTGGCTACATATCGGCATCTAGGGGGCCAATGCTGAGCCACTGCCCGCACTATGTGACCCAGCGATGCAGCTGTGTGGTGAGGGGGGCCTTTAAGCTCCCTGACTCGGGCCCAGTCACAACTGCAACTGATGTGACACCTGTAGAAACGCCACTGACTATATACCTTCCTACCTATGAAGGGGGCCTATATACCTATCTACAGAGGGAGCTTACCTACCAGCTACCAGGGGTGCTACCTACTTAGCCACCTACCTACCTACCTACCTACCAGGAGAGGACAACCCCTTTCTACCCTCACTTATATATAACCCTCTCATCAGGGCTGGGACAATGTATTCTGGTGCCCTAGACAAATAAGGCACAAAGCGCCGGCCAAATGGAAAATTTAGCCCACTCCATGCCTCCTAGTGCCCACTTTTCTGCCTAGGAGAAAGTGGCGCCCTAGGCGATCGCCGACCTTCGCCTACCCATCGTCCTGGCCCTGCTCCCCCATCATGTGTTTTTGTATTTAACAGCATTTTGGTGGTAATTGCTGATTTTAAATGGTTTTCTATTCACCCATTAATTGACCTTAATGGGGGGTTGACATCAGCACTCTTTGCACCGATACAAGTGTTACATCCTATAGAATGGGGAGGGCCCCTATTGCAAATTATTTCTATACTCACTCGGCTATATTCAGAACTTCCATAGAAATTAATGGAAAGGACGGGTGCAAGTGCCGCCCTTACTACTCTATAAGATGGTCAGCTGACCCGCAGTGATAAAAAAAGGCCAATGGAAATCCCCATGTAAGGGACCCTCTAAATCATACTTGCCAACTCTCCCGTTTTTGGCGGGGGGTCCCGCTATTTGAGGTCCCCCCCCCCGCCATCCCGGCAGAGTTGGCAAAACTCCCGCCGCCAGCAGGCAGCGGGGGCTCTTTAAATGGCCGCGGCGACAGAGTAGCGCTAGTGCGCTACTCTAGCGCCACCGGTCCATTCCCACAGACGGGTGAAGCGGGTGAAGTCTCGCTGTGCAGGGAGGAGGCAGGAGGGATCGCTCCCTCCTCCCTCCTCCCCCTGTATGTACGGCGCCGGTGTGCACCGTACATACAGGTCAGCGGCGCAGGGGGAGTGACGCGCGACTGCACTCACATCCCCTGCGCCGCTGAGGAGATCAGGCAGGAGATGTCCGGAGCTGCAGGAGCCTGGTAAGGTGAGTGACTTTTATTATTTTATTTTTATTAGCTATAAAGGGGGCACAACCTGACTACAATGGGGGGGCATCTACCTGGCAACAGAGGGGGCACTACCTGGCTACAATGGGGGCATCTAACTGGCAACAGAGGGGGCACTACCTGGCTACAATGGGGGCACTAACTGGCAACAGAGGGGGCACTACCTGAATACAATGGGGCATCTAACTGGCAACAGAGGGGGCACTACCTACTACAATGGGGCATAGCACAACAGAGGGGCATCTACCTGGCTACAATAAGGGGGCACTACCTGGCTACAATAAGTGGGCACTACCTGGCTACAATGGGGGAAACTACCTGCCAACAAAGGGGGCACTAACTGGCAACAGAGGGGGCATCTACCTGGCAACAGAGGGGGCACTGCCTGGCTAACAAAGGGGGCAACTACCTGGCTAACAAAGGGGGCATCTACCTGTCTACAAAGGGGCACTACCTGGTTAACAATGGGGGCACTACCTGGCTAACATTGGGGCACTACCTGGCTAACAATGGGGGCATCTACCTGGCTAACAAAGGGGCATCTACCTGGCTAACAAAGAGGGGCATCTACCTGGCAAACAAAGGGGGCATCTACCTGGCAAACAAAGGGGGGCATCTACCTGGCTACAAATTTGGCTTACCGGCTACAGAGGGGGCATCTACTTGGCTACAGAGGGGCATCTAACTTGGCTACAAGGGGGCATCTACCTGCCTGTAAGGGGCACTACCTGGTTATGGGGGGACTACTACCTGGCTATAAGGGCATCTACCTGGCTTTCTTCCAAAGCCGTTATGCAGTTAGGTGGAGTGGGTGTGGCTTTTTGAAGGGGCGTGGCACACCGACAAGATGGGCGTGGCCATGCAAATTTTTGCCGCGGCGCTCTGCAATCATCTGCTTTTTCAATTTCAAAAGTTGGCAACTATGCTCTAAATATAAACAACATGTCACCGATTGGAAACTGAATTCTGCTAAATAACATGAAGTTGTGAAATAGAAGGGACTTTAATGAACCTGAGGCCTCTTGCTTTGGTCTCTGAAACGTTAAGTGATCTGAGCCAAGGTACTGTGACCCCAGCTCTGCATTATACAGTACAACCTAGAACTAATCACCTGGAGTAATCTGTCCTCTAGTGGTAGAGAGGAACATTGTCAGGCACATGCATTTGTTTCTTCTTTGGTTTCTCTACAGATTTATCCTTCTCTTCAACAAGAAATAATCCAACACAAACTAATGAAAAATATATCAAGGAAGGCGGCTGTGCATGGTATGGTTGTTTTATAAAATGGTGGTAATAAAGCAAGGATTGTAGGAAATACTCTCCTTGTGTAAAGAGCTGACACTTAGGGCCACATGTATGAACCTGTTTAGGTCTACAACTCACTCTTTTGCCCATAGGTTACTATGGGCAAAAAAGTGAGTTGGAGACCTAAACAGTTTTCATACGTGGCCCTTAATGTTGTATTTTGAAGGCTTGAGGAACAATTGTCCCTGTCAGGGAATTCCAGAGAATGGGAATAGCGCTGAAAAAGTTCTGGTTGAGGGAGTGTAAGAGATGACAACATTTTGAGTAGTGGAGGTTGGAGATGTTGCAGATCAGGAGAAGACTATTGCATTAATATAATATAAACTAAACTGAACTTTAGATTACATACATTGGGTGGAATAAGTATTGAACACGTCACCAACTTTTTAGGTAAATATGTTTCTAAAGGTGCTATTGACATGGAATTCTCACCAGATGTCAGTAACAACCCATCCAATCCACACAGGCAAACAAATCAAACCATAGATGCCCATAAATTAAGTATGTGTAATAATGAGAAGTGACCCAGGGAAATAGTATTAACCACACTTAATGAAATGTATTTAATACTTCATACAAAAGCCTCTGTTGGTAATGACAAAACGCCTTCTCTATGGAGAAACTAGTCGCCTGCTTTGCTCAGGTGGGATTTGGGCCCATTTTTCCACACAAACGCTCTTCACATCCTGAAGCTTCCATGGGCTCCTTCTATGAACGCTGAGCTTTAGTTCCCTCCATAGATTTTCTATTGGATTCAGGTCCAGTGATTGGCTGGGTCATTCTAGCAGATTTATTTTCTTTCTCTGAAACCAATTGAGAGTTCCCTTGGCCGTGTGTTTGGGATCATTATCTTGCAGAAATGTCCACCCTTTTATCAAGAATGTCTCAGTACATTTGTCCATTCATCCTTCCTTCAATGATATGAAGTTTTCCAGTGCCGTTTGCTGAAAAACAGCCTTGTGCCATGATGGTCCCACCTCCTAACTTCACTGTTGGGATGGTGTTCTTGGAGTGATATACAGCGCCATTTGGCCTCCAAACAAGGTGTGTATTATGGCATCCAAAGAGTTAAATTTTGGTCTCATCTGAGTAAAGGATCAGTCTAACAGGAGAAGTAAAGTATAAATAAAAGACTAGCCTATGAGGAAGAGTGTGCAGTCACGAGAAAGGAAGTACACCCTCTTTGTATCATATGGTTTTATGTATCAGTATGCAATGAAAAAATAACATAAAAATTTAAAAATCCCATGCTTAGAGGGTCTTAAAATTAGGTAAGTACAACCTAACCACAGCACATGACAAATTACACTGAGTCATTTAACAAAAGTAGACCAAAATGCAGAAGCAGTGTATGAAACATTAAGTACACCCTTACCATTTCCATAAAAATTAAGAGGGTAAGAAGCAGCCAGGTTCAGCAACTTTAATGATTTCAATTCATTGATCATCAGCAAGTGTCACCACCTCTATAAAAGCAGAAGTTTTGGCAATTTTCCGGTCTGTGTTAACAAAAAAAAGAAAGAAATCAGCAATGATCTTAGATAAGCAATTATTGGTGCAAATCAAGGGTTGAAAGGCTATTTCCAAACTATGTAAAGTCCATCATTCTACAGTGAGAAAGACAAGTTAACAATCTTTCACCAATGGACACCCCAGCAACTTCACCCCAAGGTCAGACTGTGCAATACGCAAATAAATTAAAAAAAAAAAAGAGTTACATTTCAGATTCTGCAGACCTCAGTCAGTATGTTAAATGTTTAAATCTTAGGTCTTGCTAAGATGAAACTTTATTTCCAAGAATGAGGAATACAACAGATAAAACACGAATGTGCCTACATGTGGCTGTCACAATGTCTAAGTTCATGCAAATAAAATTAGAAGAAAATCTGAATGAGTACTTTTTTTGTAAGTGCTGCCAGGAGCCTTTTCTATTTAAATAGAACATAGAAACATGGCTTAAAGGGGCTTTATCATTTCACCATTTGGCAGCCGTTTATACTGGTTGCCAAGCAGAGCTTATGAAATGAAGGGGCGTGTTTCTCCTCCCAGCAGGGTGTATCTTCTCTCTCTGCAGAAATGCCCCAAAGTTTGCACATGAGAATTAATTCTGCGTGAGCTGGGGGAAGGGGAGAGGTTCTCAGCTGTCGGAGACTAAGGAATCATTGGAAGTGAAAAGCTAAGAGTAACTCCATAGTCTACATCTACATTTCGCGCTCTCTTTACATACTTTGTAATTTGAATGGGCATTTGACATTCAGGACTCTGCAAAAGATGGGTGATTTTTTTTTCTCTTTCTCTCACACACAGTGATATATCCTGCAGATTATTACACCTCTGACCTCTACAGATCTGCAGAACAAACCTATATACTTTTTGTATTTACATGAGACTGCACAAGATCTCTCTCTCTCTGCCGCAGGACCATTGATCACTGTGAGTGAACGCAGCAAACCCCGCACTGCACACGTCTACTGATTGCTGTCAGTGAACAAACACAGCAAACCCCCGCACCGCACATGTCAACTGATTGCTATCAGTGAACGCAGAAAACCCTGCACACGTTCCCAATTACGACCAGGGGGGCAGGACCTGGGTGTAACCCGACCGTAGCTCTCTCTCACTTCCAAGAATTAAACAGACGGCCCATTCTCTTAAACCATAGCACTTTGCTTATGGTAACCAAGGGCCTACAAGCTTAGATTTTTCCTCCCCCCCTGTTGAACTATGATCTTTGAAATGAGAAAACCCCTTTAAGTTTTCAATGTTACATCTGAATAAACCACACGATTTCTAGAAAAGTGTTCTTTGGACAGATGAGCCCACAGTGAAGATGTTTGGTCATAATGCATAGTGCCAGGTTTGGAAAAAACGAAATACAACATGTGAGCACAAACAACTCATATATAGTGTCAAGCATAGTGGTGGAAAGTTATGATTTGGGCTTCTTTTGCAGCCACAGGCATTGAGCACTTTGCAGTCATTGAGCTGAGCATGAACTTCCCTGTATGCTAAAGTATTATAGAATCAAATGTAAGACCATCTATCCAACTAACTAGGTCATGCAGCAAGACCTTGATCACAGCAAATCTATGAATAAGGGTGTTGCAATGGCCCAGTCAAAGTACAGACCTCAAGCCAAGGAAAATGCTGTGGTAGCAACTTAAGTCAAAGAAAGGTCTGTTTATGTGTAGAACTGTAGGTAGCTACATTGTAGCTCAGAGGTAAAACTTTTGCCTCCAGGCACAGGGGTCCTCGGTTCAAATCCCTGCAGGAACCAAACCTGTGGATTTTATTTCTCTTTATCAATGCACATCACTCATTGAGGTTTCTTTTTTTAATTTATTTGCACTGTTTGATTAGTTACTAAGGAGCACAGAGGACGGGAGTAGAATGACAGCACCTGGGGTTTGAACACTCAGAAGCTCCCTGAGAGGAGAGGTGATATCTGAACACGTGCGACCAGGACTGAGGAGCTCTCAGTCCTGGTCATATCTCCTGGAGATGAGTTGTAACAATGGATCACTAAAGGAGCAGCTAAAACAAAAACGGTACAGAATTTTTAATAATGATGAATGGTGAAAATGTTTAATATTTAATTTACAAACTTCCCACGTCATTTTTACTTTGTGGCAAAACCCCTTTAAGAGAGTCATGTATCAATGAATGGCCACAAATCTCAATGAACTGAAGCAGCATTGTAAAGAAGAGTGGGCCAAAATTCCTCCAGATTGAGGTGAGAGACTGATAAAGTCAAACATAAAATAATGACTTCAAGGCATATGCTGCTACAGCTAATTCAACAAGCTGTTTATTCATGGGGTGTACTTAGTTTTTGACACATGGCTTATTCATTCTGGCTTCATTTATGTTAAATAAATAATAACATGGTGGAAACTGTTGTGGGTTGTTCATCTGATGTTATATTTACCTGATTTTAAGATCTAAGGACCAGATGTTTTATAATTATGTCCTGATACATAAAACCATATAATTCAGAGTGTACTCTTGTTCTTCTCATGACTGTAGAGAACTGGCCCGAGAGTAGGCTGCATATAGAATAAAGGATCGGTCTATGAAGAGGTGTATAGATAAAGGACTGACCTAGAAGTGGAGCATAGATAGAAGACTTGTCTAAAAGGAAGAGTATCAATGGAGAATGTGCTTAGAAGTAACAGTAACTATATAGAGCACCAGAGGCTTAACTTGAAGTTC
This sequence comes from Phyllomedusa bahiana, assembly GCA_025379985.1. Lineage (NCBI taxonomy): Eukaryota > Metazoa > Chordata > Amphibia > Anura > Hylidae > Phyllomedusa > Phyllomedusa bahiana. Next base: position 34,346 of record JAODAL010002783.1, on the reverse strand, counting down.
CTGGGCCCTGGTGCAAAAAGTTAAAAAGAGGCCCCCCCACCACCACGTCCCATTCACAGTACTGGTTTCATCTTATGTCGCAGAGGGGCTTCGGGGACCCCTCAGACTGCAGGGCCTGGTAGCGACTGCTACCTCTGCACCCTGCACCTCCTGTAGCTACGCCCCTTTAGAGGACTATCTTAAAAGGAGGAGTAAAGATGAAGCACTGTCTTAGGAAAAGGAGGCATGTAGAGGTTTGCCCTTAAAGGGACTGGCCTAGGAAAAAGACTATCAATAAATAATAGGCCTAGAAGTTAAAGAATGGATAAAAAACTGGCTTAAGAGAAGGAGACGTATAAAAAATGACCATCCTAGATGGAAGAGTAAAGAGTAGAGGACTGGCTAAGGAGTAGAAGAAGCATAAGGTAGAAGAGGACTCCAGTATCTGCCTAGATTAGGTGAAGAGTAAAGAGTAGAGGACTGGCCTAGGAGCAGAAGAAGCATAAGGTAGAAGAGGACTCAAGTACATGCCTAGATTAGGAGAAGAGTAAAGAGCAGAGGACTGGCCTAAGAGCAAAAGAAGACTAAGGTAGAAAAGGACTCAAGTACATTCCTAGATGAGGTGAAGAGTAAAGCGTAGAGGACTGGCCTAGGAGCAGAAGAAGCATAAGGTAGAAGAGGACTCAAGTACATGCCTAGATTAGGTGAAGAGTAAAGTAGAGGGACTGGCCTAGGAGCAAAAAGCATAAGGTAGAAGAGGATCATAAGTGTAGGTAAGTAAAGACAGGACTGCCTAAGCTGAAAAGCATAAATAGGCTCGAGTTCTACTAGATTAGGTGAAGAGTAAAGCGTAGAGGACTGGCCTAGGAGCAGAAGAAGCATAAGGTAGAATAGGACTCGAGTTCATACCTAGATTAGGTGAAGAGTAAAGGTAAGGAGGCCTAGGAGCAGAAGAAGCATAAGTATAAGAGGACTCAGTAATGCTAATTAGGGAAGAGTAAAGCAGAGGATGGCTAGGAGCGAAGAAGCATAAGGTAGAATAGGACTCGAGTTCATACCTAGATTAGGTGAAGAGTAAAGCGTAGAGGACTGGCCTAGGAGCAGAAGACGCATAAGGTAGAATAGGACTCGAGTTCATACCTAGATTAGGTGAAGAGTAAAGAATAGAGGACTGGCCTAGGAGCAGAAGACGCATAAGGTAGAATAGGACTCGAGTTCATACCTAGATTAGGTGAAGAGTAAAGACTAGAGGACTGGCCTAAAATGAAAAGTATAAAGTACAGGACTGTCCTAAGAGGAAGTAAAGTATAAAACTGAGGATCGTCCTAGGAGGAGGAGTTTAGATAGAGGAATAGGGGTAGAAAAATAATATCTTTTATTAGTATTTTATACAGAATGTCAATGTCTGTCTGCAGACTATAAGGTGGTTGTAATATTATTCACGGTACACTGACACCTTCCACAGTATAATGATGTTCCTTTCACAGCATCTGCTGAATCATTCATGACCAGTAATTGACATTGGTTTGTAATATACTGTGTCCGTACCCAGAGGCAGATCCTTGTAATGGGCTCTATAATGTACACAGCACTGGCGCTAAGCACTGAGGACCTGGCTAAAAGTTCACTATTTAAAAATGCAGCAGCTTATTAACAATGCAGATAATGTAATTACCTTTTGCTCCATAGACCTGACTGATGATCTGAAGAAGAGGAGACAGATAGTAAGCTAAGGAGTCCAGCTCCTCCTCCCCTCTACTGCTGACATGGAGACACTAGAGCATAAAAAAGATAATACAAGACATGAAAAGGACAGGCGTAATATCACAGTGACATATACACTAAACAGCCTCATTATTAGAAACTTCCTCCTACTGTAGTAGCACGTTGAAGCTTGGTCTTTGGAGCCAAAGCAGTTTCCTGTATCATAGATTCTGCTAGGTGTAAAAATTGCTCTATGGGAATATTGGCCTTTACAAATAGGATAGCTTCTCCCAGTTGTCTCAGATTAAAGGAAGGTATTGACATCCACTGAACAGCCTATTCTACTTCATTACACAGATGTTCTATAGGTTTAAAGGAGTTGTCCAGTTCCTATAAATAATACATTCCTAGTGGACCATTAAAAAAACAACCCTATACGCACCTTCCTCTTCACCTCCATTCCAGTGCTGGGTCTCTCTGGTTTTCTGTTTACATTCTTCTTCCAAACGGAGATGTCATGAGCTTCTGCTCAGAGCTTCACTTCCAAACAGTGATGTAAGGGAGTAGCATGTGATCTTTGCAGCACCACTAGGAGCTTAATGTTTATTTTTTAATGGAACCGGACAACCCCTTTTAAAATCTTGGGACTGTGATGGTGGAAGAAACAAGGAAATTTCACTGACATGTTTTTGGAGACAATCTATGACTATATGATCATTGATGTGTGCTTCCTGGCCAGAGGCACAACTTCAAGCTCTTGGGCCCTAGTGCAAAAAGTGAAATAAGGGCCCCGAGCTACCACATGGCACTTAAAATACTGGGGCTTTTGGGCCCCCTAAAGCTGCAGGGCCGTGAGCAACTGCTACCACTGCACCCCCTATAGTTACTTCCCTCTGTCTCGTCCTGCTAGGGACATAGAGTAAACCGATGCCATGAGGGGATGAACTTGGCGTGCTTGGCTGTACTTGGAAATCCAATTGAAGTCGATAGAAAAGTTATGACCACATCTCTATTCAAAACAGAGACTTTTTGGAGCCCATTCTTGAGATAGGATCCTAGAGGTAAAACATGCATCTATCACACATAGATGGCAAATCCTAGTGATTTTTTAAACTTTTATTTGATTTCCAACCTGGATTTTTCCATTGGGGATTCCCGCGCAGGGGCTTCACTGCGATTTCCGCTGGTCCCGGATTTCACAAAAGCTCTCCATGCTTGAGAAAAACCGGAAATCACAAAGGGAATTTTTGCACACATTTCCCCCCGCCCCCGCGTTTTCCCATAGCCGGACAAGCTGTGCAGACTGCCGGACAGAGCAATGCAAACTGCTGAGAAAATAGCGCGTTTAGGTCTGGGAAGCCCACTGAACGCTGAAATATCATATGAATTTACTTCCCAGGGTTGGAGAAACAAAAACCTCAAGTGTTTGGTTTTAAATATGTCCTAACTATAAGTAAACTAAGATGTTGCTACTTTGCAATTACATGTTTTTTTAAAAGCTTGCTTACCTAATTAAATGAGAAACACTTTATGGATAAATTGTCCTAGGTTTTCATTTGTGAGTAAACCTTTATATAGTTACTAACATACGGCTTATGAGGAAAGTGCCGCATATATACTCCACGACATGCTGGTATATATAAATATAAATAGAGGTCATTTTGTGATAAATCCTAGTGATATGCCATCAATGTGTTTGATGGGAATATAGAGTACTGTATGAGATGGCAGCTGTAAAGTACAAGGTATAAAGTATAAGGTGTGATGTATGATGAGTAGAGATGGGCGAATCGATTCTAACGAAGTGGAATTCGTTTAGAATTTCAGGAAAACTTCGGGTTCTGAACGAAGTCCGAAGTTTGGGGTACTATCGTGTGAACGAAGTGTGCTTTTGATTGATAAATGGCTGCGAGCACTGGCGTTACATGTGCAAAGCAATCTGGGAGAAAAGGGCATACCCCTACGGACATGTGCAGAGATGAAGCCGAAAATCAGAGACCGGCGGGATTCTGTGACATCAACCGCACTATATAAGTCCGTGGCGCGACGCTGGAGCTCATACCGCTCACACTGTACTGAGTCAGGCGAAGGTGGCTTGGCCGCGCAGATGTGTTACCGAAGAACTGATTTTTATACAGCGATTTTGTGTGACTCAGCTTGTCCTCAGAGACTGCTTCTCTAATGTTCTATTTCTGATTTTATGGTGTATTGGATCTGAATCCATGTGCGTCCAATGCAGCTGGCATATACATGTTTAATGCTATCTGGCTCACAGCACATTGAAAATCCAAGAGGGCATCTAAGCCATTTCTGTTGTATTCATGTTAAAGAAAACGCTGTTTTTATAATACAAATACCACTTCATTTTTGGCTGCTCAATTCTTTTTGCGCAATTTACACCAGGGTTATGGTATTTAAGCGTTTGTTTCTCTGGAGTTGTTACTCCAAGAAACCGTCTTTTTCACCCGCCAAAAAATACAATTTGTGCCTGTAGCATAATTCCACAGCGAAGGTTTAAATACAATTTTTTGCTCTTGTTTAGCATAGAAAACACGCAAATTGTAACATGCTACACAGCAATTAGTTTCCGGCTGCTCAATGTCTTTTGCTGCATTTACATCCATGGGTTTAATTAAGCCGTTAGTTCTGCTGCTTTGTGACTCCAAGAAACCGGCATTTTTCACGTCAAAAAATAAAATTTCCTGTAGCATAATTCCCAAGCGAAGGTTAATTACAAATTTTCTCTTGTTTGTGTAGCGTAGAAAACACGCAATTGTTAAACACACACAAAGCTAGTAGTTTACCTTGGGGCCCCCCCTGCTCCAATTCTTTTTGCACAATGTACATCCAGGGGTTAATTAAGCGTTGTTCTGCTGTTGTTACTCAGTAAAAGAAACTTTGTTTTTTCACCGCCACAAAAGAAATTCTTAGCATAATCATATCCGAAAGTTTAATTAAGCCTGTTTGTGATTTATATTCAGTAAAATACACAGAGTTTTTTAAACGGCACATACAAGTCAATTTTTTCCTGCCCATAGTTGGAGTCGAATTTATATCCAAGTGTTAGCCCATGCTTCTAAGTGGGTTTCATTTTGGCGTCAAATACAGGGTGTGTAAATTTTATCAAATACAGATATCTTGATCAAACAGTGTCTGTACATTTTAAAAACAAACAGTAAGTCAGACTCAGAGAGAGTGCAGCTCTTTCTACCTTGCAGTGTCAGGGCACAAACATTGCCTGAGCAGGGCCAGGTCGGCAGCAAGCAAGGGGTAGTCGCAGCAGGTGTTCAGTTTTTCTCGGTGGAGGCCACGAACTGCCGCTGTACATCTAGCGCCTGTTGTGTTGTTCATCAACCAATGGTTTTTCTTGATTGGTTTTGCCTAGGTCATCCACTTCCCCCAGATTGACATCTGACCAACCCCAGCCAAGAGTCGGTGGGAACGTCAGACACAACTTAGTTGGCATGGCCCCGAGAGCGGGTCAGCGGCCCTCACCTGTCCTCAACCCGCCTCTGTCCCATCCGTTCCCCTCCCCCCCAGCCAGAGATCCTACTATTGGGTTCTGGCTCATCGCCACTATATAGCGAGTATGAACTTTGAGGGGGCAGTCAGGCAGCTACTGGAAGCGAAGAAAGGGAGCCAACATCCCCTGCTTTCTGCAGTAGGCAGCAAATGTATCGATGTGGAGAGTGCAATGGGAGTTATGTTGTGAAGGTTCCAGCCTCGCATACCAAGACCGTGATAGAGGACAGCAGTGACGAGAAACTCAAATATATGATGATGTTAGCGACCGCACTTGGGAGCCGGGTGATGCAAGGGCTTCATCATCGTCAGAGAAGAGGGCGTCACTTGCGCGTCAGGGCAGCGGCGCTAGCCAGCAAGTGTCGTGTGGGCCGTTGATTTCAGCAGGATATCAGCAAGTGTTGAGGGTCGGAGCCTAGCGGCCACGGGGTAAAAAAACCCGCTTCGGCAGGTCCAAGAAAGTACAGCACAGGGGCTCAGCGAGGCAGCGGCGCAGTAGTTCACTCAGTGCGGAGCGTTGGCGGTAAAAAATCCGATACTCGTCGTGGTGGGCAGTTCTTTGCTAAGACACCGGAGGGAGCCGAATATGGGTATATGTAGAATCTGTGATATGGCAGAAGAAAGCGGTGGCCAGGGAGCTGAACGTTGGCACCACGGCCCTGCGTCACACATGCAGCGTCACCATCCGGGTGGCCTGGAGAAACCGTGGCTCAGTATGTGTGGTCCAATCCGCCGCCGCAGCAACAGCAGCCAGCAGCGCCCAGTGGCAACGCATGCCATTGCAAGCCGTCACGCGCCACCTCCTCTAGCAGAAGGAGGCTGTTTCTCTTGACATCAACTCCCGTCCAGATGCTCCCTGCTCCTCGCTAACTCATGGCGCCAGCAGTCGTTCAGCGAGGCGATTGCAAAGAGACAACAGTATGCCGTCCAATCATCCTAAGGTGCAGAAGCTGTACCGTGCTTCTTTCCAAGTTGTTAGTACTGCAGTCCCCTCCCTTTCCAAATGGTGGACTCTGCACCGTTCAGAGAACTAATGCTTGTGCCGAGCCGAGATGGAAGTTTCCAATCCGTAATTTCTTTTCCAAAAAGGCAGTAATCAGCACTTTTCAATAAATATGTAGAACAGAAGGTGGGCCCAGTCCTTAAAGCTTACGGTTTGTACCAGTGTGCACGGCAGCGCCGGACGTCTGGAGCTGTAACTTTAACGGTCAGGCACATACATGTCCTTTAACGGCCCACTGGGTGAATGTGCTTCCTGGGGCCCATGGGCACACCAACAACTTGGACAGGAGACCCGCTTTCCTCCTCCACGTTTCAAACTGCTGCTCCTGCGCCATATCGCCTCCTCCTCCTCCTCCACCACCACCTCAGCCTCCACAAGTCTGCTTCCGTCATACCAAATGTGTAGGGCACTCGGTGTCACGCAGTACTACACCTGGCTGCCTCGGCGGAATGACTTCAACACCAGGGAGGAACTGCTCCCCGCGTCACATCAAGAAAAATCGATGTGTGGCCTTTCCTCCATGCGCAACTGCAAATATCGGAACCGATGTGACGGACAATGGAGGCACATGGTGGTCCTCGCTTGCACCGAGGAGGATGGTCCAGTGCCGCCCTGCTATGGCGCACGTTTTCAATTCTGGTTGAGAAAGGTTTTCCTAAGTCCTTGACGCACCGATCTTCACAGATTTTCGAAATGGCCATGAGACTGTGCATGCACTTTATCCATTCGTACAGAAGCCAGACACCCACCACGAGTTGCAGCCGCAGAACGGCCTCCTCACCCAACACACTCAGATATGGGATGTTTTCCACCTATAAATTAGGAATTCCAGCCTGCACATGTTGGACTGACTGTAATGAACATAGAAAGGCCTTAACGATTTTTTTTGATGATCCAGCAGACAAAGTACTACCCCTGTGTAACTTTGATGTCAGCGTGGCAGCTACATGCGTGACACTGCCGTTTTTTGAGCCATTCGAGGATGTGACGTTATTTGTCAAGTCGCCAGACGTACGTGAGGATGAATAACGTCCATTCCACTGCTTCATGTCCGTGGAACAGTTGCTGAAGCAAATCTGACTGGTCGAGGGGACTGGCGGATTGGCATTACATCTCGTGGCCACATGAGTCCGTGGGGACTGAAATGGAGGAGAGGAGGAGACATTGGAGCAGAAATCAGTTGTACTGGTGAAATTAGTGTGATTTTTTCTACCAGGTGGACAAGAGTAGTAGGAGCAGGACAGCTGAGGAGGTGGATGGAGATGAGAAGACTAGGCAGATGACCACCAAGCACCGTGCAGTAACAGTGAAATGGAGGCAGGAGCCCCATCGTAGTCACTGTGTGCAGATGCCCGCAGCATGCTTATTTTGCCTGTCTAGTGACGCCGAAAAGTCAAGCATCCGTAAAGAGGATGACTTCGGGCTCTCCACCCTATTGGACCCGCGCTGACCGTCCAAAATGGGAGCTTCTTTCCCAGCTATTGAGAGGAGGACCAAACTCAAATACTATAGTGTAATCCTCCGAGAATCAGTTGGCCGCTGCCTATGTGCGGCTCGTCCCTACACTCGGACAGGTCAGGACCGGGGTATCCCAGCGCTCACCGTACTACTGCAAGCGGCTGCAGGGGGAAGTGGGGGTAGGAGCAGTACCACCCTCCATCAAGCAGTAAACCTAAGTCTGGAGTCACTGATGAGCAGCTTCCTTCACCCGCCTATGATAGGTGGTTTTTTAAGACCCAGCAGCAGCCAGCAAGCAGGACCTGTGATCATTCCCTGAACCAAACGGGTGGTGCCTACTGGTACATCACCTCTGCCGACCCCAGTTAGAAGAATTCCGCTGACTACTGGGCAGCCACCTGGATGTGTGGCCGCAACATGCCGAGTTTGCAGTGGGAGAGCTGTACTGAACCGGCAGAAGTGTGGGCATCAGAGCGGGTGATTCATGTGCGGCGAGGGCCATCGTTAGCACCAAGGATAACCCCTTGTCCCACGGGAAATGTGGAACGACAGACCTTTTGTCAAGATGAACAGGCGTGATCGCCAGGATTTCCACACACCAATGCCTTAGGCATCAGACTACATCAGGCATGACGCCTCACCCAAGCTGTGAGAAATGAGTCTGGGTTCCAAACTACCTGCCTCACCACTATTCCAGATTTCCGCCACCCGCCTTAAGCCACACATCGTGCTGGACAGTTTCTCCATCTGGCCACCAACCATCCTTTTAACCGGGACGGGTATTGGCCCCCAACCTCCACACCTCTGTCATTTTTGGGCCCCACTTGCTGACCTCGATGCTGCTGCCGACCTACACACTGTGTCATTGTTGCCACTGTCTGACCTCATGCTGCTGCTTATGCTGCTCCGTGACCTCCATTACTGTGGTCAATGTGTCCACTCTGTGGCCTCAGTCCTGTATTTTTGCCTCCTCCCAGAATGTCAATATGCCACTGCCTGACCTCATGCTGCGCCGTGACATACAACAGTGTCCATTGTGCCACTGATCCCATGACCTGCATACGGCTGCTTATGGCTTGCTGCCGCGACCTCCCATACTGTTTCCATTGTCCACTCTGTTGCCACACCTGTTTTTGCCACTCCAAATGTCCATTGTGCCACTCTCTGACTCATACTGCTGTGTGCTCCCGCCAGCACCTGCCACTCTCTGTCACTGATGTTGCCACCTGAGTCCCAGCTTGTTTTTTTCCAGCTGTCCTCGCATGACTTTATCAGGCAACATTCCCCCTTCATTTTTTTTGGTCAGATTGCCCTCTATGTGCCCGATGTGAATTTTATAGTGAAACGATTTTCTGAAGAGCGCGGCAATCCCATGGTGCATGTCTACTAAAACCAACATTGTATGAAGACCAAACAGAATCCAACTCCCTCTGCAGTTTTATAAGCCTGGCACAACGTTTCTACAGCACCCTGCAAAGGGCTCTGTGCAGCCTGGAAATAGCTGTTTTTTACGTGATTCTTGCCGAAGAACAATCGGCACAAGTAAATTTTTTGCCGAGAAATTCGGCGAAGTGAACGAAACGAATTTCGGGAAATTGGTCCATCTCTAATGATGAGTCCTGTAAGTGGATTATCTGCAGGAGAGAATTCTGAACATGGCTTGTCTGCAGTGGTGAGTCTTCTATGTGGTTGATCTTTGATGGTGGCCTGACCTCTGCCTGTGAACTCTCTGTTCAAGAACTATTGGACACTTTGGGTGACCTTGCATTCTGTTCCTGCTACTCCGAGATAGTTTTAATTCTCTAGGTGTCAGTGCCTAGGACTTTTGTGTGCTATTTTTCCTGGGGATGGAATACCAGTTGGTGCCACTGTACTCTGCTGTTGATGGGGCCTTGGTGTTTAGACCATGAGATCCTGCAAACGAATATTCAAGAAGTCTGGTGGCTTTATTATAGTGGGTGTGATGTATTTGGTGCAAGGTATGATTAGGAGGTATAAAGTGTAAGGTTTGCCACCTGATGTAGGAAGTGTAGAGTCGCATACATGAGGTTGGAGATATAAACTATAAAGTGCAAGGAAATGAAGTAAAAGGGAGGATGCATGAGGTATAAGGGTTAGGCAAACTGTAAGGAAATAGGCAAGGCGTAGTGATTTCTGGCATACATATCCAAGGCTGGGGTGGTCTGGGGCCTCGCGGCTCATCTCCCTGGCTCTGGGGGCCATGCTTCTGCTGATGGATGCAGCAATATGTAGAGTTTTCTGTGTCATTAATTCCCCTGACTGGAGATAACACAACGATCACTCACAATCAGCTTCACAATTCTCTCTACTCACCCATGAAGGACGTGCCACATAAATGTTATACCACTGTTTGGATTCCACCAAGGCGCACCGCCCATGTTCTTCATGCTACTTACCCTTTGCAATGCAGCACAAGGATGAACGTAAGCGCCAGATGGAAAGTAGGTTACTAAGCACTGGGGGCACAAGAATACATCAGCCTTACATCGCATTTTAAGGGAAATTGGTCCTAGAGGGTGCTTAGTGTCTCGTGTTTGAGTTACCGACCGTTTGCCTTAATCTATTACTTATACAATGCTGTTGTCTATGGTGCTAATCCTGATTCTGACCTCAGCTTTGTTTCTGACCTTAAGACTATGTCTACAGAGCACTGGATTTTGGTCGGTTTTTCTTCGGATTCTTTATTTTGAATCCACCAAAAATCCGACCACACCCTGCACTGTGTAGCCCTCAATAGAAAGTCCGTGTAGTAGTCTATACAGCATGGATTTCTCACTTTGGTTTCCTAAAGCTAAAACCGTGCAGCGGAATATAGAACATGTTGTATATTCCACCGGATTCCCGTAGCCCCAATGTACAGGGCCGCCGTGAATCAGAAAACAAACCGCAGCTTTTTGCACAAAAAGCGTACAGAAAACGGCTATGTAGCGCAATCGAGAGATGTGAAAATGACGTTGGATTTTGGACACCATTTTCACATTGCTGTGTAGTCATAGCCTAATCTTTCCTTGTCCTTTGAATTGTCTTTCTGATAGTTGCAATTCTACTCCTGGCTCTGATAGTTGGCTCCATTCCTGACTAGGCTCTTATCTCATCCTCTGTCTTTTCAATTTCTCGTCTGGTGACAACTCTTGGCTTGATTCCTGATTTTTGCTATTTCTACATCAGGACTGCTGCTGTCAATTTAGAAATTTCATGGGGTTTGTCACCTGGAGATCTTTCTCCTTCCTGATGCCACATGGGGGTACATACCTCCATATGAGAATTGAGAGTAAAGCGAGGGGATCTCTTAGGCTCCACAACTCAGTCTAGTCAATGCCAATATTTCCCGTGTATGATCGAAACAGTTACACAAAGCCATGGATTCTAATCATTTCCAATTCCCATTGAGTTCTGGTACTCCAGGGTCACCACTCCTAGGGCACTTCACACCTCAGTTTATTTGAACCTAATGGCTATGAATGAGAAGCCTAGCTTGCCTTCTACTAGCCTGCATATACCCGGAATATAACCTCCCCGTGTTTTGTACCCAGGGCTGGGACAAGGTATTCTAGTGTCCTAGGTAAATAAGGCACAAAGCACCCCCCAAATGGAAAATTCAGACCACTCCATGCCTTCTTGCGCCCCCTTTTCTGCCTGGGATGAAGTGGCGCCCTAGGTGATCGCCAACTTTCACCTACCCATCGTCCTGGCCCTGATTGTACCTGTCTAACTCTGTGGCCCCTGCTCTTAACATTGATAAAAACAAATACTACACTTGTTCTTAATATTACAGTATTACCTATAACTGTAGCATTAAAAGTAATGACGACTACAGAGATGGAACGTCGATGGATAATGTGTCCTTTCTTGTTACTACATTTGTGTTATGCTCTCTCGGTTATGAATATTGAGGCTATAATTAGGCACCATCCTTCTTAAATGCCCCTGTATAATGAGTGTAGCCTGAATATCATTATGTGAGCTATTGATCACCACACATCTTATGGTAGCCTTTCATGTCAGACTGTAACACTCCATTTTTACATATTTCCTTTTTTATATTTTTTCATAACAATTAATTGAATACAGATTTTAGATATTGTTATGAAATAAGTCTAATTTGATTGTAGGAGTTGTGTATTTTGACTCATTGGTTAATGGTAGAGCGGTCCTTTACAGTATTGCGGTTTGGACTTTTTCTGTGCTGCTCCACTAAAGTCTGTACTAATGATGCTTGTTTTACATGTCCGTAATTGTAATATTGTGTGGTCTTGAAAAATGATACTCTGTGGAGGCAAACTAATTTACTTACCTTTTTTTCAGGAAAGCACTACCTAGCTTATTAGACTTCCTATACCAGTTTGGCAATCCCCACACACAGCATGACAATACTGTAAAACAAGGAACCAAAGCAGAATCCTGAATAGTAAAAGTATACAGCAGAAAAGTGGCATTCACAATCTCGAACTGCTCACCTGGAGGAGTTGTGCATATATGGTACAACTTATAAAACAGCATAAAGACCCGATGAGGGAATCTTCTGTGTAGATCCACGAGCCGCCGATCCTTTTCTTAACTGACACAGGGAGCCGAAAGAGTTCCACGGAAGAGCGTACTTAGAAGAATTCCACAAAGGAGATAGCGCTCGTGAAGAAAAGTAATATATATAATATATACATATATATATAATATATTATATAAATAAAAAAAGACACTGGATAAAGATTAACCAGCTATGGATGGTTTCATTTAATTATAAACTTTAAGACAACGCTTTTCGCAGTACCACAATAGTCGTGCTTCCTCCAGTCTTTATTCAAAAAACATGGTAAATCAGTGCCGCAGGATGGATCATTCATATTAGATATTATCTAAGTTCCATTGAATGTTCCATTCACGGCACCATATTTGCCTCATGGTAGCCTCACTCTGGGATCCCGGGCTTTTACATTTCTTGCGTGTTTACCTGTTTTAATAAGACCTGAGGAAGCAGACATTGTGGTCTGCGAAACATGTTGTCTTAAAGTTCTAATAAATGACACATTCATAGTGGTTAATATCAGTGTCTTTTTATATATATATTACTTTTCTTCACGAGCGCTATCTCCTTTGTGGAATTCTTCTAAGTACACAAACAGCATGAGTGTCACCTCCAATAGGTATAGAGACATGTTTCTTTCTTCTACACAAGTGCTAATTTACATATAAGGTAACTAAAGATATTGATTGCTGCTGGGAACTGCGTGCTATTTTATGTATCAAAGCAGGTATTCTGGTTACTTTCCGTCTCAAGTTGATGCCTTCTCTCCAAATACCCAGTTGTTTCCATATATCTTTTCTATGGCCTTAGGTTATCAACAGGTTTTCAATGGAGATCAAAGCACCTTCTGCTTCTGATCTTGTATCCTGTGCGGATTTTGTGACTGCGCAAATTCAGTTTTTAAAGAAGGTCTTGGGAAAACAGTATTACTACTGCTCAGGAGATAACTAATCTAGCCTCCATGTCACTACAGAGGCAGCGCATGCGCAGTAGCAGGTCCAGGACGTGGGTTCATGTGCTGTTTGCATTCGAGGTGCTGGATGTTAGATATTGTTTTTTAGAATATAAAAAGAAAGTAAATGTCTTTCCCCAAGTCATTAGACTTTTTTTCATGAACTCCCGCAGACCATGAAATTCAACTTGAAATATCCCTCAAGCTTTGCAAATCTCTTGTAGGGCTGGGGAGGGACCCTAAGAGTAATGTTAGTCACCTCTCATGGTACCGTTCTGTGAGCGTCACTGGTTCCATACTGAAGAAGATATTCCCAGAAACCTGCCATAGCTCCTCTACTTAAACAAACCTAGCTGTTTTTGGCTGCAGCTCTACTTCTCTGGATTCACAGCGGTGTCAGGTTTTCGAGACAAGTGACACCCGAATATGCATCAGACTACACAGCCTCATTAAAAGAGATTCAACCTGCCTTACCTTGTGTTGGAGGCTCATCCTTTACAATATTTTGCTTCTATGTTTTACTCTTTTCTACAGTTGTCAAGAAAAGAGAGCGGCACACAGGCACAAAAAGGGGAACCCCACACAGGAGGAATTTATGGCACAATTCGTATTAGACACTTACCCAAAACTCTCTTGCCTGGGCGACATGAAGATGGTCATAAGCTCAATCTCATACTCATCCCTCACTCAGGCTCCACTTTGAGCACCACTTGTAGCCCCCAAACGGTTCACACACCCAGGAACATAAACGGTACTGACACCTTACAGAAAATGAGTTATATGACTCAACACTACAGGAAAGATGCACAAGAAACCAGTTATACTCTATGGAGATGTTCAGGTTTTTTAGACCTTGTTGTCCTAAAAAACCTGAACATCTCCATAGAGTATAAGTGGTTTCTTGTGCATCTTTCCTGTAGTGTTGAGTCTTATAACTCATTTTCTGTATGGTGTCGGTACCGTTTGTGTTCCTGGGTGTGTGAACTGTTTGGGGGCTACAGGTGGTGCCCAAAGTGGAGCCGGAGTGAGGGACAAGTGTGAGATTGAATTTATGGCCATCTTCATGCGCCCACGGCAAGATGGGGGGGGGGGGGGGGGGGGTTTTTTTTTGGTAAGTGTCTAATACGAAAACTATTAACGTTTTAGACTTTAAAATAAAGGTACAGTACTTAGTGATAAAGATAAAGAACAAAAGACGTGTAAAAGAGGGCAAAAACAGTGCAGAAATAAAAGGGATAACATAAGGATCAACAGACCTCTGCTGATTGGATTGGTGAGAGACCCAGCTGAGGAATGCAGCAGATCTTAGAATGCATAGACCTACAAATGGTTGTATCTGCTGATTCTGATCTCTTGTATCTGCTGCCCTCATGTCATAAAGGGACAGCGAGACAACCCCTTAGCCCTCTCTCCTGTTTAGGTCACAGAGCGGTGTATAAACACATGCATAGGACATTAATAGAGGATATAATTCCAGCTTGTGTCACTACTCGGTCTAGGAGTCCCCCTGCCCAAAATTAGTACTGCCAAATTCCCAAGCATAAATTCACCAACATATGCATACCAAATATGAATATGAAAGATTCATAACTGGAGCCAATTATTATTCTTCAGCTTTGTACAGCTGAAAATCTTGATATTTGATACAGGAGAAGCAGCTGAGTTCCCCGATCATAATTACAGAAGTGGGATACCAAAAACATGGATTATGACAAAGATGTCTTTGCCATTATTAGGCATCTAGCTGTCATGACAACCATCATCAACCAACAGTTATATAGTGGGGTGCCAATGGAGAACAGAGGGAGTCTGCAGCCCCGCCAACTGCAGATGACAGCCTCAGGGGTTACATGCAGCCTGTAGGTTGTGTATTTGATATATGTAGATGATGAGATCACACTTTATATAAGATCGTACTATATGTGATGGGGTTGTTGTGTATAATGAGATCACTGTATATGAAGAGGTCACCCTGTACAGGTTTGATATTTGCGGTAGTCATGAAGTATCTGAAGTATAAATGTATCACATAGTATTATTATTTTTATGGTGTCTCCGTTCCAGTCATTTATAGATCTATTGTTAGTTTCTGCTGCAAGTGGCCCAATATATATCATATGCTGTATGTATCAAAAGACACATTTTAGTTGGTAGCAAAAGGGTTAATGTCCCTCATTCAGCTGTGACCTATTTACCAACGGGGATCACAAATAGAGGAGTAGAAATCCCGCTAACAGGAATCATGTAAATGTTGTTAAGAGCAGACGCCTCTCAGGTCATAATGGCCTCAGGTCAGAGGTGCGGAACCAGCGACTGATTGTCTTCTATGAGGGAAAACTCAATTCAAGGACGATCAGCGAAAAACCTCTTAAAAATCCCATCTCCTTCTCCTGCAGTCCCTGAAATGCAATCTACTTGAAGACGAGACACAAGGCTCCCAGCTCATTTTCTGCAGATCCCAGAGCCGGACACGAGGAGGGGAGGTGGCTGCAACATGATGAGAATTACTGCAGAACGTAATAATCAGTATCTATGGCAAGAGTCCACTGACTGACCCATAACCCTCAATGTGTGAGTTATGTGGTGACCACTCATGATCCTCCAGCTACTGCATGTCACATCCTCACACCCTATGAATCATCCTAAAACGTCCTAACAAAGTGAAAATGACATCTCTTAACTGATGGATCAGGACAAAAAGTAGCAAAGAATGGTAAGAGGTGAAGTTTAGGACAGAGGTTGCGGTTGGGGTTCAGGGTTAAGTTTAGGACATTCATGCAGACCTACTAATACTATCTAACACATAACACCAAGGGTGACATGTATGAACGGGGCTGCGCCAGAAGTCTGGTGTCTTTTCAGCCCGAAAACTGGCACAGCCCTGTTTGCTATATTTTTAATCAGGCGCACTCCAGTATCAGGCGCATTACAGAGCACCCGCGACACTTTGTAATGCATCTGAGATCGGGGACGTGCTGGGGGCGTGTCGCACTAAAACCGTACGAAGCTACACATTTATTGCTTCAGTACAGCAAATCCAGACGCATTACTGCTGGAACAGGTAGAGCACTTTAAAAGTGGTTTACCTGAGCCACTAGTGTCCCTTGTAGCCAGAAAGCGCTAAATCTATGACCTGCAGTAGAATAGGTTCATAGATTCAGGCGCATTCTACGCTACTAATGCGCGCAAGAAAAATGGTTCCTGGGTGCCAAAATACATTTGTCGCCCCAAGTCCACACCAAGGTTGTTATTTCAGGTTTTCTGTTCCAGCTTGGAAACAGAAAAACTAAATGAATGAGGGTGAGATTTGTCACATGACATATACCAACTTTACCCACTTATTATAGTCCGTTAATTTTTCGATTCTTATATTCTGTGCTATTGTTCCGTCATGTTTCACAGTGTGCGACAGAGGCTCCGGACTGAACCTCTGATGTCGATGTGAACCAGGCCTAACACTTAAACAGTGAAAACTCATGTCGGCTTTTTTACAATCAGAAAAATCCAACATGGAACCCGAGGCAATACCTCTGATTTCTGCTGAGGATTTTAACTTTGAAGAGGCAGTTGTAGCCTCTGTTTAGAATGTGGTTTTGCCTGTGTTTAGGGTATGGCTATTCCACATTCAACTGAAGAAGTGGAATCTGAGCAGAATGGCTAAAAACTGGTCAATTCTTTTTTTTTCAGCACCATAGATTTGAAATCCGTTCTGTACAAAATCCCACTGCAAGGGTACGACCACCTGGCATCAGGGGCGTAGCTATAAGGGGTGCAGAGGTAGCAGCCTGAGGGGGCCCAAAAGCCCTTCTGCCACATAGGAACTTACTAGTACTGTAAATAGCACATGGTAGATGGGGGGCCCATTTCACTTTTTGCACCAGGGCCCGGGAGCTTCAAGTTACGCCTCTGCCTGGCATAGATAAAATACCGGTCAGATTCTGATTAAAAATCTGACCAGTATTTTAGTTTTTTAAACAAAGAGGGGTGCGGTTTTTGGCCACGGTTTGCTGATTCGGCCATCCTCCTAACCATTGACAGTACATTTTAGCCCTAAAACCGGGTGGAGGAATGTGCATGTTCCAAGTTTTGTAGATGGGCTTTGGATTTGAAATCTGACCGTCAGAAAATCTGAGCTGTGTAGACTACAGCGCGGATTTTCTACTGATATCTATGGAGAGGGTTGACAGTCGGTTTCCAGCTGGGTTCAAAATCCAAAAACTGCCTGAAAAACCGACTGAAACACGATTCCATGTGGACTTACCCAGATTCACAGAGCATGAGAAACTAATCATTTTATATAACTTTAATCAGCAACTGACTCCCACCAATGAGAACTTTTGATGTGGAATTATAAAACCATATAAAGCAACAGATGTGCTTGGTTTGCTTCTCACCTTTCACTTTTTCATTATTAAAAATGTAAATTGCCATAATCAGAGCAAGAAGAAATTGATACAACTCCTCTGAACCAAGACTATGTAAAGTACAGTGAAGGACACTAGGTAAAGGCAGTGTTATATCTGGCTTTTCTGAATCCAAAGCTGCATCATATGTACCCATTGGTCATAGTGTTGGGGGTTATCATGGCCGACATGATCAATTTGTATTCCCTACACCTTTCCTGGAGTTTGTCAGTAGTTTAAAATAGTCTGTAGAGAATACAGATTGTCATAGACATGGTAGTGCTTCCTAAGGCCTCAGTCACATTAGCAAATTCAGGGGGGTCCAAAACAGAACATGTAAAAAATTTTCCATTACCAGTTTAAACCTACTCCCAGTCTAGGATTACACATACTATGAAATATATCCTGGGTAAGACCTAAGAAGGTGTGCAGATAACCAGCGAGTTCAGACTGAGGCTGTTTATGCAGTATTTAATCAAATAAATTTTTTGCAGTAATATCATCATCAAGCTTTTTCCAACAATATTCATCAAAATAGTCATCATTCATCACAAATAATAGTCATCATTATCAATCATCATCTATATCCATCACACAACAAGATCATCTTTCATCATACTAGTGAAAAATAGAAGTTGCCTATATGATCAAGTGAAAACTAGCGGCCACATGTATGAATCTCGCCGGGTCGGGCGCACCTTTCCGCTAGTTTTCCGGCGGAATCTGCGCCTGATTTATGTCGGGGCCGGGAACATAGCATGTAAAGTCCGCCGCGCCTCGTCAGTGTGTTAGCGGGGACAGTGCGGCGCTGCGCCTATAAATTCGGCGCCGGAGGTAGTGCGGTCAACATAAACAGGGGGCCGGGGGGAAAGGGGGAAGTCCCTGCGTCCTCGCTTTTTGTGTTGTGTGGGCAACAGTGCGGGGACATGGCGCAGTGCGGGACTTAGGCGCCGTGCGGGACTGCCCCGAAAAACAGTTCCCGATGCGAGACAGGCTGGAACAGCGAGAAATCATTCCAGATGTGGGACGGAGTATGAGTCAAAAATCGCCTTTAAAAAGGGCGTTCAACATTCTCAGGAAAAGAGCTGAAACCTAAAAAATAAAAAATACATAAACAAAATCACTTTCCAATATCCTAATTCAAGAATTAGGATATGGAAATTGCCGGGAAATTTACAGTAATTCAAATTCAAAAAACCTATTCTGTTTGGTCGCATAAACCGCCAATCAGAATAGGAGCGACAGGGAACCTTTAAAAAACCTATGGGGAAGTTAGACCAATCAGAATCCACGGTGGGATAGTTCAAAATACAGTTAAAAATCTGGAAAAAGCTGATTGGTTAAGCTACCGTCGACTTGGCTAGCTCAGCCAATCAGAATGGGAGCGACAGAGACCCATTAAACCTATGGAGAATTATTGACCAATCATTATAGGAGCGACAAAGACCCTTTTTGGGTCTATGGAGAAGTTTAGACCAATCAGAATCCACGGCGGGATAATTCAAAAATACAGTAAAAAAGACAGAAAAGAGCTGATTGGCTGAGCCAGCGGTGGCTTGGATATCCCAGCCAATCAGAGCGCAGCTACTTCTCCCATTATAGTCTATGGAGAGATGGGCGCTCTGAAATCTCGGCGCTCAGCGCCGTGCGGCATGAAGTATTAATAAAAAAAATTATTTTTATTAAATGTAAAACATTATCAGATAAAGAGCCAAAACCCTTCTTTACAAATAAAGCAGTTAAAAACCCGAACAACGCGTTTGTCCCGAGACCGGCGCTACTGGGTTGCTCCGGATAAAATACATTTCGTTTTACATTTTTTTAAACCCCAAAAGCCAAAGCCCTTATTTCAGGGGTTGGTCCTTAAATAGGGAAAAATGTAAAAAGGGGGCCACTGTAGGCATGTATAATAGGGCCAAACTTAAAGACAGTTAAGGGCAGCTGTTTAGGGGGCCCAGTAGTATAGAGCCAAGCTTTTAAGGCATGGTATAGGCCGTTTGGAGGCAAGGTTAAAAGGGCCAGCTGTAGGCAGGTATTAGGGCCAGCTTAAGCAGAAAAACACTACCGGTCCCGGGGCTTCCCCGGCCCCCCCCCCGCCCCGCCCCCGCCGCCCGCTCCCCCGCCCCCCCCCCCCCCGGCCCCCCCCCCCCCCCCCCCCCCCCCCCCCCCCCCCCCCCCCGCCCCCGCCCCGCCCCCCCCCCCCCCCCCCCCCCCCCCCCCCCCCCCCCCCGCC
The DNA here is from genome assembly GCA_025379985.1 of Phyllomedusa bahiana. Taxonomy (NCBI): domain Eukaryota; kingdom Metazoa; phylum Chordata; class Amphibia; order Anura; family Hylidae; genus Phyllomedusa; species Phyllomedusa bahiana. The sequence continues at coordinate 14,549 of JAODAL010002783.1, read as the reverse complement.
CCGGCAGCCCCACCCCCCCCCCCACCCCCCACCCCAAACAAACAAAAAAAAAAAAAAAAAAAAAAAACAAAACAAAAAAAAAAAAAAAAACAAAAAAAAAAAAACAAAAAAAAAAAAACAAACAACAAAAAAAAAAAAACAAAAAAAAAAAAAAAAAAAAAAAAAAAAAAAAAAAAAAAAAAAAAAGAATTTCCCATTGATATAAAAGAATATAATATGGGTGGTAACGAAAAAAAAATTAAATCAATAAAATCATGTTTATTTCTTTAATTTTCGTTAGCCAAGGATCAATAGTATTTGGGTGCAACGAAAATAAAGAAATAAACATTTTTATTGATTTAATTTTTTTTTCGTTACCCCCATATTATTATTCGTTTTATATACACTCGGGACCACTTCTGTATTATAAAATTTTATTTTGGCCTGTACATTTTTTCAGTTGCATTCCCGGGGCTCGCTCTCCCATTGGTCCAAATAACGGCGCCTCTTTTAACTTAGCCAATCACAGAGGCGCTCAGAATTTCTTTTCCCCATAGAACTCTGAAAGTAGCTCGCGCTCTGATTGGCTAAGCTGGACGAGCCCCCGCCCTTCAACCAATCAGCTCGTTCTGCATTTTTACTGTATTTTGAACTGTCCCGCCTTTGAATAGATTGGTCAATTTTTCTCCCATAGGGTCTAATGGGACATTGTCGCTCCTATTCTGATTGGTCAATTCTCCTCCATAGGTTAAAAATGGGACATTGTCGTCCTATTCTGATTGGCTGGTTTAAAGCCGACCAATGAGAATAGCTTAAACAATTTGAATTACTGTATTTCCGGCAATTCTCTCTATTCAATTCCTATGTAGCGCCGGTCTCGGGGACAAACGCGGTGTTCGGGTTTTTTAACTGCTTTATTTGTATGAAAGGGGTTCGCTCTTTATCTGATAATGTTTTACATTTTAAAAAAAATATTTTTTTTATTAATACTTCATGCCGCACGGCGCTGAGCGCCGAGATTTCAGAGCGCCCATCTCTCCATAGACTATAATGGGAGAAGTAGCTCGTGCTCCTGATTGGCTGGGATAGCCAAGCCACCGCTAGCTCAGCCAATCAGCCGCTTTTCTGTCATTTTAAATGTATTTTGAATTATCCCGCCTGGAATTCTGAATTTTGGGCTAAACTTCTCCATAGACTAGAAATGGGGTCTTTGTCGCTCCTATTCTAGATTGGGTCAATAATTCTCCAAAGGTTTTAATGGGTCTCTGTCGCTCCTATTCTGATTGGCTGAACTAGCCGAGCCCCCGCTAGCTCAGCCAATCACCTTTTCAGCATTTTTACAGTATTTTGAACTGTCCCAGCCGTGGATTCTGATTGGTCTAAACTTCCCATAGACTAGAATGGGGCCTTTGTCGCTCCTATTCTGATTGGTCAATAATTTTCCATAGGTTTTAATGGGTCTCTGTCGCTCCTATTCTGATTGGCTGAGCTAGCTGAGCCCCCTGCAGCTCAGCCAATCACCCCTTTTCAGCATTTTTTTTCAGTATTTTGAACTGTCCCGCCATGGATTTTGATTGGTCTAAACTTCTCCATAGGCCTAGAATGGGTCTCTGTCGCTCCTATTCTGATTGGCTGAGCTAGCCAAGTCCCCGGAAGCTAAACCAATCAGCTCTTTTCAGCATTTTTACTTGTGTTTTGAACTATCCCGCCCTGGATTCTGATTGGTCTAAACTCCCCATAGGTTTTAATGGTTCACTTTTCGCTCCTATTCTGATTGGCGGTTTATGCCACCAATCAGAATAGGTTTCAGAATTTGAATTACTTGTATTTCCCGGCAATTACAATATCATAAAATTTTTGATATTGCGCCGTTTTAGATTTAGGAAAGTGATTTTTTTTTTAATTATGTCTATTTTTTACGTTCAGCTCTTTTCTGACACTGTTTTCCGCCTTTATAAAGGCGATTTTTTCTGAATTACTCCTGCTGCACGGAAGCGGTGCCCCCGAGATTTCTGTAGAGATCTTCTATGTTTCCTCGCATGTTCCGATCCTGCTTCACTTCGCCTCCGCCGGAGCATTTAGACCAAAAAAACCCAGGTCTGCCTGTCGGAGCTGCCGAGTGCTGCAATGCGCCGCACTTTGCCAACTCGCGATCGTACATGCCTCGGAGTTTTTGAGCGCGCCGTGTCCCGCCCCGGACACCTACAGCGTGCCCACACCGCACCCATTGCCCACCCCTTCATGTGAGGCGCAGCTGAAAGTGGCGAACGCCCATTCGGGCTGGGAGGCGCAGAATACGCCAAAAAACAGGCGTAAAGCCCGATCATACATGTCGCCCTAGGTGTTACCGCTTACCATGCCATAAATGGAAATCTCAGTTTATGGACACACAGATAATCCCCCAATAGACTTTAGGTTTATATTAGGGAAAAAGACAAAAAGTGTATATCTCGACATAACCTAGGATCCCTATAATGCACAGCTAGATATTTCCATAATGTGCACCATTGGAATGTTGGGTGTCAATTTTGAGGTACTGATAAAGTTTACAAACCCCCACGTGGTGGAAATTAGAGGAAATTCCATTTAAAAAGGGAAGCCTGTCGGAATCTCCAACTGGGTTTTAAATAAGCAATGTATATCAAATCTGCAATAAAATGCAAGGCTTACTGAAAGTATTGCACTTTAATGCATAGATGATACAAAGAAAACGAAGTTATATACTCTGTCCATGTCACTTATTTAAAACAAAGTTACTTCATGGGTTTGGAGAAAGCCCAGACTAACATGGCAATGCTAATATGCTCTATACATTCAATTGTTGGTGAACCTTATACATTAATTATTCTCCAATTGAGTGCCTGATCACTGCAGGGTCTTGATCTCAAATCAGATGTATTATATCTAGCTGTTATGTCATTTTATCTCTTAGGGTTCAATTAATCAAACAGCCTCTTGATGGGAGGCAAATTTTGAATGTATTTAAACAATAAGTGATACAACCTTATGATCAAACTGTAAATTTGTGGTCACATGCACGTGATGCTGTGGCCTGTGATTGGCCGGCACGGACGAACAAGCTTTTTGAACTCCTGTAACACCCCTTTAATTACTGACATTCTTTTGAGAGCAGTTAAGAATAAATATTGTATTTTCTTATATTGATTTATATTACATTATATTTTTGTTTCTGCTGACGTGCAACAAGTAATTCATGATCTGCTGTATTCAGTGTTGCTCTGACATTCTTAAAGGGGTTGTCTCACTACAAGGGTTGCTTTTTATATTAAAGATCCTGCAAAAACAAGTCACTTTGCAATATGTATCCATTAACCGTATCCTACCTACTCCTAGATATGCCCTCTTGTATGGGCTACATCAGCTCCTCAGGTTGCTATAGCTACAGACCTGTTTGCTCCCTCATAATAGGCAATTAGTCATACATTCAGATGGTTACATGTTCACTATGAATATCGCATTTGAATATGCTTTTCGTTGATTGGTTATTAATCTAGATGTTTGTGTTGGAATCATACTTACCTTATGTGAATCAGGGCTGTGGATTTGGAGTTGTGAATTCAGAGTCACTGCCCATTTTGATGGAGTCGTTAAAAAATGAACCGACTTTGACTCCAAAAGTAATTAATAAATTGGTCCAGTTAGTTTAATGCAGTGCCAAGAGCAAGAGGAATTGGGTCTTGCCAGTGCTACTGCTACTATGTCTACCATGTTTAATTTTGAAAAGTATTTGGATGACATGGAGGACGCAAAGTGTTGCCGTAGGAGAAAAGATTCCGCTCCCATAGCTAACAGTTTGAACAGATTTCAGCAAAAGTTTTCACCTGCTCTCGAAGTAGTAGAAGAGTTCAACCGTTCATCAAAACTGACTAAGCATGAGGCAATTCCTTTATACAATGAAATTGTTATAGATGTTGCCCATGTGGTCACACTGCTTTGCCATCAAACCTAAGTTAGTGTAGAGAGGCCGTTCTCTAGCCTGAAAATAATGAGTTCAGATTTGAGGTCATTTATGAAGGAGGATCTGATGGTGACGATACTATTTCTTAGAACAAATTAATACTCGCTCAACAAATGTTATTCAGGACGGTTTTGTTGAAAACTGTTTTTTCCCACTTACTGCAGCGTTTTGCATATTTACAGTTTATTAAAGTTTTTGTGTTCTAAAGATGTATCCAATAAATACATTTTATGTTCTATCTAAATAGCTTGATTTTTGTATGAAAAGGTGAGAAAAAGCCTGATGTTACCATTTTACTACAGTAAAGTTATCACTTAAATATGCGCCATGTATCAAGGAGTGGGAGTTAGGGAAATTGAGAAGTCGGAGCTTTGGCGCACCGACTCCACAAACCTAAATTGTGAACATTTTGCTAGTAAAAATTATGTGTTTTTGTCATCCTCTTCCATATAAAGCAGTAGGTTATGATGAGCCTGGCACTTACCTTATGTAAACACTCCGCCAGTATCTATCATATGTCTTCGTTCTCTTCTTCCCTTCATCATGTTACTACAAGTTCGGTATTTAATATCCAGATATTTGTTGCTCAATTTACTGAGCCTTTTTGTGATACCCTATGTGTATACTTGTGTATTTTGGTAATTTTGGATGTTTTGTGTACATAGATTAAATGCCATCAGTTTGACATTGATATTTGTGGATCGTGGCTGGTAAAAGCAAAATATACCAAGTTTGGAACTTTGAGTGTGCATGCATAATATGACTCACAGGAGAATGGAGGCTTACTTGCTCATCCTCAGGAAGGTCAGAAACAAATTCCCAATAGGATTTAATGTTGGGGAGTGTGGGATATCAGTAACTTAATGCACGACATGTGATACAAAACTGGCATTCTATAGAAGCCTATTTATGTGCAAAGTTAATACCATGCAGCCACCCCCCTTGAGAAAGTGGAAAAATGGACTGTTTTACCAGTATTTTGCACTTCTCCCCATCAGTGCACTATGGGTTTTGCTGTGTTCTATTGGGAACGACCATTTCAACTTTTGTATTTGCCAATATGGGATGTCAATTTTGGTGTTGCTTACTTAAAGGATGCTGGACAGCCCACCTACTCAAATAGTAGTGGCGTCGCCAATAGGCTGTTACGCCAGTATGGTGCAATATACATAACTGTATGACTGACACCCTATATATAATTTTTTTTTATTTGTGTGCAGGTATGATATTAAGGTAGCCACTCTCTTCATGCATTGAAGGTAGTGAGTGGTCACCTATTATTGCTTTGCACCTGTGGTAACCTCCCATATGACACATCGTGGCTTCTCTGAATCATATTGGGAATTGGCTTCTGACCTGAGGATCAGCAAGTAAGTCTCCATTCTTTTGTGAGTTTTGTGAGAATTTTTGTCCCATTTTTTCTGTGATATGTTTGGAATGTGTAATATGCTCTTATTTCTGGCATGTCCTCCAGGTCTATTTAGCAATGTATTGGTATTAAACCAGGCTATACATGGCACGCATGTGCAGTGTGTTATAGTATTTGGCATTTACACGCATGCACTATATATGTTGGTGCTTGGCATTTTCCCAGGCGCTCTGGAGAAAGGAGTTGAGGTGATGCACCCTTTAACATGTTTTCTTTTGTATATTAGCACATTTACAGGGGATATGTAAGAGAAAAAGAAATAAAGTGTACTTGATGTGATTTTATATAACAGTTTCTGCCAATATTTGAAATAAGTTTTATTCCACATTACACATCAAGTAGATTTAAGTTTTGATATAACTTTATACTACTTGGGGCAACACTTTTATCAGTATTGATACAAATAACATAACTTGTTTAGAGTCCTGTTCACTTAGGGCGACATGTATGAACGGGGCTGCGCCAGAAGTCTGGTGTCTTTTGAGCCCAACATCTAGCACAGCCCCGTTCATAGTTCTTTAGTTACATAGTTTGTAAGGCCGAAAAAAGACAAGAGGTCCATCCAGTTCAGCCTATTTTGCTAAAGTGTTGCTAAAGTGTTGATCCAGAGGATCGCGTTTCCGATATTTTTAAAATCGCCAAATGGCCATTGGGTTTAAATGCACCTGATTTCGGGGGAGGCGTGCTGGAGGTGGGGCGCACTAGAACAGTACGAAGCTATAGATTTATAGCTTCGTTACGGGAATTCCAGGCGCATTACTGCTGGAACAGGTAAATCACTTTTAAAGTGGTTTACCTGAGCCAGAATTGACGTTTATGTGCTAGAATGAGCCTGATTTATGACCCGCAGTAGACCAGGTACATAAATCAGGTGCATTCTATACTATTTATATGCGGTGGCAGAGTGGCTACATGTAGTTGCCTGTTTCTGCCACTAGGTGGAGATATACCAGAGTGGTATATGCGACATGACACCAAGGATACGTGGCCTGGTGGAATAGGAGCCGGGCCCCATGATTGTCTGCTACACTAAGGGGATTGCAAAGGTATATGGGTTAGTTTGGCTTTTTCAGCCGTTCTTGGGTCGGCTCTTATTTGGGAGTAACAATGTGTCGGGGGGTGTTACTCCCCATGTTCAAGACCACTTTTGGATAGGGTCAGGAGTCCTAATAAAAAGCCGGGCCTTCAGGTGTACAGGGGGGCGTGGGCTGCTAGCGGGCAGTGCAGCAGAGGAGCTAGAGAGAGGCCCTGGCCCTCGAGGCTTGAGGGAACCTTACTGTACTGAGAGATAAAATTTTGTAAAGGTGCTGGACATTAGGTCCAGGCCACTGATAGATTAGGTCTATTCCTTATGTTCAGTTAGTTGCCAGATGGCCGAGGATTTTATTTATGTGTTTGTTTCGGATGTGCTATGCCTGAACAATAAAACAGGCGGAAGCCCTAAACAAGTCTTTGTCGGTGTGCCATTCGCTTACCAAAGCGGCGATCCCAAGAGGGAAAGACCCTGGGTCGGTCCAAGATGGCGGCCAAAATGTGAGTGAGGTGTCACAATGCGCATAGCCAAAAATCATACATGTCGCCCTTAATGTGGTGCCGGTCATTTTCCATAATGGGTGAAACACTACATTGTATTCGATTAAGTCATAGGTGTTCTCACACACCCTTCAATCATTCCCAACATAGTTGTTGGATTGCTGTGTTCCAATACATGGACAAATTGCCTGTAAATAGCAACTGTGACTTGTTCTTAAAGGTTTCAGTCTTTTTCTAGTCCATTCTATGAGTAAGAGCTCCAGCAGCTTGACATGCATTAGATGGACTCCTTTTTGCTAATATTTTAATTCCAGATTTAATAAAGGAATGACTTTCCAACAGTTTATTATTGATGGATTATACATGATTTATTCTGTTTAACTATGTTCTTTATCATCAAGGAGCTGCTTTTATTTCTTAAACAGCATTAGAAAAAGGAAGGCTAGAATTTGACTGCTCCCTCCATTTTGTGACTATACACTGATATGTGAAACTTTCAACCACTGACCCTCCACCAGGCACTCCATGCTCCAAACGATGGTTCACTCTTATTTCCTGTGATGGCGGCTGCTGAGGGTCTCAATTTCTTTCATAAGGCGCAGACAGAGCTCATCTTGATAGGGAAGCGCCACACATTGGACAGAGAGGGGTAGATCCACACCACCTTCAACAGCCTGAAGAGGGAGAACATAAAGAGAGTCACCATAGGGATGCAGAAGACAGACAGAACCACCCCAGCACTTTCACAGTAAGTTACTCTCACCATTACAGATAGAGAGCCATCCAGGAATTAAGCCACCAAAAAAGTTGCAGGACAAATACCGTCATCAGATATAATGATATTCACCAATGCCTCCCCATCTCCTCATGCGTTGTGTCTTTGTACTCACTTTTATGAAGAGCTTGTCCCAAGGATCATTGTTGTAGCCTTTGTAATGTTTCAGTTTCTCCTCATCTTCTGCAGTGACAGAGCCAACAGGGACAACTCCAGCCGGAAAATGTAGAAGGTTGTAGATCATGGTGTAATTGAGCAGAGCTGGGGGACAAAGCAGAGATCAGGGATATATACTCCAGGGTCACTCATGAATGGTCATGTTCTCTTTCCTGCCTTATTATACTGTGCAGTTAGTCTAATGGGGGTCATAGTAGCACTGTGTCCATATGGTTTTTGCTAATCCTCCAACTTATTTGTAAGGGAATAACGTCATACTCAGTGTTCCATTATGAAAGAGGGCAGCACTAACATTGGGTACTAACCAAAATTTTGACACCCCCTGAGGGATACAGCTACATATTTACCAAATAGCTTCCCTGGATAGCCAGGGTTAAAGGCTGGACCCAACATGGGACAGAGAACCACATCCAGGCTCAGTTTCCTCCATTCACGAATGAATTCTGTCCGATAATCCTGATAAAGAGCAGAAAGCACAAGTAATAATTATAACATGGAAGCTCACATAGAAAGATGTATTTTGAGCTGTGTCCCACAGGGTTTATTTGAAGTTTCTACTTATAATTTTTATTATTATTATTATTATTATTTATTTTAAAGCGCCATTGATTCAAGGGCGATGTACATTCAGGAAGGGGCGTTACATACATATGTCAAACAAGTACACTGATAACAATGAATGACTTACAGCTGGCACAGAGGGGGAGAGGACCCTGCCCGCGAGAGCTTACAATCTACAGGGAGGAGGAAAGAGACAAAAGGTGAGGGGCAGACATATTTGTGGGGTAGCACAGTGGCTGCTGGGTTATTGTTGTTTATAGGCTCCTGAAGAGATGGGTTTTAAAGTGGCTTTTGAACCTGGTGAAGGTGGAGGAGAGTCTGATGTGTTGGGGAAGTGAGTTCCAAAGTGTGGGGGAAGCACGCGAGATGTCCCTTTGGAGAAAGGTTGTGGTGAGGAGCTGATAAGAGGAGAGCAGAGATGAAGGTCCTGTGAGGAGGGGAGATTGTGTGAGGGGAGATATCTGGAGATTAAGGCAGAGATGTATGGAGGGCAGAGGTTATGCCTTGTAGGTCATGGTTAGCAACTTGAAGTGAATTCGCTGGGCAATGGGTGGCCAGTGAAGGGAATGGCAGAGGGGAGAGGCAGAAGTGTAGCGAGGAGAGAGGTGAATAAGACGGGCAGCAGAGTTGAGGTTGGATTGAAAAGGAGCAAGAGTGCTAGACAGGAGGCCACAGAGAAAGATGTTTGCAGTAGTCTAGGCGGGAGATGACGAGGGCATGGACAAGCATTTTTGTAGAGTCGAAGTTGAGGAATGAGCAGATGCGAGAGATATTTCTCAGGTGGAGGCGGCAGCAGAGGTGAGGGCTTGGATGTGTGGTTTGAAGGACAGAGAGGAGTCAAAGGTTATCCCAAGGCAGCGGACTTGCGGAACAGGTACCCATGGAAACATATGGGTCTCCACAAGAGTTGCATACACAAGACTACAGAATAGTTTTAATAACAATGATTTTTAAAGTTGCTTCGTCTCATTTTGAGTGTATTGGGATGAGAAGCTGGATGAGAAGATGGAGATTTATTATTCACATCCCAGCTGAAAGGTGATAGCGGTGGCTTTCCCCTTGAAGGTGGGGAAATCTCTGCAGGAAATTCTAACTTGTCAGGAAGATCCTGTAACATTTGTCTTATAGTCAAACAGTCTATTCTAACTGTCAACTACTACCCTGTCCAGGGTCCTCACTAGTCCCCGTCCAGGGTCCTCACTAGCCCCCGTCCAGGGTCCTCACTAGTCCCCGTCCAGGGTCCTCACTAGTCCCCGTCCAGGGTCCTCACTAGTCCCCGTCCAGGGTCCTCACTAGCCCCTGTCCAGGGTCCTCACTAGCCCCTGTCCAGGGTCCTCACTAGCCCCTGTCCAGGGTCCTCACTTGTCCCCATCCAGGGTCCTCACTAGTCCCCGTCCAGGGTCCTCACTAGTCCCCGTCCAGGGTCCTCACTAGCCCCCGTCCAGGGTCCTCACTAGCCCCTGTCCAGGGTCCTCACTAGCCCCTGTCCAGGGTCCTCACTAGCCCCTGTCCAGGGTCCTCACTGGTCACTGACCAGCATCCTCACTAGTCCCCATCCGGGTCCTCACTAGCCCCTGTGCTGCACACACTGCTTGATCTGATCACTGCAAACTATCAAAAGACACCACTGCATACCAAATGGTCCTCTCTTAGACATTGTCAGGGAGCAGAGGACCTTTATGGTGTTAGATATACTCCTGAGTACAAGAATGCTATGTACTGCACATACACTACCTGCAATGATATCTGGTCTGCCCAGTGATCCTTTACAGACCTGTTGGTTAAGAAGAGACAGATTAATGTAGAAAAAATAGAGCCACATCTGAGTCATAGACTCCTACACTCTACACTCCAAAATAGGTTGCCTCAGTCAGATGACCCTTGTCGAGAATCCCTATTAGGTCACATCATAGAGGGCAATCCCTTACACTATGCCACTTTTATGTGCAAAGCTGTTTCGGCAGATTCGAGCTGTCCATGTAAGACATGATTGGCCACTGAACATAGTCACCGCAGGGTAAATGTCCTGCCAGGCAAGACTTTCCACAGTATCAGCTCTTTGTGGGGATATCAGGAGCCCAACTGTTGACATAACTCTTTTAAGTTGACCAAACCTGCCAATATTTCAAGGGGTGTTCAATTTCTTTTATTTTTTATCATGACGGACTAACAAGCTTTTTGTAGTCACAGAACACAAGTAGGTTGGATTTTTACCATGCCGATAATTTCTTTCCCTGGAGATAAGCTGCTGCTAGAGAGGATTGCAAGGAGACAGAAGTGACTAGAGAGGAATCTGTTGTGGGGGCGAGGCCTACAGGAGGCTGGTGTATGGTTAGCTTAGTCACCTCTGATGTTGGAGGCTTATTATTGGCTCTCTTTACTATATTCAATAATAGACACAACCATGGATGTAATTTGAGTGGCTCCATTCTCTGCATCCTGCCTTTACCCTCAACAGTGCATGGAAGCCGTCTTGGTAGACATGACCACCTTTCTATGTTCAGAACTAGTAGGAAATGTTGCATGGTCGGAGCTCTAGGTCTTTAGTAATTGCACAATGATAGAGCAACAGCTGGGGGCAATGACTGAATCCTCTGTCCTAGTAATGACCAGTGGATGTACATAACTCTCACCTTGGACCAACAGCACAATGAAGAGCCGTGGACATCCGGGGAAACTATGGAACATATAAAATATTGTTATAAAGACATACTGTTCAGCTGTCTTTACATGAGAGACATCATTATTACATTATTACAGACAGCAGGGATGGGGTATGCGATCTGTGTGGTGGTAGAGGTGGCATCACCTAACCCTGATGAAGTGCTACAGATGACTGGCACTTGCATCCAGCATGAAACTTAAAGGGAATGTGTCATCAAAAAAGGACTTATTGTTTGACTCACATTTTTATGTTAAACACATTTTTTTTAGGAATTTTTGGTTATGTTTTTTTTTATTTTTCATATCACTTTCAGTATTTTTTTAATTCTTAAGTCCTGCAGTTTTCACTTTGGCCACTAAGCCTAATAATAGTCTGACACTTCCTGCTCTGTTTAGAGAGCTTTTCAGCAGTCTGCTCATTATCTGTAAAAGCAGGGTCAAGCTGAAAGGAGACACCATTGTGTACAGATAACACAGAATCCACCAGTCACAAGAGGAGATGTCACAGTTCCCCCTCTCCCTTCCCTTTACACTGAAAACTCTCCTATACAAGTCTATGGGACAGAATCTGTCTTAAGAATCCTATGTGCATGAAGCTGCTGTAAAGTATCTCTCTGACTGCTGTTAAAGCAGTGCAAGCAAGAATGTCTTCCCCACAATCCTATATAGAGAAATCGACAATCAGGAAAAAAAAACGACAGAGGAAAAGAATATGGATCAGGGGCTTGATTTAATAAGTAAAAAAAAAAAAAATTGGCGACAGATTCCCTTTAAAGGGGTTGTCTCGCTACAATGATTGGGTTTTAATTAAAAGATCTTTAAAAAACAAGCAGCTTTGCAATATATGTTCATTACAAATGTCCTACTGATTTTGAGTTAGCCCTGTTAGTAGTAGTACATCAGCTTCTCAAATCTCTATAGCAGCCGACCTGTTGATCCTTATCTCACTGGCTGTCAGGTCTGTATGACTCATCAGCCTCTGAATACAGGTCAGAGCACAGAGCCCCTCCTGCACAGAATGCTTCTGTAGGGAAGGGAGGGGGAGGGCTCTGGCTTCTGTGTCTGTGCTGCCTGGATTAACCCTGTGTGTGCCTGCTTCCTCCTGCTCTCTACACAGATTGAGGAAAGCAGAGGTGAGGCTGACAGCAGTGAAGTGTGTTACTATAATCATGATGTAGGCATGTGGAGCTGTAACTATACTAATACTATACAGATAAGGGGGCATGTGAATGCTTCATGCTCTGCTGTACTAGTGACACATCCTGAGTATAGCAACACTTTCCAGCTGCCCTGTGTCTGTTCTGACAGGGTCTGTTTGTTGCTGGAGATGTGCAGATTTGTATGCTGAGCAGGGGGTATAGGAACACTTGCATCCACCCTGCTCTGCTATTAGCATACACAGCTTCACAGACCTCTCCACACTCATCGATCAGCCCTCTCCTGTCTACTTACTGTGGATAATATCAGCAAGAGCCTACAGCAGACCTAGGCAGGCACACACTGGGTTAACCCTGACAGCAAACCCCCTCCCCCGCCCCCCTCCCCACTGCTGTATAGAAGTTACAGAGGAGAGTTTTCTGTGTGCTGAGGGGAGGGGGAAGAGGGAGGAGAAGAGGCAGACAAGAAGCACGTCCCTGAATTCAACTGCCAGGCACACTGAGGTAGGCTGAAAGCTTGTAATGAGACAACTCCTTTAATATCCCATAGCACGGTTATTAGATTAGTTGGGCCGCTACAAAGTGGAACTATTTGAACACTGTATGGTGGTATTAACCGAAGTATTGTAAAAGGGTATTATTAAAACACAAAATGAGGGTATTATTTAAGCATTATATAGTGATATTATTTAGGCACTGTATAGTGGTTCTTTGGCACTGTACAGTATATTATTTAGCAGTGTAGTGTTCTTATACTGTACATCAATATTAGTTGGACAACTGTATAGAAAGTGTTATTTGACACTATCATTACTTCATCCCTACTTAGAAGGTGATGGTCTAAAATGGAAAGTGTCCACACTTAAACAATGCTGGCTCTTAAAGGGGTTGTCTCACTACAAGAATTACTTTTTATATTAAAGATCTTGCGAAAACAATTCACTTTGCAATATGTGTCAATTAACAGTGTCTTATCTATTCTGAGATATCCCCTCTTGTATGGGCTGCATCAGCTCCTCAGGTCGCTATAGCTACAGACCTGTTCAATCTCTCATGATAGGCTGCCAGCGCTGGTCGCTATAGTTACAGACCTGGATTCTCCTGAAGCTTAGTAGAAGCCAGTAAACACGTCCCTGAATTCAAAGTGAAACTAAGAAAACAGGACTGAGGTAAGATGAATCAATGTAGTGAGAAACCCCCTTTAAGCAATAGAAAAGCCTGTTGGAAGGGCCTGAAAGTGAGTCTACAAACCATAAATGACTGGTATCCACTACTCACTATAGGCCGCAGACAGAAGGCAAGAAACCGCTTGACTGCACCTGACATCTTAAAGAAATGGAACGTCTCCTCCAGGATGGGGTCCACAATATTGTTTTCACTAAAATATAAATTAAATAAATGTTATAAACCTGCAATCAGAAGCAGAGCAGAGAACAGCAGGGAAGGTTCTACAAGTGCAAGATAGGACAGATGTTTATGTAATGGATGAAGCAAGGTATCTACTAAAGACTGTGTGATCCTCCAGAAAACAGTGGTAAAAAAAACCGTTGTATTCTTGTTGGTGTGATGCCTCACATGCATTTGGCCGCCATCTTGGCTCAGCCCAGGGGTTATTCAGCTCTGGGATCGTCGCCTGGGTACGCGGAGTGGCACCAATATAGCAGTCTTAGACAAGGCTCCTCTTCCAACTGGCCTCAGCCAGTTTTATTTAGGTTCAGGATACAGGTACAGAAATAAACGTATAAACAAATGAAAAACCTCAGGCCGTCTAGCCACTAACTACACATCTTCTGTCCCTCTCTAACCTGTGGTCCAGGCCTATCACCGATGCACCACAAACCCATACACTTGCCAGTATCCACTGGTTCCGGCTTCTCCAAAGCCTCTGGGGGGCCAGAGCCTCTCTTCAGCTCCACTGCTGCTCCCCTGCCAGGCACCAGACCACGCTCCCGCCGATCACCTGGAGTGGGAGGCCTTTAATAGGTCTCCAGAGACATACAAAAAACCTGACCTGGAATGCGGGGACAGCCACCCACCCAACACTATGGCTGTCCCAAAAAAGCCACCCCATACATAGCCGCCTAGCAGCTATTCTAGCTGCTACTGTAAGTGTCAGTAATATATCATTACTGACACAATATAGGTAACTTTTCCCCACCGAGACCAGGTCCTCGGTGGTGCATCTGCAGTATGTCTCTAGCTGCACACCCTCTAGTGGCAGAAACCTGCGACTATCGGAGGTCGCTCTGCCACATTGGTTAGAGACAAGCGCCACAACAGTAAATTTGTGGGGAC